>RZIQ01000004.1:0-482158 GCA_003992365.1 Aureobasidium sp. P6 | reverse complement strand
AATCGTAAAAAAAAAAAAACAAAAAAAAAAACAACCCCCTGGTAGACCCAAGACCGGAACATTTGGCAAGAACAAAAAAAAAAAACGCCAGGTTAAAAAAAAAAGATACTCCCTAAGATCCGCCCGCTGGCTTGTCGCAACCAATACGACCTAGCAAATCCTTGTGGTTGCCGGGTATGCTGATACCGCTGGCACGGCTCTTGTCAGAGGTTCGCTTGGCCACTGGGCTGGGTCGGCGTGTGAATCTCAGACTCTCCACACCGACTTCCTCTTCTTGCGGCGCAAGTTGAAGCTCGGGCTCCTTTTCTGCAAAATCTCTCACATTGTCCAGGCTGTCTTCCTCCTCTTCCTCTTCTTCGTCATCGGAGCGCGTATCATCGGCTCCCTTTCCTAGGATGACACGATATGCGACGCGACAGATCATGCCGAACCAGATGATGGTGATCACCTGGAGGGCGAGCAATAGGCCCAGGAAGCCGTAGTGGATCTTCTCGTTGAAGCAAACATCGGCGTTGCCGCTGGTGTAGGCGTGGAGGACGTTTGAAAGGACCTCATTACCACCATCTTCGGAAGTTTTGACACCAGTGACAGCGTTGTAGCAGCCATAAGGCATTTCGACGGGGACATCGGCGTAGATGGACCAGCAAACGGCGAGGTAGAAGACGTGTCTAGCGACGAACCAGGAAAGCATGAAAACACCAAAGGCAATGTCGCAGGCGGTCTGCATGCCCATGTACTTGAGCAGCTTGGCGATCTGCAAAGGGTGGACGGGTCAGCTTTGAACGCAGGAGAGATGATTGAACAGAACTTACCGGGAAGACCAGATCAACGACATCCATCAAGCACAAGATGACGTTGCCGACCTTTGTCTGGTAGTAGCCATAACTGCCAATGAGGAGCAAGCAAGTGATGATGTGGTGTGTGAACATCTGCCAATGGTCCTTTCTGCGCTCTTCAATGTTGATGACCATGATCTGCTGCAGCCAGAAACCGAATTGTGCCAGATAGTATAGCTTGAAGAGGCCGGTCATGGAGCGCGTGGGGAAAGCGGACCACATGGCGGGCAGATTGTTGAAATAAGGAGAGTCGTATACGAGGTACTTTTGCAAGAGTCAGCTGGCGCATGAGATGAGTTTGTCAAAGGTGGGAGGTACGTACTGCACCGAGGAACCAGAAGGTTGCATAGTACAGGACCAACCATGCTTGCTCGGCGAAGCGAATGGTAGCCTTCTTCTTGTGAATGCCGCACTTTCTGGCCATGGGAACGAGAGCATAGTCCATGGCAGCGGCGCGGAGGCCGGTAAAGACGATGATGCAGAGCGAGACAAACTTCAGATCCTGGCATCCTGGGTTGTACAGGCCGGTTTCGGCGTCGTAGTAGGACAGGGTGAAGTAGTGGATGGTGGACTTGCGGAGACTGGGGAAGCAGACGTGGGTGAGGACGAGCAGCATGAGGACATTGATCGACAAGCCTAGAGGGCTGGGTCAGCATTCGTCGCGCGGTCATCATGGCATCAAGCGACATACCCAATTGATGCTCAACGAGAGTAGCGCAAAGAGAGGTCGACAGGCTTTCGTGCTTCCTCTTTGCTCGCTTCTTCAACGAACGTGTGTTGGTGCAAGTGGCCATGTTGGTGTGTGCAGAGTCCGAATTGGCCATGGCAGGAGCGACCGAGGCCAGATTGGCGAGAATTGACAAAGACAGAGAATCAGACAGGCAGCATCAACGATGGCGATGGTTCAGAGCGAAAAGTGTCAAGCTGTTCTTCAAACGTCCAAGAGGGTGCGGAGAAGGGCGTGCTACTGGACGAGCACGACAAGACTTTTGGAAAAGCCAAAAACGAGCTTCAACGAGAGTTTGCTATCAATCAAGAGCAACAGAGCAACTTGCTCGCAGAATCGCAGACGAAAGGACAAAGTCTTGAGGCGCTGACCACAAGAAAAGGCTGGAGACACGCGTATCAGGACCCGGTGCAGATGAAACGATTGCCAGCCAAACCTCGACCCTGGACTTTTTGCAACCCCACGTCCTCGACCGTCCTTGGCGACCCCTATCTTTGGCCAAACCTTGGACACGACCCTTCACCTACCGAAACTATGGAGCATTGTCTGTGAAGGGAAACAAGTTCGAAACGCCTAATCAATTAATCCGGTCTGCCTACGAATTATGAAATGTTACCTATCCTTGATCAGTCTGCAAATCCCCACTTTCCAAAAACTCCGTCGTCATCAATTATTACATCATGTTTGTCTCAACTCTAGTTGTTCTGCTGGCTGTTCAGGATTCGGAGAATGGCCAGGAACAGGTTGATGATATCAAGGTAGAGCGAGATTGAGGCTGCAATCTCCTCCTCGACGTGGTAGTGTCTCATGATGAGCTGAGTGTCGACCAGAATGTAGCCGCTGAAGATGAGTGCACAGACAATGCCGTAACCAAGCTCGATCGTGCTTGTGTGAGGGAAGAATGCTGCCATGAATCCAAAGATGATGACAACCCAGAGAGCTCCAGCAAGGTAGGGAATCCAGCTGGTGAAGTCGTACTTGGTCTGGCAGGCAAACAGCGTGAGCGCGACAAAGATGGCCAGTGTGAAGATGAGCGCCTCGAGCACAATCTTGCTTTCGAAAAAGGATGTGACGACGCTGATCGAGTATGCCTCCATGGCGGTGAATCCACCAAGGAACAAGAGGTTGGTAGGGTATGATTTGCGCTTCCAGAAGGTCAAGAGCATGAAGCCGATGGCTCCAAACAGTGACAGCCACATCATCCACTGGTTGGTTTGGATCCAGGCCTTGTAGCCGGGACTGAAGAATGAAACGGACGAGAGGGCGGCGGTCGCGAGGAGTTGAACAGTCAGGATCGAGTAGACTTTGCGCACGAATTGCATACGGATGTCCAGAGTTGCTTCGGACACTGAACCACCAAACTAGGACGTGTTAGACGGACGCGTAGAGCTACAAGACGAGTGGTTACACACCTTGAAGTCGTCTGGGACGTTGTCGTCCTCATCTCTGGGGACTCCAGGCACGCTGGAAGCTTCTGCCTGATAAGACGGAGGCGGCTGGCTGTAGCCCTGCTCCTCGAACGAGTCACGCGTTGGCGCTGGCTGATATTTGGTGTTGGCTGCCATTTCTGTGTTGGTGTGGCGCGCGAGGGAAGAGTGTGATGCGTGTGGAACAAAGAAGGTCGTAGGTGGGTTTGTCGACGCAAAGAAGAGGCGGCGAGCAAGAGGAGCACAGCCAGCCGAACCTTCCAGCGTCATCAATCCGGGAGTCACATGCCGAGCCCCAATCAGCCAGCCTAATCTCCGTCTTCAATGTCCGTCGCCAGCCTGAGCTTTACATATCCTATTTGAGCGTATATATTTACATATATATATATATATATGAAAGACATCGATATGTCTCTCGACCTACCGCTCTACTGTTGTGGACAGTGTTTGAAACGACTAGAGTAATTTCTCTACAAATGTGCGTGAGAATGGATTCTGAGTGATCCATAAAATACGAAGCAAGTAAGCCGCAAGGTGACGAGGATAGGGATGATGCTAGAACTTTTCAATTGCTCAACGGTTCTCCTCCCAGGCGCGAGAAAGGCAGCAGACGGAGAGACTACTCAAGGTCACCGACTCCTCCAGTCAGAGATGGCATGTGAAAGCTGGTCCAAAGGCGGTGAAGCTGCCTGGGCCTGACCCTGACCCTGACCCTGACCACTTACACTTTCACCTTCACTTCCACTTCCACTTCCACTTGCTTCCCAATCCCAACAAGCCAACATCATGGCTCGCTCTCAGTCAAAGCCCCGGCCGGGCAGCAGTGAGCGTGACATGTGGTCGACCCTGCTGGACAGAGTCGCCAGCGGCAAGAGGCTGCCTGACAAGAAGTTGGTGGTGCTGGGCGGCTCTCCGCCCTCACAGCGCGACTTTGTCGAATCTCTTGCACACCAACAACAACAACAACAACAACAACAACAGCCACAGCAGCAGCACAAGACGAACCGCCTGCGGAAACCCGACCACAAGAACGCCGCTCCCGTGCTCGCTGCTCAATTCGGACTGGGCTACACCTACCACAATGTCTTTGACTCGGACCACGACGACATGGTCGCCCGATTGTCGCTCTACACCTTGACCACGCCCGACCAGCAATATGCTCCTCTTCTCTCTCGTCTCCTCACTCCCGATGCTATCCCACACACCGCTGCAGTCGTCCTGCTCGATTGGGCCCACCCGTGGGAATTCATCCACACCCTACGCCAATGGCTCCGTCTCCTCACCCTCGTCACCTCCTCCCTCGACGAACCCGCCCAGATCGCCCTTCAAGAAAACATATCCGCCTGGAAACACCGCCGCGACCGCGACATCGCCACCTCCATGACCGACAACCACACCCCTCTGCCCCTCGGCCCCGGCGAACACGACGACCCACTGGGCCTGCCCCTCATAGTCGTCTGCCAAAACGCCCAGCACATTGAAACCCTCGAGAAAGAGCGCGGATACCGTGAGAACCACTTTGACTATATCCTGCAGTTCCTGCGTACGGTGCTGCTCAAACACGGTGCTGGATTGGTGTATACAATGCCCGCTCAACCAGGGTTACTGCAACCACTGGTGCATCACGCACTAGACATCAACACCTCGCCCGATGGGACCCCGAAACACAACGTCGTTGATCGCGATAGAGTGCTCGTGCCGCCTGGCTGGGACAGCTGGGGCAAGATCCGCGTGTTGCGTGAAGGCTTTGACGTCGAAGGCATCAGTCGCGCCTGGGGCGTAGAAATCCAGGAAACGCCCTCACAACCACCATCCCCTGCTCTACCTTCGACGCCAGATGCCCAAACAACAGGCGGAGCACCAGAGCTTCCGCAACAAGACACAACCGTATCCCTCTACGCCCACCAGATCCAGAACCCACATCCGCCTGCCCCCTCACAGCCAAAACTCGAAGTCGAATGTACAAACGACCAAACCTTCCTTGCCGCCCAAGCAGAAAGCCTAGATCGCTATCGCGCAGAAGACGATGCTGCAAAGAAAGCTCGAGAGGCAAGACGCGTGGCTAGTGGACCCGGAAATGCAGGTTCCGGGTCTGCTGCCGAGGAGACAGGTGCAAAGGTCATGGCCGAGCATGTAGGGCCTGTGCAGTTCAACATGGGCGGGATCCAATATGATGCCGATGAAGTCTTGAGACGACTAAAGGTATCTTTTTCTTTTCTGTCTTTTTTTTTCTTTCTCACCATCACCTTTCTCCTCCCTTTTCTCTCATCATCCTCACCTCCCAAACAAAAAAAAAGAATATAGTTATACTAACGTATTCAGGAACGCAACAAACCCGCCCCTAGCACAGCAACCCCTTCAGCAGGAGCAGGCGCTTCGACACCATTCAGCCCACAATCGCCCCCTTCTTCATCTTCAACAACAACGACAACGCAAGATGCGAGCAAAGATTTGCCGACGGAGAACCTGGAGGCGTATTTTGCGAGTTTGATGAAAGGAGGAAGGGGCGCGGGCAGTGTACAGAACAGTCCTAGGCCGGTCAGGGATGCCGGCGTGTAGAGACTAGGGGGGCTTGATGCAGGGTAGCTGAAAGCAAGCATGAGATTCCAAAAAATGTTTGTTCGATTGACACGTTCGCCCACACAGCCGGATATCTATACGTGCTTTGCCCTTGGTGATATCGGACGAGTCTCCACTTGCCTATGATTGTGCTGTGAATCAAATGAAAAAAAAAAAACCAAGAAAAAAAGCCAACACGGTCCTGTGATACCGGCTTATGGTAAAAGCCCAGTCCCAAGCACAAACCCGTTCTCAACTCCTCTCAGGAAACTGCCTAGTAAGGTAATTCCTGAACCCCGTCCTGCCAATCCTGACCCCACCAGTGACAACATCATCCGCCAATTCAAAAACCTCCCATCTCGCATCCGCCCCGCCCTCGACGACCCACAACCTCCCATCCCCACCCTCGGGATCCCACGCCAACACCCCTTTTGGCGGTTTCCCATCCGGTCTGCCGGGTACAGCCACGTTGTCGACTTTTACCCTGGCGGGTTGGCCGTTTGGAAGTGTGGTGTTGGTGTAGCGCGGCTGGCCTTGCCAGTTTGGTGGATCTGTGCCGATGGTGAATTCGATCGAGGCAGAGGAGCGTGTGCCTTTTGCTAGACCGCTGAGCATGGAGCCGAGAGAAGGCGCAGAGGCTGGAGGTGCGTGGCGGAGGTCTGGTGGTGGAGGTAAGTAGCCTGCTGTTGTTGTGGTGCCGCCGTGATGCGGCGAGGATGAGCCCGAGGCATGTGATATTGTGTCGTAGTCATGGTTGGTGCGGCTGGTCGAGTTGCGTTTTCGCTGGTTGGGAGGCTGGCGGGTATGTTCCTCTGGTGCCTTTGGAGGACGAAGGTCCCAGATGTGTAGAGTACCTTTGTCGGAAGTAGATGCGATAAATTGTGCAGAAGGTGAAAAAGCCAGGCCCCAGATATTGGCTGATTCGAGACCGCGACGAAGTTCGGTCGATTTTGTAGGATCTGTAGTGCTGAATACACGGATTATGGTGCCTTGTTGGCTGGCTGTGGCGATGATGGTTCCGTCTCTGCTCATGGCCATTTGTCGTAATGACGACTCGTGGGCCTTGAAGACCTTCTTGTCCTTCGAGGATAGATTGAGTACTTGGACTTGGCCAGGCGTTTCGCCCGGTAGAGCCAGTGCTTCGTCTCTGATGCAGCAAAGACCGTAAGGGTTCTTTGCGGTACGGTACAATGCCTTGACCGTCCCTAGATTGATAATACCGGTTTTTGTATCCTTGATGTACTCCAGTGATATGCTGCGATCCACCAATACAACGATGCAATACTTTACTGTGACACGAACGGCGACGATGGGCTCGCCAAAATTGAGCTCTTTCAATTTCTGCTTCTCCACAAGATCCCAGAACTCAAGCTTCACCGAATTAGCTATGATCCTAGAGAACATCTTGTCTGGTGGCATGCCTTGTTTGGTGATGAGTTTGGTAGTCTTCCGCCACCGACCAGAGCAGCATATCTATCGTCCAAAACCTCCATGATTGCGATACCGTGCCCAGGACGGGGTGCTAGTAGAGGTCAGCTGTGGGAATTTTTAGAGGTCGCTGATAGACATGCCTTGTTTGATAGTCCGAATACAGTCTTTTGCTCGAAACACTGAACGGTCAATAGTCAGCGACAGTCCCACGATCAAGAACTTCTCCATCTACCTCTCAACCCGTCATCCATGCCACAGGCAAATCTGATTCCATCATTGCTGAAGGCGACTGAGAGCACTTTAGGCTCTGCATTGTCCCTGATAGGGGGCCGGATATCCATGATTGTATTCGGAGAGGTCAGAGTTGATTTCCACTCTGCGAGGGCAGCGTCACTGCTTTATCAGGAGCAGCTCATCAAGGCAAGTGGAATGGAGAGTTTGGCTGACGCCTCTGCTGAGTGGTGGTTGTTTGGCTGTCTACAGTGTGAATGTCTCGGGCTGTCGATGACTCCAGATCACATGCCACTAAACGGTAGCAGGGTACAAGGACAAGCTTGTCGTTTGCTTTAATAGCGACGATGCCAGGACTGCGATTCTTGAACCAGGTTGACAGGACAACGCATTACGAGAATCTCAAAAAAGCTGATCGATAATTGTGAGAACATGAGCAGAGTCGTGATGTGTCGGAGGTGGTGACCTCTGCTTGACCAGGAAGGTTGCGGATAGCCCCACATCAACCCGGAAAAGGGTCGACCCTTGAACCAAGAAACAAGCCTTGGATTTGACAGGAGTCACTTCCCCAACCCTGAAATGACTTGACATACGGATTATAGTACTTTTTCTTGGTTGGATCTGGAGATATCTACAAAGGCCAGACTGTCGTGACCATTGGGATACAAGCATGGAAACGAGGATGAGCAGTGTTTGTGTCTTGATACCTGATATCTCGATGAGGATAGTTAAATCTAGCCAGACTTGAAACGCATCAGGACAAACAAGAAATACTTCGAGCCGACATCGTCACCTCAATCAAGGTGCATAACGATACGTCAAGTGTGCAGGCGCTTGGGCACCAAGCAGAAAAGCCACAGACGAATCACCCCCACCACCCACCAGCCTCTCCAGGTTGTCGTCGTTTGCTGGTGCTTTTCCCGCTCACCGAGTTGTCACAAGCTCGTACGACGGCGCTCCGTCTTTGGATCTGCGCCTCTTTTCTGTCGTGAAGGGAATTTGCTCGGTCGGGCCTGCTTCGAAGCGTTACTGCTTCACTCGACGGTGCTTTCAGTTGTCGAAGTCTACCCCACCTGTTGTCGTTGTCGCGTCGGGCCCTGACTCGATCATTCACACTTCCTGACCGTTGCAAAACGTCCCGGCGAGGACCAAAATACTGCCATGTCTCGGCGGTATCCTGCTGACGTTTATGAGGATCGTGAGCGAGATTACTATGCTCGACCTCGTCCTGCGCGTAACCACGAAGACATTGAAGTCGACATCAACCGCACCCGCTATGCAGAACGCCCGGAGACCGTCGTCAGCGATCGCCGGAGCACCCGCGGAGCAAAACTCCCCGAATTCCTCCACGATGATTACGGTCGAACCAACGCCGGCCCGCTCGTACTTAAGAACCGCGAACCAGACGACTACCACGACCATGTCCCCCGTAGAGACCCAGACACTCTGTCACGCAGAGGCGGTCCTCCAGAAAGAGTTGAGAGAGAAGAACTTGTCATTCGCGAACGCAGAGGTGATCCTCCACTTCGAGAGCGACCGCCGCCAGCTAGGGACCCTAGGGACTTTGAGCGCGAAGACATCATCTACCGACGTGATGAACGCGATCAGTCAAGACCACCAAGACCCAGAGATAGGGGAGCAATTGAAGAGACGGATATTTTGATTCGCAGAAGAGAGAATGAACGGGAAAGAGACCCGGAACCGCCTCGAGGGGGGCCTCCCGACATAGTCTTTCGCCGAGGCGCTGGAGACCGTCGCCCTCCTCCCTCTAGGTCTGAAGCTGCCAGATCCGAAGTTGCAGATGACGAGTTCATTTTCCGTCATGAAGAAACACGCTCACCGGCACCTCGTAGTGTGCGCAATGTGGAAAGAGAGGAGATCATCATGCGTGAACGTGACCGCAGTCCGCCTTCTTATCGCAGGCGGAGTCCTGGTCCAGTGGCACGCGAGAGAGAAGAATGGCTGTTTAGACGTCGCGAACCTTCACCACCCCCACCTCCAGACGAGCGCGAGGAGATCATCATTCGTCGCCGTGAGCATGAGCCTGCGTCTCCTCCGCCACCTATGAGAGACGAGCGCGAGGAGATCATCATCAGACGAAGAGAAAAGTCAATTCCGCGTGAACCCACACCTGAGCCAGTCCGAGAACCATCTCCCGAACCGCTCCCACCTCCACCTCAAGAGCCTATAATCCGTCCTCCTATCATTCAGGAAATCATCACGCATCACAGACACATCGACCATGGTGTTGAGAGAGCTCGCTCTCCAGAGCCTAGTCCTCCTCCGGCACCACCAAGTCCTCCTCCGGCACCACCAAGTCCTCCTCCGGCACCCAAGGACGAAAGCCTCGAGATAGAAATTCGGAGACGCAACACTCGCAACGGCTATGATGAGAACATCACGTTCGAACGCGAGGTCTCTCGGCCAGCACCTCTACGTGAGTCTGAGGTGGAGCGAAATGTCGAGCTCACACGCTCTCGTTCTGTATCTGCGCCTCGCCGTCGTTACGATGACGAAATAGCCGCCGAAGCAGAATACTACAATCGCAAAGCGCTCGAGCGTGGCTATATGGGAGAAGGCCACAATGGCGCAACTAGAGATTGGGGTCTTGTTGACATCCCTCCAGGTACCAGACGAGTTCAGATGGATGGCCTCGGAGGCGCTCGACAAGACATAACCTGGCAGCAGTATAACGGAGCTCGTAGGAGCAAGTTCTATACTGCCGACGAAGAGTACACGACTGACTTTGGCCCTGGTCCTGCACCTGCGATCGAACGCAAAGAGGAGAAGCGCAAGGTTGCGAAGGACATGTGGACAGAAGTCACCAAGGATCTGGTTATCAAGGAAGCCATTGAAGAGATGGGATATCAGTACGAAGACTCTGAGCATTTCTTTTACGTTATGGAGTATCTGAAATACGTAAGTGTAGGCCATCATACCTGACACTGACGCCGTGCTAACACATCAGTCAGGAGGACGTTCTACAGCTAGTCGAGCTCTCTGAGGACATCCGTCGAGAACGCCGTGATCGCATCCGCGAGATCGAATGGGAACGCGAACAACTTGAGAGACTCCCACCTCCCAAACCACGTTCTCCGCCGGCAAAGAATCGTTCCAAGTATGACGAGCGCATCTACGAACGCGAGGTCATCTACGACTCGAAACGATCAGGCAGATATCGATGATTCCCTCTCGAGAGTCGATGCCACTTTCACAAAGCCAATCTGCCACTTTGCTTCTTTCTTGCTACTCTTTCCTGTTTCCTACCTCTTTTCTTCCTCACTTGGCTTTTCTTGATCTTTTCTTCTCCAGAGCGTGCATGGCGATAGCAAATCCCTAAACTTTTCACGACTTGAAACGACAGCATGGCGAGAGACGATGTATGGAGAGTTCTTTTTTTCTTTTCGCTTTTTCCACCTAGCTCGATTTTCTTTTTCCGGTGAAGGACAAAGTCTTTAGAAAATGCTATACACAACTACTGTTTCACATTCTCTCTTTCTGCTACTTTGACGTTCGCGTACTTTCCGATTCGCTTGACCTTTTGAGCCAAGAAAATGATCGTGTATTATACGAGCTTATCCGATTGCAAGAGTGATGATCTGTAGGGTGTGAGGCTTAAGAGCCTCACCCATACCAACTTTCAGACACTCAGGCTGTGAAGATCCAATTCGCTCAAAAAAAAAAAAAAAAGGTTGCACATGATCAGTGCATTTAACAGACATTTGTTTACTGGACGGTATAACCAGTCACAAAGGCATTGTGCCTTTTAGTGAGTACAATCAGTACCAAGAGCGAGAGGACGTCCCGGCACCAAGCAACTGTTGGACAGGAATATCTACATGACCTGGAGATTGATATGTCACACAAGAATCGAGCAGGCCGCTGACGAGCAGGAGATGCAACGGCCGAAAAGCAAATGTCACATCAAGCAAAAAGTTCTGTCTGTACGTCTGCAATCTCCTTTACGTCCGTATTCCCGATGGATTTGGTCGGGTATGAAGTATCTGCGGTGCTCGTGCAAGGGAGCCACGATGCCTTGCGGAGATGTCTTGATCCTTTTCCACTTCGATCTTATGTTGTGTAAAGCCGTTTCTTCCGTCGAACATGCCGTAGAACATCCTTGCCAGTAGCAGGCATTAACATCGAGCACAAGTCGGATAACAGAGAGACGAGAGCATCAAGTGGCTCGAGGTGGGTTTGTTATGTGTTGAGATTGACCGCCGAAGCATCGAGAACTTGCAAGACTACCACCAACCTCATCAAGCCATTCAGGAATTATTCCAGCAGGCGCGATCGTCGGGACGGCCGATAAATTGAAGCCGTGGTGTGTTGCCCCACTCTCGGAAACAGCCTGTTGTCGAGGAGCTCGCATGGGAACACAGCAGCACTATGTGTGACTGTCCATCTTACAAGCGCTTCCTAGAATTCTACGACTGTACTGTTGCAAGCCTCAAAGCGTGATCGGCAGAGAGCTTGCTTGTTGTTGTAGCAGGGTTGTGTTTGGTTTGCTGAGAAATTTCAAGCGAAGTTTCCGAGCGGTATGCATGCAAATGTAACAGTCTTGGCCCGATGCGGGAGTTGATTGGAGGGGAAAGTGACGTACGTCAATCGTTCCTGATGAGGGGAATTGCAAGACGCGAGTTTCTGTTGATTGCACCAGCACACCACTTCGTCTCTTTTTCCCCTGTCCATTCGTGTGTATATAATCTTTTTGATCAACATCCGTACCCTATTCCTCCCCACCAACCTCTCGGACACATCCACAATGGCACCGGTAGGTTTCAGCTTTGAACAGCTCCTCGGCTACATCATTCTGTGGTTCGGCATCATGTCATGGCTCCAATCGCTGACCCAAGAGCAAAAGATCAAAGAAATCCTTTTCGACTGCGACAACACTCTTGTCTTGAGTGAACATCTGGCGTTCGAAGCCTGTGCCGAGCTCGCCAACGAGATCCTGGAAAAGCATGGAAAGAGCGATCGCTACACCGGACCCCAGCTCCTGAAGGAGTTTGTCGGTCAAAACTTCAGAGGCATGATGGTATCTCTGCAAAAGAAGTATGGCTTTGAGATCCCGGAAGACGAGTTCAACCAGTATGTCGACCGCGAACTCGGCAAGGTTGTCGAGACACTGGAGAAGAAGGCCGAGCCTTGTGTAGGTGCTACTGAGGTTTTGGAGCAACTGTACAAGAGCAAAAAGTACGGTCTTGCCGTTGTTTCTTCGTCGGCTTTGTCCAGAGTTCAAGCTTCGATCCGCAAGGTCGGCCAGGACAAGTTCTTCCCTGCAGAGCACGTCTACAGTGCTGCCACTTCTTTGGAAAAGCCAACCTCCAAGCCAGACCCCGCCATCTATCTCCACGCATGCAAGGAAATCGGCGTTGAGCCCAGTCAGTGTGTAGCCATCGAGGACAGCAAGTCTGGTGCCACTGCTGCCAAGAACGCCAAAATCCCACTCATCGGCTACGTTGGCGCGTACGACGAGAAGGAGGAGATTGATAGAATGGCCAAGATGCTGACCGAGGAGTGCGGTGCAATCACCATCATGTACCATTGGAACGAGTTCTTTGACTGTCTGAAGAAGGTCGAAGAGGCTCAGGCATGACTCCCCAAGAAGGCCAACATCTAATGGCCAGTCTATCCTTTCACCTTACGAGGTCACGGACATCAGGAGTGTCGAGATATTGGAAACAGCTTGGGCGAAAGAGCCCTCCAAGGATTAATGCATCCAGTCTTGGACACTTTATTGGACATGTAGTCTATCACTAATCAAGATCGATGAAACCAGTTCTTTTCACCTTCAGTATGATATTGGTTCCTCGCGCCATGTGGCAGCTCTGACAGCTGAGCGGGGCCAACTTAGATATTTGATGGCTGGTAGATTGTCAGCCCAGCCAGTAGCGAGCAACTGCGTACAGACTGCCGAGAGTCTCGCTGAAACATTTCCTTTCGTGTCGTGGGCACTACTCGATGGCTTTCGTATCGAGCGATGAAATCGAATGCCTTCTCTAACCTGTCATAGTCAGGTGAATCTCAGAAAGGTCAATGGTCGAATTTTCTGGGCATTCCTATTCTCGTAATCCTAGATCATGTCGAGATGGGGCGTGCTAAAGAGGCTCCCAAGAATATTCCTCGGAGCATCCGGAGCATCCGTTAGTTTGGAACATTCCACGAGATTTATTCTTGAGACGCTTTTTCCTCAGATGATCGCTTGCCGTTCAAAGTCATGATCGTCGACCATCTCAAACTCACATGGCATCTAAGATCAATGATCATCAAGGTGCTAGATCTCAACTTTGTGAAACCTCTGGCGGTGTTTTTGGGGTTTCTAAAAATCGCGAACCAAGCCACTGCTGCGGATGCTGTGGAGGTGTATCCATTTTCCAGGTCGGAGAATTTATTCTTTGCATTATTTGGAAAGTATCCACTCTCTGCCCACATTGTTCTTCGAGAAAGCGCCGGGCAGACCAATGATGCTGTTCTTGTCGCAAAGAAGGCACAGACTAATGATCGACCTGCATGACACTATTAGCTTTCTTCCCAGTGGAAAATAGCAACAACACGCGCTTGAGCATCATACTTGCATCGCATACACGAGCCGGAGCATCACGACCACCGCGGATGAAAATTTCTGGCGCTTGTAGCTCCAAAGCAAAACGCGAGTTGACAGCTCAGCCACGGCCCGTCGGCTCGAATAGCTTTCCAAAGTCTGGTGGTGTATGCCCTGACCTTGACTCGTGTGGTTCCAGTCTGAGGTCTATCCGCCATCCGAGACAGTTATGCGGTCTCGCTCTGCGACAATCGTTTTGTTGTTTGGTCGTGCCCGAGACATTTCTCGGACTGGAACACTGTCTTTGTTTCTGTGGCCCACAAGAACACGGAATCGAGGTCCCAGAAGTTTTTGAGTCGTATTTGCTCAAAGCTGGATGAATCCTTCGGACCCGCAAGATGGCATGAGCAGAGTCATACGGCCATAGGCAGTGAATGGATGCTGGAGCTTCTGCTTTGCTGCGTGGCGGGAAGGAACACGATGGTGACACGATGCTATGCAGGAATCTGCTACCGAACGTTCCAAGATTTCTATCCATCTTTCATCCACCTTCGATGGTGATTCTCAGTCGCAGCACTCTGCAGTGCCAACAATATGCGTATAGCAGTCTCAACGTCGTCGCAAGGACTCCTGCGATTGTAATTCAATCTCTGCTATATTATGTTTCGATCACAATTATTGTCTGAAATGGCATCCCAAAATCAAGCGCTTGCCGAACTCTGGTAGATAAAATCCTCCACGCGCTTGGTATCCACTTCCCAAACTTAGCATTGTGTCGATCCCAAACGACCATTCAGGAAACGGTCGCGATTCCAAGGGACTGCGGGGCCAAGAAGTCAATTTTGGAGCGCGATGAGCGTCATGAGGAACATCACTTCACTCTGACTATTGACGCGGTAGACCGTCTTCATCAATCCAGACAGCAAGCGAGATGAATGTGTAAAGTTCTTCCCATTACCATTCCCGGACGATCAGCCGTCCGTAGAACAGGAACCACACGGCACGATCAGGGGAAAAACTTGTCGCCTCTGCACTAGACAGACAGGCGTACCAAACCAGAAGGCATATCTTTTAAACTAAGGTCTGTATGGCTATGTCGCCAAGCAAAGGGATTCTCGAAACGGCACGCTCTTGGACCTGTGGGCTTGATTTAGAGCAAGCCACCGTGATAGCATCCTGCGACTCGCGACATCTTTCCTGGCCATATTCTTGTCGCGACTCGCGAGGCACCGTGCTCTCTATACCATGATTAACCTGTTCCTTCGTGGCGACACGTTCTCCACAGTCTGCATTGGCTCAAGACGAAGCTATTTTGGAGATCCTTATGGCTAGCTGCTGCTCGCGATGCTACCTTGGCCCGATTCAGATGGTTGTCTTGGACGGCTCGTATGTTGCCGAATGGCATGTCAGTGATGCTGGTTTGCAGGTAGGATGTCATGATGGTCACAGAGTGGACACTTCTCAGGCTCAAGTATATATATGCCCAGGACCCGACTGATTAACCCATCGTCAATACCACAAGCTTAAGCATCCGCCTTTTCTATACTTTTTTTCCTACACACTCTTCTCTTCTTCCATTCATACACACACACCAGAATGCGTTCGTTCACTGTCGCAGCTGCTTTCGCAGCCCTGGCTGTAGCCAACCCTCTTCCCCAGGGGTTTGATTGGGCAGCCATTGATGCTCTAGCTCCTATTCCTACTGTCACCATTCCCATCGTTGATGTCAGTGCCCAGGCTAGCACTGTTGCTTACGAGCCTTCTGCTGCCGCTTCCTCTGCTGCTGCCGAAGTCAAGGCTTCTGGTGTTGCTACAGATGCCTCCAGTGGCCTCAAGGCTCGCGCAGCCGCTACTTGCAAGCCTCAGCCTCTTGGTTCAGGCCCATTACCCGGAAAAGACACTCCTGAGGCTTTCCTGGCCTACTCTGAGTTCTCCAACCAGGCCAATGCTGCCAAAACTCCTGATGGCTATTACAACACTTTTACCGATCTGAAGGCCAGCAACAATGCTTATGGTATGTACTTCGAGTACGTAGCTACAAGTACACAATACTGAACATGTTCGTCAGGTTACATGGGCTACACTGTACTCAGCGAGTACTCTACAGAGACCTGCGCCTCCAAGTGTGATGCAATCGATGGCTGTGCTGCTTTCAACATCTACTTTGAGCGTGATCCTACTGTCAATCGTTCGTATATGCCTGGCATAGTTCAATAGGAGTTCCTGCTGACCCTCACACAGCCAATGATGGCTCTTGTGCCAATCCTCCCAGCACCACTAACATAAAGTGTGTATTTTGGGGAGGTATTGTCAACACTCAGAACGCAAAGAATGCTGGTCAATGGCGCAGAGACTTTCACGTAGTCATCGCGGGCTCGAATGGTTATGTTTCGAACAAGATTGTCACTCCTCCTGGCTGCACTCCTCCCATCTACCTTGGCAACGCCGCTATCAACGCACCTCTCGACTGCAACGGCAGAGATACGTAAGTGCAAGCAATATTTTGGTGTCCAGCGAGGCCATTTGCTGATTTGCTACCAGTTACCTCGGCGTCCGCATTTTCCAGAAGGGACCTTTCGACATTTCCAAGTGCGCTGCTGCTTGCCAGGCCCAAGCCGACTACGCTGTCGCTCACCCTCCTTCCAATGGCGCCGAGGTCAAGACCTGCAAGTTCTTCAACACCTACATGCTCTTGAAGGATGGTGACGCTGTTGGCCAATACTGCGCTCTGTACAGCAACAGCTGGGACAGCAGCTATGCTACCAACTTTGGCCAGTACCGTGGCAGCGCTCACTACACTGTTGCATGGTCATACATTTCTTCGAACGCAACTGATGCCGCCGCTGCTTGCAAGCCCAAGGCTTAAGCTGGGCTATTTGGCGATCTGAAGATGATGATTTTACGGACAATGGTTTAATCGTATTAATGTTTTTTTGTAACTCTTTAAAATTTGTACATATGCTCTTAAGAACGTGTACTCAAAGCTTCCACATCATGATCAATTTCAAACTCAACAAGCAGAGATTCTGATCGGATTTAACGAAAGTCTGATTAATTTGCCTGCGATTTGACTTTCGGAGACAAGGACACGACGTCGCTTTTGGCCATCGGTGTGCACACGCGTATATAGTGGCAAACAGATGGCAGCAAGGCAAGTGTGCAGGTTTCGACATCAGAGACAGAAGTTGGAAGTGCAGTCGGACTTGGAGGCTCGGATGACGACGTATTGTAGGTGGCCTCGGGCCGATCATGTTGCCATGGTTTCTAAAAACAGCACGGCCCCCAAAACCGTATGCCGGCGTATTGCGCGGCGAACAGGTGCGGCGCATCACCTTGATAAACAAAAATCTATATCGATTAGGTAGTGAACCACATGGCGCAGTGTTTACGAAACCAGATTCAGAGAAAGCTTGATGACCATTCCACAAAGAAGGATGTTTTGCGCCAAGTCAGATCCGATCTTACCGTGGGGGAAAAAAACGATTGCTTGGTGAGGCTGCGGTAAGAGAGGACGCGTTTCATATGGCTGTGCAGTGAGCAAGGAAGAGAGGGGGATGACTTCAGCTGGGTTGCTTGCTGTAGCAACGGTAGTGCCGCTCTGCCAATCTCTTTTGCCAAAACCTAGATAATCATATCTCCTACAAGTCTTTTGTTTGACTCTGTACTTTGTTCTGTTACACTGCACGTCTGCAAGAGGTATCGAGTGTCTGGAAGTGTCGCTGCTGTCGCAAAGCGCAAACGCCGCGAGTAAACAAACCTTGTCTGACAGCACTCGGCCATTTGGCAGGCAGATCTTTTGAAGCACTCCTGAAACGACATTGCAAACAGAGACAGGGAGAAAGAAGAAGGCAGAAACAGATTGGATCTGGCGCATATCGATTGAAACCGCATACACGGCATTTTGCAGAGAGAAGAGGTCGCAGACATGTCGTACAACCGTCTTGGGCGTGAGTGTTTTCAATCTCCCGAAAGAAAGAGCTGGCAAGCAGCGAAAGAGCAGAGAAGCAGACAAGGTCTTGGGAGTGACGAAGCAACATTCCTGAGGCGGCGTCGTGGATTGTTGCGCCTTTCACCCGGCAGAGAAGCATCGCTGACCGGACCTCCTTGTCGCAGCATACGGCCGTCATTCGCCTGACGACGAAGAACCATACGCTTCGCAGTCGCAAAACCCGTTCATGGATCCTCGCGCCGGCAGATCACCGTCCCCTGGCCATCCCTTGGAGTCGTATGCCTTGCACGACAACCCCTACACCCACGACGAGCCTCTGCACATGCCCATGGGTCCTGGGCCGCGTCCAGGAGCATCCCCCATGCCAGGAACGCCCTCAGACAGGCTTCATCCTCAACCGACGGTAACGCTGACTGGCTCTTTCTTGCTCGTGTCTTGCTGACCAGCCATTTCAGTTCTCAGTAGAGCACGTACCTGGGACTTACGCTCACAGCGACAGCTATGATTCTCATCGCCCTTACCAGTCGAGCCCCGTCTATCCCCCTGGCGACTACGCCCTCTCTCCCGAAGACCACCACGATGCATACCACAACGAGCCTTACCAGCCCGCCGTCACTCCCCTCGAAGAAGTCTACGGCCCTCCGTCAGGCGAACAACATCCTCACTACTGGCAAGACGAGGTCGACACGCGCCCCATTCTGCAACAAGACTCTGCCTACGGCCCCGATCCCCACCAGATGCCCACCCCCGTCCACGAGGAACAGATGGAAATGGAGATGAACGCAGATCAACCACAATCAGGAGGCGGCATCCGTCGATGGAAGACGGTAAAGGAAGTCCAACTCTTCAACGGCAATTTGGTTCTCGATTGTCCAGTGCCCCCAAGACTCTTGAACCAGATCCAGCACGCCCAACCTCCAGAGCGTGACGAGTTCACCCACATGCGCTACTCCGCGGCCACTTGTGATCCCTCCGAGTTCTACTCCGAGCGCTTTACCCTGCGTCAGAAGCTTTTCGCCAAACCCAGACATACCGAGCTTTTCATCGTCATCACCATGTACAACGAAGAAGACGAGCTGTTTGCGCGTACTCTGATTGGCGTCATCAAAAACATCGAATACATGAACTCGCGAAACAGCAGCAAAACTTGGGGAAAGGAAGCATGGAAGAAGATTGTCGTATGTGTCGTCAGCGACGGTCGTGCGAAGATCAACCCACGAACTAGAGCTGTCCTCGCAGGTCTTGGTGTTTATCAAGACGGAATTGCAAAACAGCAGGTCAACGGTAAGGATGTCACTGCTCACATCTACGAATACACCACCCAAATGGCTCTGGAGCTCAAGAAGGGCGTTGTTTCTGTTAAGAAGGGAAACACACCCGTCCAGATGCTGTTTTGTCTAAAAGAAAAGAACCAGAAGAAGATCAACTCCCACAGATGGTTCTTCCAAGCCTTTGGTGAAGTTCTTGATCCAAACATCTGTGTTCTGATTGATGCTGGTACCAAGCCTGGCAAGGACTCGATCTACAAGCTATGGAAAGCCTTCGATCTCGAGCCCATGTGCGCTGGCGCTTGTGGTGAGATCAAGGCCATGTTGGATCACGGCAAGACCCTCATCAACCCGCTGGTTGCTGCCCAGAATTTCGAGTACAAGATGAGCAATATTCTTGACAAGCCTCTTGAATCTGCATTCGGCTTCATTAGTGTACTTCCCGGTGCCTTCTCTGCTTATCGATTCATGGCTTTACAAAACGACAAGACTGGCCAGGGACCTCTCGAGAAGTACTTTGCAGGAGAGAAGATGCACGGTGCCAATGCTGGTATCTTCACAGCAAACATGTACCTTGCCGAGGATCGCATTCTCTGTTTCGAGCTTGTCTCAAAGCGCAATTGTTCCTGGATCTTGCAATACGTCAAGTCGGCTACTGGCGAGACTGACGTTCCTACTGAGATGGCAGACTTCATTCTTCAAAGAAGACGTTGGTTGAACGGCAGTTTCTTCGCTGCAGTCTACGCTCTTGCCCATTTCCATCAGATCTTCCGCAGCAACCATTCAGTTGGTCGCAATTTCATGTTCATGGTCGAGTTCTTCTACCAGGGTGTCAGCATGCTCTTCGCTTGGTTCGCTATCGTAAGTGTCTCCACAACCCAAAGTTGAATTAGACGGGGTTTGGCTAACAGGTTCATTGTAGGGTAACTTCTTCCTCGTCTTCCGCATTCTCACTGGTTCTCTATCGGATTCTAGCCTCAACTTCCCACCAGGCAAGGTCTTAGGTGTACTCTTCGAATGGATATACCTCGCTGTCTTGATTACATGTTTCGTCCTTGCGCTCGGCAATCGTCCGCAAGGTTCGAACAAGTTTTATATGACACAGGTCTACTTCTGGGCGATCCTCATGGCGTAAGTCTTCAACACTGTACGTGCTCTAGCCTGTCTAACACTTCTTGCAGCTATCTCATGTTCGCTACCGTCTTCATCACCGTCAAGTCCGTACAGGCTCAGTTGAAGGAGCATGATCATTTCACCTTCAGCATGCTTTTCACCAACTCCTTGTTTCTGACGCTGATCGTGTCGATGGCGAGTACATACGTCCTCTACTTCGTCGCCTCTTTCATGTTCTTCGATCCTTGGCACATGTTCACGTCGTTCTTCCAATACCTCCTCCTGACACCGACATACATCAACATCCTCAATGTCTACGCCTTCTGCAACACGCACGATATCACATGGGGTACCAAGGGAGACGACAAACCCGAGAAGCTCCCTTCTGCCGTCACCAAGCCAGGTGGCAAGGTCGACGTCACTATCCCCAGCGATGACCATGATCTCAACAGCCAGTACGAAGAAGAGCTTCGTGTCTTCTCCACCAAATGGACACCTCCTGTCAAAACCCCTTCTGCAGCAGAGAAGCACGAGGACTATTACAAAGGATTCAGAAGTGCTGTCGTCTTGGCTTGGATGTTCTGCAACCTTGCGCTGGCGGCTGTCGTTCTCAATACTGGAGGTCTGGACCGTGTGTCTGTTGGCGTTCAAAACGACAGTCAACGCAGCACCATCTACATGAGTGTTGTGCTCTGGAGTGTCGCCGTTCTCAGTGCTTTCAGATTCATTGGCGCCTGTTGGTTCTTGGTGGTCAGATTGATTAGGGGTGTCTAGATGATGTTGTGCATGAATGCTTACGGATTAACGACTCGGGCTTGATCTCACGGTCGAGCTGAATGATGTAGCGTGGCGTTATATGGGCTTTCTTTCGGTCTATTTGTTTAACTCTTTTGTCCAATAGGAAGGATGTTCACTTCAGCCTTTGCGATAGGATGGTGCCTCTGGCCTGTTCTGAAAATCAAGCCTTTATAGAAAATGACATGCTGATGCATGGAATATGTATTTCTCGAGTCACGTTTTTCATCTTCGACCTCTGGTCAATCTCTAGGAACATGCTTGGTGTTATAGCATGGCTTTGGTGTTCGGTTCACTACCATGTACACTATCGATGGATGAGATTCGAGTCATGCTGGTGGTGCACTATCATGGACAAGTATCTGTGCGTGCTGAGGTGTTTGTCCTAGCAAAACGAAAGATGGTCAAGCAAGAGTGCCCTTCTACATAAGTAAGATGATTTCCCTGTATCTGATGTGACCCTTCAAGAGAAAGTGATCTCTTCTGCAGTGACCTGACGAGCTGATTCGTGCCTTCTGTTTCCCCGACTTGTTGTTGATTCGAGGCCGGAAGCAGCCATTTACCTCGACTTCCTTCCATATCACCGCAGCGATGACCGACGGCTTCCATCAACGACCGTCTTGGTCCATCACAACAACGACATCATCGTCGCCGCAGCGATGAAAAGCGCACTGTGACTCCGGCCTCCCTGGCTACATAAACCTCTTCCTCTCTCACACCAACCTCTCCTTCTTCCATCCACCACCATCGCACCTCGACTTCTCGACGTGCACCTTCCTTCCTGAACCTTACCTTTCTCTGACTCCTTCCTCATTACACCCATCATGTCTGAATGGGACACCACCGCCGGTAAGTTATATGTGATAAGCGTTCACAACATGCGCACTACGCAGCGCATTCTGCCTCATCAGCTACTCATCTTCCATCTTCATCGTCTCTTACCACTCGATGCTTGACCTTCGCGTCCCTTCACACACGCTTACGATCTATTCCATCCGCATCAACTCCCTTCTCTTTCAGTCAACTCACTCATCTGCCCTCTACATATCCACCACATCGATCTGACAGCTCCTTCACGAACCTTACAACTAACACCATGTCAGCTTCCGGCTGGGTCGACGACTCCGCTGTCCAGGCCACCGCGGGCTGGGTCGAAGAGACTTCTGCCAGCGCCGACGTCGAGTTCTCCAGCATCTCGGCCGAGCACGTTTCCAAGCATGATGAAGGTGTCGAAGACGACACCTGCCGCAAGTAAGTCATCGTTCCACTTGTCTTACACTCTTTCTTTTTCTGACAAAGATGTCACAGCTGCAAGCAGGCAGGCCACTTCTCGCGTGATTGTCCTGAGCCTCGCCAGATGACTGGTGAGTGCTTCAAGTGTGGTCAGGTTGGCCACAACAAGGCCGAGTGCCCCAATGAGGCCATCGAGCGCCCATTCACTGGTACCTGTCGCACTTGCGGTGAAGAGGGACATCGCTCTTCGGCTTGTCCTCAGGCTGTCTGCAAGAAGTGCTCCGCCACCGGTCACACCGCCACTGATTGCACCGAGAAGTTCAATGTCTACCCTGATGGCCTTCCTGACACCATCGATGCCGATCAGGCCTGGGAGAATCTGAACCAAGCCAACACCAAAGGCGACGTCGACGACTTCATCCAGGCCTTTTGGACTTACTGCAAGTTCGCTCCGGAGCTTACTCTTGTTCAGCTGGAGGAGTGCTTCCGTGAGACCGGGTTCAACTACTACCTAATCGCCAAGGAGCAGAATGTTCCTTCCAAGGTCCACACCAACGTCGACCTCCAGGGTAATCCAGATAAGAAGTTTCAAGTCTCCTTCCAGAAGACCTCGAAGCCCCGCCGTGCCATCCTCGCCGAGGGTTGGCCCAAGTCTCCTGAGGAGAACCTTGAGCGCCTTCAGGATGCTGGTTTCGCCATGGACGGCATGCGCCCTTACTGCACCAACTGTGATGAGGTTGGTCACTCGAAGAAGACTTGCCCGAACGAACCTGAGATCATCGAAAAGCCCAAAGTCTTCTGTACTAACTGCAACACCGACGGCCACTACATTCGTGATTGCCCTGAACCTCGTGCTGTTCGCGGCGGCGGCGGTGACGTCGAATGCAAGCATTGCAACGAGATGGGCCACATGGCTAGGGATTGCCCTTCCAAGGTACTTCTTTTCCATCTGGAACAGTTTCAAGTTTACTGACATGATGGTAGCCTGCCCAAGTCTGCAGAAACTGTCGCGAGGAGGGTCACCGCGCTGCAGAGTGCACCAACGAGCGCGTGATGGTCTGCCGTAACTGTGACGAGGTTGGACATCAAGCCCGCGAATGCCCCCAGCCCGTCAACATGGTAAACTTCAATCTTTTTACAACTCTTACTAACTCCCTGCTGACGATGCCGTACAGGACAATGTCCTTTGCCGCAACTGCGACAGCAAAGGTCACTTCTCCAAAGACTGTCCTGAGCCCAGAAACTGGGACAAAGTTCAGTGCCGTACCTGCGGTCAGAACGGCCACGGCGCTGCTCGTTGCCCCAATCCCGCCGCAACCAACGATGATAAGTATGCCACTGCTGGCGAGGACTACACCACTGGTTCTGGCCCTTCTGTCGAGGTCACTGCTGAGGGTGACTGGATGAACGCTACTCCCGCTGCTGACGCTGGCGGTTCTGGCGACTGGAACTCCGCCCCTGCCGAAGTCTCGGCTTGGTAGGGAGTCAAAACGAAATCCCAAAGACTTCGCGAGCCATGAGGGCTGTTGCTGAGAAGGAAGGATTTGACAAAAGTGCAATGTTGCTATTGGAGACGGATGGAAAAGATGCTTCACACGAGCGTTAGCCTACTCAGAGCGAATAAAAAATCAAGCATCTTTTCAAGACTTTGTAGATACCTGACGTGACCATACTCAATCTGCACATCACACATGCGCCTAGCAAATCCTTTGATTGACAGCTTGAAATTACCTGTCTTCAACATCTGAGGTTGCAAGCAGCAAACAATTGAACGCTCTGCATCACCTGCTGACCGGCCGGCGGACTCAGATCGACATTCTAGAAAAATGTCAACAAGCATGCGCAGGTCCACATCTGCGACACTTCCTTGTAGTGCACCTATTCATTCGGCTTTTTAACATCTGGCATACATCTAGCTGTCACCAGATTCCTCTCGGCACTCTGGAACAATGCAGAAACACAGCCATTCGATCTTCCCTACTGGCCAGCACGCTTGCTATATTTGTTCGCTTCTACGACCCTTTCGAGGACGGGGATGATCGCACAGGAACAAGCTTTATCTCGAAGGTACTTTGACCATTGTATCTGGAATTGAAAACATTATTCGTTTGCCGTGTGTTTGCCGGTTGTCTCCATCTGGAAGTCCGCACGTGGCCACCGTGGTGTTCTTTTCCCTAGCGAGATTTTACAGTTCCCGATCGCTTGTGTTCCAAAGTCTTGACTCTCAGTCCTTCAAGAGTCAAGCAGAGGTTTTCTGGTAGGCGGAAGCATACAACACACATACACACATCGCAGTGTTGTGCGATGCTCCGGCGACCACTCCGTCTTGCCGGTCGAAATCGCAACGACGACAAGACGTCCGTCGCACCGGCAAAAAGCACCGGCAAAGTGAGTCAGGGTAATGCGGAGCGCCCGCAGTCTCGTGGCGCCACTTATTCAGAGCAAACGATTTGACCGCAATATGGCCGCTGGCCGTCGGCAGGGTTCGGGCGTATGACATGTCGGAAGGTGCACAAAACAGGAAGCAAGTGGAGCGCCGTGTTGCGAAGAAGGACCGGCTTCCCCTTGGGGCGACCACGATGACCCACAGAAACTTCGTACCTTGAAGTTTGGAGTCGTGGAATTGGCCAACTTGCGCAAAAAAACATGAGACAGGAATCGCGAGGTGCATCGTTGCATCGGGCGGCCACCCACGTCAGCGAATTTATATCCTAACGTCGTCCCTGACACTAGCTTCGTTCTCTATTTTTCTACAACGATGATATCGATGGCAATCAACAGCACTTTCGATGGAAAAGAGGCTGGTGTGCGGTATCTCTGCAATGCTTGCAGGATGAGGAGGAATGCATGTCGCGCGCGCATACATATTCGCGCAGCTCAACTCTTTCTTGCGCATAAAAAACCGACACCGCTACAGCAAGAGGTAACATCTTAAAAGCGCCATGTGCGTGGGGAACAACAGCCACCCGTTGTTCGGGATGATCCTTCAGCGCCGGACCTACCGCTTTTGGAGATGCCGTGGGTCCTCATTATGTACACTCCGCAACCTGGAGATAATTGTGTGGGCTGTGGCCGGGGAGACAGTTCTCTCTACTGCGTCACTTGGTCGGCCGCAGGGGCCATTCTCGTACCCCCGATGCTGGGTCCGAGGAAGCACGGCTTGGTTTCTGTACCGGAAGATGGAGTTGTATCTCGTGGAGGTATTAGAGTGGAGACAAGGTTTACTCGCCAAGCTGGGTGGTGCTCAAACTCTCAGAGGGTTACCAAGTACTGATGAGCGAAGAATATATTTGAACTGGTTGCGCCCTCTTCTACGCCGCCGATCCCATCATCTCTTTTTCCCCTTCTTTTTCTCTTGTATCTTGCTCCTAGAACCGACCTCCAAGGAAGTCGGGCAATCTCACATATTTGGGCCAACATGTTCGGCAAGAAGTACTATGGCCTCACAGGCTTCAAATTGAATCTGGCAGTCGGTGTCATTGCTGGCCTCGATTTCTTGCTCTTCGGTTACGATCAAGGTAGGTGACTCTCTTGCAACAACTCTAGATATCAATGCTGACCGTTCATCAGGTGTCATGGGTGGCCTGCTCACTCTCGGATCATTCGTCGATACTTTTCCTGAAATCAACACACAACATCCGCCTCGGGGCCGCACTGCCTCGTATACATCAACCGTCCAGGGCATCTCGATTGCCTCCTATAACTTGGGTTGTTTCGTCGGTGCTCTGATGACCATCTGGCTCGGTGACTGGCTGGGACGCCGCAAGACCATCTTCTTGGGTTCTGCAATCATGGTCATTGGTGCTACACTACAGACTTCTGCTTTCAGCTTGGCCCACTTGATCGTGGGTAGAATCATTACTGGACTCGGCAACGGCATGAACACATCTACTGTACCTTCATGGCAGAGCGAGTGTTCAAAGTCGCATCGACGTGGTCAAATGGTCATGGTTGAAGGTGCTTTGATTACTGGTGGTGTCATGATGTCGTACTGGATCGACTTTGGTTTCTCTTTCCTCGAACCCTCGACCATCTCCTGGCGTTTCCCTATCGCTCTACAAATTCTTTTCGCTCTCATCATCATGGTTTTCATCATGGGTCTGCCCGAATCACCCAGATGGCTCATTATGAAGGGTAACGAGGACGAGGCATTGAACGTTTTGTGCGCACTGAATGACAAGGATCCCGAAGACTCTTATATCGTCAGCGAATTCGCTGCTATCAAAGACTCTGCTTTGGTCATGCAGCAAGGTGGCTTCAGAGACTTGTTTACCATGGACGAGGACCGCAACTTCCACCGCGTCTGCCTTGCCTATGTCAACCAAGTCTTCCAGCAGATCTCCGGCATCAATCTCATCACATACTATGCGGCCAATATCTACGAGACCAGCATTGGACTTTCGCCTTTCCTGTCACGTATTTTAGCTGCTGCCAACGGAACCGAATACTTTGCTGCCTCGTGGATCGCCGTCTTCACCATTGAGAAGTTTGGTCGTCGTCAGCTCATGTTGTTCGGTGCAGCTGGACAAGCCGCCTCTATGGCTATCCTAGCAGGTACCACGTCCAAGACTTCGACCGGTCTTGGTGTCACTGCTGCTGTTTTCCTCTTCGTCTTCAACACTTTCTTCGCCATCGGTTGGTTGGGCATGACATGGCTGTACCCGGCAGAAATCGTGCCTCTCCGCATCAGAGCCCCGGCAAACGCACTCTCAACCTCTGCAAACTGGATCTTCAACTTTATGGTCGTCATGATCACGCCCGTCGCGTTCGAGACGATCGGATACCAGACCTATATCATTTTCGCCGTCATCAACGCCTTTATCGTCCCTTGCGTTTACTTTTTCTATCCTGGTAAGCAGCAAACCCCTTTTTCTCCACCTATTTTATCTTACCGCATCTGTTCTTTTTTACTTTTTTTACTGACCTGAGGATTTCGCGCAAACAGAAACTCGTCTTCGCTCACTCGAAGAAATGGACGAAATCTTCCACAACACAACCTCCGTCTTCAACGTCGTCAAGGTCGCCCGCGATACACCCAACCGCTACGGCAAATCCGGCGAATTGCTCATCAACTACCTCGACACCGAAGCCGCCGCTGGAGCCAGACGCAGGAGTTCGCTGGTGGAGCCCAAATATGGCGCTCACCACCCCAAGGGTGGCAAAGGCGACGGCGAGCAGGTCGAGAGATTGGAGAATGGGGTCGTCGGGTACGGATCCAGTTCTGCCGGGTCGCAGAACGAAAAGGTGTAAAATCGATTTGGAAAGGGGATGGAAAGGTTGTTTTTTTTTTCGATGATGTTTTTTTGAGATACCACCTTTTTTTTTTTGTTGTTTTGTTTCATAATGGTTGAGCTTGAACTCGCCAATGGAATTTGTTATTCTTCCACTCGAATGGATGCCGCGTTCTTCTTTGTCCAAGTCTTTTTTCCGTTGCTGCCTCTTGTTCTTGTGCATATCGGATGAGAGAGGGATGGGTTGTGAGATGGAGGAATGCTACTGCACTCGAGTCGCTATATTCAGATTCAGACCTAGACACGACACGACAACGATACTCAGACTCATGCCATCACATCACCGCTCAATCAAGTCTGAAAATTTATGTTATCAAGCTACTAGAAACAGTCAAAACAGTCTTTCTCAGAGCAAGGGGAAGAAAAGAAGCGATCAGGAAAAGGCACGCCAGGGTGACACAGTCATCGACTCGACTTGGTAACATGCCGCGGAACCAGACCAATCTCTTCTTGTTGGCGGATGGAAACAGAGAGCAAAAGTCGACGATAAACGAACGAGTCAAAGATTCAAAACCACACTTTTTTCGTTTTTCGGGACATGAGGAAGGAATAGAAGTGATGGAAATATAATGTACATGAGTGTGGTATGTGTGTCGGTGGGTAATGGAGAGAGAGAGAGAGAGAGAAAGAGGCGACCAGAAAAGAGAACAAACAGACTTAATAAACACCCTTTTCCTTTCCCCCTTGCCGCATCGCTCTTTCCTTTGTTTTGTGTGCAGAAAGGGAAAAAAAAAAGACTAGATACCGCGATCCCAGATCCCAAAAATTCATCTGGGAGCGAAAAAGAAAAAGTCGTTCTTGCTGCCTCTTCCTTCAACGTCGGAATTATACCTCCGCTACAATCCCATGCCTCGACTGTTTTTTTTCTTTGTTTTTTTGCATAGCTGGTTGCTTGATGCTGAGTTTATCGCATGTTGGCCGAGGTGGGCATACCTTGCAGCCTGCTGGCAAGCTGGGGGTACTTTTCCTGGACCTCGAGTTGTGTGCGGGTGGCCTCGGCGTAGGAAAGGGCGTTGACAATTTCGCCTTCGGTGCGCGAGAGCTCGGCGGCCTTTTCGAAATATTCGAGGGCTTCGGGGACCTTGCTTTGCTGCAGGAGAAGTTGAGCCATGGTGGCAACGGCAATGTCGCATTCAGGGTCGACTGTGAGTTTTGTTAGTGGAAGGTAGTGAAGAGGGTTGTCAGGGAAAATGCTTACTGATCAAAGCCTTCTCGCACAGCTCTTGTGCAGCCTTATAATCTTGCTTCCATTGGAACAGGGCGAGTGCCTTGTTGATCAGAGGCAAGACGTTCATGCCAGTAACACGCTCCTTCTGCTCCATCTGGACGGCCGTCTCGAACTTCTCAACAGCCTCGGGGAACTTTTGCTGGTCGAGCAACAGCTCACCATAGTAGTTGTAGACGTCGGGCACCTTCTCAAAGTTCTTTTGACAGCGGCGGAAAGTGGCCATGGACGAAGCAACGCTGCCCATCTTGTACTGTGTGACACCGAGCTGAATGTGCGAAAAGATGAATGAAGGGTCAAGATCAATCGACTTTTGGTAGTCCTTAGCTGCCTCGGCAAAGTCGTTGAGAATGAAGTTGAGCTGAGCGCGGTGGTAGTAGACGTCGGGGTCCTTGTCGTTCTGGCCGATGGCGTCGTCAAAGTCCTTGGCTGCCTCCTCGCGGCGGCTGGCCTCAAGGTGCATGCTAGCACGCTTGACGTAGCTCTGTGTCAAGGTGGGGTCCAGTTCAATGCTCTTGTTCAGGTCATCGATGGCGTCTGCCTCGCCGCGCAAGTACTTGAAAGTGCCGCGCATGTTGTAGGCAAAGGCTTCGTTGTCACCGAGGTCACCGGCCTCGATGGCCTTGTCGAAGGCCTCGGCAGCCTCGTTGTAGCCGTCGCCTGTCTTCTGGTTCATGGCCAAAAGACCCTTGCGCAACCACCACTTTCCACTGTTGTCGGCCAGGTCGGCGCTCTCGGAGACAGACTCGGGGAGATCCTTGTTACGGAAGCTCTGCAAGTAGTTGGTGATGAAGGTAGCGCTCGGCAGGCGACGCTGCTTCTTCTCCAGGATGGCGGCGGCCTTCTTCTCGGCAACCTTTCTGAGCAGGCGCTCTACAGCTTCGGCGGCTGTCGTGTTACGGAAGGCGTCGATGATGCAGCTGGCCGTGTAGTCGAGAAGAGCCTCGCTGTACTTTTCCGTTTGCTCGTAGGCGTGTGCGCGGCGGTTCAGGGCCTTGACATATTCGGGGTCGAGGTTGACGGCGGCGGTCGTGTCTTCGATGACGCGGTCCCAGTTTGACATGGCGTTCCAGCAGGCGGCGCGGTTGGAGTAGAAGACGGGATCGGCCTTGCACAGCAGGGCCTGACCGTAGAGGTCGATGGCGCGGTTGTAGTCCTTGGATCCGTAGGCCTTGTTGCCAGCGGCCTTGAGCTTGGCTGCGTAGTCCCTCTTGGATTCTTCCGACAGGCTTGCGACCATGGACTCTGTCACCTCTGGCAGATCATCGTCGCTCTGCACCGACGCTGTTTGGGGCTTGTCTGGACGGGTTGGTCAGCAATCAGAAGGACAAACAGGTCGCACAGCTGTAGGAGAAGGTACCTTGGGTCTTTGATTCGGGGGGAGGAGACTTTTGCTCCCTCTGTGCGATCTTCTTGGCCTTCTTGTTCTCCTTGCGGGCCTTCTTCTTCTCGGCGGCAGCTTCGAGATCTTGCGGCGTAGGAGCAGACTCGGATGTGTAGTAGTAGATGCCAGCGCCGGTAGCGACCAGAGTGACACCGGCGATGGTGTAGACTGCGGCCTTGTGCTCAGAGGCCCAGCCGGTGATGCGATCCCATAATGACGATGACGGCTCAAGCTTGACGAAGCTGGGTTGCGAGGCGGCCTGGGCTGGGGGGATTGTCGAGGCCATGTTGTGTGTGTGTGTGTGTGGGCGACTGTGCGGTGGTATTACAGGGCGAGTCAAGAAGCAGCAACACCAAGTGCGACAAGATGCAAAAAAAAGATGGATTTGGTGTTGGCCTTGTCTGGACTTCGCTTTGAAAATAATGACGATGGATCATGGTCTGTTGCTTGGCGGCGGAGAGCATCGGCTCTTGCGCTTTCCTCCAACTTCGACCGCCGAAACGACTCCCTGTTCCGACCAGCGTTTTGTACTTTGTATCATAGCCATAATGCCGGCCGTGTCTGTCTGACTTTGTTCTGGAGCCTGATACCAGTGCGCAATTTAATGGCTCCTTACCGCCTCATAGAGCCCAGAGATTCCGCCATAATTGAGGTACTTTTGTGCACACGACCGGCGGCCATCTGTTCATGCGGCGCGTTGTGACAGGCCCCAAAGTCAATAAATATCGCCAACCTCTTGACTCTTGGCCGCCCAGACCGTTTGCTTTCGTTCGTGCTACAAGTACTCGTTCTCGTCCTCGCTGTGAAATCTCTCGTCCGTCGACACTGCTTATTGTTTTGCTGTCTTGTGCCACGGCGACAACTAATCTCTCAGCCTCAAAGCTACCGAATAAACGCCTCATTGTTGGATGCGCTGAGATTGCGTTGCGAAACCGGAAGAATCGGCCACCACCCCGTACTTCTTTCTCAACCACCCACACACACGCCCTTTCAAAACCCTTGCCATTTCCGCTGCGTGAAACCTCGACTTTATCCCTCGACTCGTTTCTCGAGTCTTTCTCATCACTTCGCCTGCTCACACAGCCTCTCGTGCCATGGCATCTGACTCTTGTTGATTCCCCGGTTCTTCACTCCTTACGCTTTTCTGGACATCCCACACTTTTCGCCCCGCCTTCACTTCCACCACAAACCATAATGTATTAGCCGGAACCACTTTCCAACCACCAAAAAAATTTATCCGCCAGCTCCCCTTTTTCAGACATTCAAGGTCTACCACCATTTAACCATTCTTCGACATGTTGGATGAGATTCCGATTCAAGATCAATACGTCTTCACATCACTGCGCTACGATGGTTCCATGAAGCGCAATGCTCAAAACCCCGTATGCTGTCCGGACTCGAAGGCTGCGTATCTGATCAAGTATCACTACGAGCGCCTTGTCACTGCAGCCGATCATCTGGGCTGGTACGACACCAACAAGAGGCTGAAGGGCCCTGTCGATCTGTTCAATCGTATTCAAACCGCAGTCCTGGAGCACAAAAAGAAGACTGGCAATAAATGTCCGTTCAAGGTATGTGTTTTGCCTGTTCTGTTTCTCGATAATTTCCTAAATTTTTATCTTCTACGTCATAATAAAACCGTCTCTTTGAACAAAGACGCATATGCGCCACAAGCACGCGACACTTTTTTCAAAAAGAAATACCAGAAGGCAAAAGCCGTAGATTTTACAATCGAACACCAGGGCTAACCATGTTTCACACAGGTTCGAGTATGCTTGCGTCACAGCGGAAAGATGGAAATCGGTGTTGAGCCAATCATGGCAAAGAAACAACCACTTCTCTTCCCAACCACTCTGAATCTGGGCAAATCAAGCCAGGAAGCAGCATCGCAAACACCAATCTTCAAGGCGGTGTTGGATGTTCTACCTACTCGAACCACAACCTTCACCCGTGATAAGACTCACTATCGCACAATGTACAACTACGCCAGGCAATGTGCTCAGATCCAGTCATATCAGGACGCCAAGGAAGTCATCCTGTTCAACCGTGATAACCAGGTTATGGACGGATCTATCACGACCCCTTACTTCTACCGCGACGGCAAATGGGTGACTCCGCATAGAGACTGCGGTGGTCAACAAGGAACAACTCGCCGCTGGGCTATTGATCAGGGTATCTGCGAGGCCGGCATCATCGACATCGCTTCCATCAAGCACGACGAAATCATCTGGCTCAGCAATGGTGTGAAAGGTTTCTTTACTGCTCGCTTTGTGGCCTGCAATGATCGTCTCGCCCGTACACCCAGCTACGAGTCGCGCATCTCGCAAGTCTCGCGTAGTGACAGCGGGATTGAGGAGAAACTTAGCCTCAAGCCCACGCAAAGCGAAGTTGTCGAAGACGGCATGGACTCGGCACATCAAAAGTACACCCCTGAGCCAGGTGCTGATGAATTCAGGAACTCGGCCTTTACTCTTGATGTCTTTGAACGGGCACTGAAGCTTTGATTTGCTTCCTATCTTTTCTTTGTTCTTCTCCTATTTTCAATTCTTTTACTTGATATCCCCTGGCTTACTAGGCCTTTTTTATTTTACAACAACTTTTCTTTGGATCTGCTGGAGACAAAATGGATGGCTTTCGTCTTGGATTGTTTGACTCTTATACCTCAAGGCGTTTCTCTCCAATATCTCGAATGAATTACAAGATGGCAGGCAAGAAAAAGATGCACTGCCGAGTCTTTCACTTGAAACTCTCAGAACAATGCACAGAGCAGAAAGATTGGGGGGTTTCACCTTCCGACGAGTTCTTTTTTCTCATTTTCTTATCTCCGTTTGTTTCTGTTTTCCCTATAGATATACCCTTTTTTTACTTTTAGCTTCTTACCTTTTCTTAACAAAATTCTTGCTTCTTCTTTTTTTCCACTTTCTCTTGATCCCCCGTCCGACTGGTGAAATTCTGTCATGAACTTGCTTGATTCGACAGTCGAAGTCGCATCTGCCGGATATCATCTTTCCAGAGGTTTAAGCGGAAGGCGTAGTGGCAGTAAGAGGTGCATTCGCTGAAGCAGGAAGGATGGCAGCAGCAGCAGCAGGATCTCCACTATCCGCAGATGGGAGAATATCGGTATGAGGTCGAATAGAATATCATGGAGATGGGGGCGCGTTGATGATAGGCAAAGCGGTGGAGAAAGGAAGCCGCTGTGACGAAAGAGGAGTAGAGAGCGGTTTCATCATTGCTTTTGGTGATTTAAACACAGAAAAACTAATGTTGGTTCAGAGTCTTTATTTCTTCTTCTTCCTTCTGGATTGATCAATTTGAAAGATGAAAATTGCTCTTTTGTATCAGAAGAATGAAAAGTCATATGTGCATATATATGTATATACAGTTTGAATCAGAGTATTTTGACTGCTAAGCTTCACCCTGTAATAAGCTTCGTCAGACTTGGTGAGGCGCCTCGAACATCGGCAGTCTTGGTAATAGTGCTAGCGAGGCGATTGTAAGATTCAGAGCTCCATCTCGATTGTCGTGAAACTCCAGGCCTTGTTGACAATCGCTTACCACTTTGAGCTCTGCTCTTCCCAAGCAGTCGGTGATTAGGCGAAGCAGAAACGGCCAGAATTGTGCAAACCCGTAAAATAATGGCTTTCACGAGCTGAAGTTTGTAGATCTGTACGACTCGCCAAACTCAGCCAACTCAGCTTGGCCGAATTGACCGGTTTTTACCGAATCCAGCGAGGAACTCAGCAGCCAAAATGCTCTAATAGAATCCTTAGCTCTGGCGTATTCGAAAAGGAAGAGAGGACTGATTCTTTTTTTCTTTCATACAATTCTAGCGCCAACATCAGTCTCTTTGGGCGTGCCCACAAGAACATCTTCCAGATTATCGGGTTTGCGCATAAAAGCTTCGAGCAGCACGGCAACAGAGGACGCGACATTCAGACTGTCGACTCCAACGTCCACTTGTGGGACTGACGATTTGAAACCGCTAATGCCGACATTTACATCGGCTTTTGTGGCGAGATTCGCACGCAGACCTTCGCCTTCAGCACCGATCATGAGGATACTGGGGTCACGGGATAGAGGTGAAGACATGGTTGACGTGACCAAGTTCTTCTTTGCGGATTTGGCAGAGGCGGCGTCAGGGGCGACGGCGGCGTGAATGCGCCAGTTGTTCTTCTTGCAGGTTGAGATGAAGTTTGCTGGCGAGGGAATGGAGAGGATGGTGAGAGCCTCTGCAGCGCCGGAAGCTGCTTTTTGCACGACGGGGAGATTGACGGGAGCGCATGTGTTTGTGCAGACTGCTACTGCATCGACGCCGTAAAAGTGAGCTGTGCGAAGAATGTTGCCCAGGTTTCCAGGATCCAGGATACCGTCTAGCAGCAGCACGAGAGGTTTGCGCCAGGTGTGACTGTGGTACAAGGGAATGCTGGAAGGAGTGCCGTTGATGGCGGCTTCTTCGGCGCTTTGATCTGCTAATGTGATGGGCAGGGCAGTGTCTGTGACGTTGAGCTTGCCTAGTGATAGTGTGGGCAGGGTTGGCAGAGGAGAAGCCTCGAGGATGACGCCGTTGTGAGGGCGGCCTTGGGCCATCTTGTCCATTTTGGGCAGAAATTCGTCGTCGACCATGTGGAAGAAAACTCCTGCGCCTCGGGAGAGGTAACGCATGTCTCTGGCCGTGTCTTCTCCCGCACGGCTGTGGATGTAGACTTCGTACAGTTTGCGGCGCTTGGCTTTGAGGGCGGCGGTGACGACGTTGGCGCCATAGAGGAATTCGGAGGCGGCTGTCGTGTAGGGGATGGAGACATAGACGTCTCTGTCTTGGTCTCGTTTTTCATGCATACTCTTGTCCTTTCTTTCTCTCGGCTCCTGGATCTCCTTGTTTCTGTTCTTTCTGTCCTCGTTCTTCTCCTTGTTATTTCCCACAAAGGTAGAAAGCTGTTCATCGTCGAGGCGGCTTTCCTCTTCAAGTCGTCTTCTTTCCTTGTCTTCCTTGGTCGTGAGTTTGACCATGTCCTCATTGGCCTTTTTGGTGCTAAAGCCCAGACCGCCAGAGGACACATCTATGTCCTCTAAAGGGTTGCCGCTTACAATGGCTTTAGCGCACTTTGGAATGACATCCTTGAGATAGTCCCTCAGCATGTCGCCGCTCATGACAGAAATCTCATCAAGGACGGGTATGTGAGAGGGCAAGGATGGACGAAACGGAGGGCCGATAGCCTTGGTGGCACTTCTAGGGTCATCGGGGGCGAACCACTGTCTCCCCTTGATGAAAATGTGCTTTTCGTGTGCAGTCTTGATAGCTTTGCTAAGGTGATATATTAGGCGCAACCATACACTCTTCTGCGGATCCAAGGTCGATCCGACGTCGGCAATATCGGCTTTGAGGATCTTTTTGAGTCGACGTTTGAGCTCTACGGTAGAGTTGGGCTCGTCGGGGTTGTAAGTGGGGATAGTAGATGGGCGCCTGGGCAGGGCTTTAATATAGTCATCTTCGGCATCTTTCACGGCGGCCATGAGACGGTTCCAGTTCCCAATTGTAAAGTGGGCTTTGTTGGTGAAGGGAACATCGAGAATGTTACCATGTTGGGGGCCATCTCTGTCAGAATGTCTGTTGGTTGGGCGGTTGTTGAAGGGTTTGTCGCGTGCAGGCGTGTCTCGGTAGTCTTTGTCAGACCTGGACCGAGACTCTTGATACGGAGAGCGGGATTCTCGATAAGGGGTCGGCGGGTACTTTTGTGATGGATCTTGCCATTGGGGTTTCTTGGAAGGGTCATGATCCACACGGCCGGGTATATCGAGAGATTTGCGGCGATTTCTGCGGATGGATGCATCGAGAGCGCGGTTAATGACGGAGAGGGTTGATTTGTGACGGCATTGTAGATACAGCCTTGGATTGCGAACATGCGCAGAGGCGGCGGTGAGCATTCCAGACGAGAGCAACAGCTGTGGCGAGTTTGGGGGGATGGATACTCCTAGGAAGAGAATTACATTAATTGGCGACAAAATAAAATAATCAAAAATAAATTCCCCAGACTGTCAGGGCCCAAGCTCTTCTGGAGATGCGCCTCGGGTCGCGCGTCTTTTGTCGCGTCTCTCTGGAAGGTGCCATGTAATACTGAAGTTTATATTTATCAGGAAGTCGCAATGGGTTGCAACTTCCTTCCTTGAGGCATTCTTGTTGTTGTTTCCTATCTGCCCGCCTCGCGACTTCCCAGCCGGCTCTGTTCCTACAACCACGCCTTGCTTCCTTCCCATCGGCGTCGCATGTCCCAATAGTCAACCATGTCGGATTCTGAAGACGACCTGGACGTCGACATTTCTCAATGGAAGCCCCGGACTGCAAACACTGCCCCACGGCCTGCCTCTCCCCCACCAAGGACTTTCGCCTCGATAAACGCTCCAGTGTCCGCGCCCGACGCAACTGCCGAGGACGATGATCTGGACATTGATGCCATAATCGACGGAATCGCCAGCTCTGATTCAGAACAACCCGCGCCTGTCCCTTCTACCACAAACTCTGCCCAAACCGTACAAGTAGTCATCACCCCAGACCCTTACGTCGATCGAGCAATTTATGAAGACTGTACTTATGGTGTCAACATTGTGCGCCGCGTCCTGAAAGAGATTGTACAGAACCAAGATGTATATTACAAGGTCGAGTTTGTGGATAGATATGTCGACAAGGTAAGAACCACCTCTTCACCAGTCTATTGTCTCCTATTCACCCTGCTATCGCCCTCACAACAATCTTCACATCCTCTTCAGTACCTATTGCCTATTCATCTCGCATCACTCACTCTCATCGACCTATACATATTACCGACCCTTCCTTGTCCTAAATACTTCTTCTTCTATTCGATCCTCTCGAGGATTGCTTCTCGCACCACCGCCACACGCTCAGCATGCCTCCATTACGTATCAAGCTAATCGCTCCTCGCCGCCAGGTTTCGTTTGACCAGCTGTTACAATACGAGAATGGGCAAGAAGCCCTACAAGAATATAACGAGAATGCACAGGATGCAGACGACTACGCCCAAGAAGATAGCGAGGTCGAACAAGTCCACCGTCCGAGACCCAGCAAATCTGGTTACGTCGATACCGTCGAAGCACTAGATTACTTGGAACAAAATGACTATCCCTCACGCTCAAGAAACCCACGAAAGAGCAGAAAGGCCGACAGCGGATCTGAAAACGACGACGGCCCGGCGCCTCGTCGCTCTCGAAGAGCTGCACAACCACAAGTTGGCTCTCGAAGAACTTCAAGACGTCTCGATTCAATTTCCCAAGCCGACTCTGAAGACGACGATGTTAGTGATGATGGTTTCATTCTACAATCCGACGTCATGCCCAGCAGAAAGCGTAAGCGCTCTCTAAGATCTCAGAGCGGTCCCATCAACTATGCCGAGGGCGATGTAGATGAGCTCCAGTATGATAACTCGACATCTCGTGCATCACGCCCCATGGGTCATGGCCTTCGCCAATCTGGTCGCTCGACTCGCCATCAGGGGGACATGCAGGATCCAGGTGTAAACGACATCTACCGATCAGAATCAGAACCACGACCTGTCGCCCCTCCAAAACCTGTTGGAGCCCGTGAATCTTTCAAGGACCTACCTCGATCTGACCCTTTCCGTGCCCGCCACATCCAGCACTGCGATTCATGTCTGAACGGCACAAACTTCGCTCCATTGATCTACTGCCAAGGATGTGTCTACGCTTATCACAAGAGCTGCATTGGTCATCGTGGTTCGCGAGAGCATCTGGTTACCAAAATTGGTAAGAACGACTTTGTCCTCCAGTGTCGACGCTGTATCGCCTACCCCATGAAAAAGGACCCCACAGCTCCTGATCATGGAAGGTGCTCCGACTGTAAAGAACATGGTGCTTCGTGTGTGCCTTTCAGAGAGCGCAAGACCCCTCAACAAGAACAAAAAGACCGTGAAGACAACAATGGCGAGGATCCGATCTGTCCCGTCTCTTCAAATCTCATCAACAACCCTGACAATGTCATGTTCCGCTGCACCGCTTGCTTCAGAGGCTTCCACTTTGAGCATATGCCGCCAAAGTCTGACAGTCTGATGGACCTTGACAGCGAGGACGTGGCTGCACAAAGACTTCAGGAATACAGCCAGGACTGGAGATGCAAAGAATGCGCTGATTGTCCAGGCAAGGTCGGCTCTCTTATCGCGTGGAAGCCAATTGATGAAGACAGCTATGACCCTAGTCTTGGATACGAGAGAATTCCCGAGGACGAAAAAGCTTACCTCGTACGATGGGAAGGCAAATCTTATTTCCAAGCTGCATGGATGCCTGGTCCATGGGTCTGGGGCGCCACCGCTGGAGTTATGCGTAAGGCTTTTGCCAAACGCGATGAGACACGTCAACCAAAGATGCGAACAGAAGACGCCATACCGGAAGACTATCTTCGGGTTGATATTGTTCTTGACGTCAAGTACACGAGCATTGTTACCATCTCTACCGAAGAAGTCGACAAGGCACGCATCCGTGAGGTCGACACAGCTCTGATCAAGTACAAGGGTCTTGGCTATGAAGACGTCGTCTGGGAGAAACCACCGACACCCGACGACGTCGAACGCTGGACTGATTTCGTCATTGCTTACAATGATTGGGTCCTCGGTCGTTACGTGAAACAGCCCAAACCATCACAGCTCAAGACTCGCCTTGAAAAGGCTAGATCTCTTGACTTTGCCGCCAAGCTCGAGAAAAAGAAGCAACCCAGCAACGTCACTGGTGGAGAACTCATGAAGTACCAGATGGAAGGTCTCAACTGGCTCTACTACAAGTGGTATACACACAAGAATGCGATCCTGGCTGATGAGATGGGTCTCGGAAAGACTATCCAGGTCATCTCGTTTCTCGCAACACTGGTACAAGACTGGAACTGCTTCCCCTTCTTGGTTGTGGTACCTAACTCAACTTGCGCTAATTGGCGTCGTGAGGTCAAGCAATGGGCTCCTTCACTCAGAGTAGTTGCCTTTTTTGGCAACAAGGAAGCTCGTGACCTTACATATCGTTATGAGCTTTTTGCTCGCGACAGCAGAGAATTAAGGTGTCATATCGTTGTCACATCATACGATTGTGCCACGGATGACAGCGCTCGCAAGTTTTTCAAGTCCATTCCTTGGCAAGCACTTGTTGTCGACGAAGGTCAGCGCTTGAAGAGCGACAAGTCACAGCTTTACTCAGCACTAGCGTCCTTGAGAGCGCCCTTCAAGGTTCTCCTGACCGGTACACCCTTGCAAAACAATGCACGTGAACTGTTCAATCTTCTACAGTTTCTTGATGACACTTTTAATGCGAGTGAGTTGGAAGAAAGGTTCCAAGATCTCGACACAGCCAAGATCCAAGAGCTGCATGGTATCATCCGTCCTTTCTTCTTGCGCCGCACCAAAGCCCAGGTCCTGACGTTCCTTCCGCCAATGGCTCAAATCATCGTGCCAGTCTCCATGTCGACAGTCCAGAAGAAGCTCTACAAGACTATTCTCGCCAAGAATCCAGATCTCATGCGCGCCATCTTCTCAGGAGCAAAGGAGCTCAGACCTCAAGAACGTGCTAGTTTGAATAACATCTTGATGCAGCTGCGCAAATGTCTCTGTCATCCGTTCGTCTACAGCACTGAGATTGAAGAGCGTAATGTCTCACAAGCTGTCAGCCATCGCAATCTCGTCGATGCTAGTGGCAAGCTTCAATTGCTAGAGACGCTGCTGCCCAAACTGAAGGAACGCGGCCATCGCGTGCTCATCTTCAGTCAATTCCTTGACATGCTTACAATAGTAGAAGACTTCCTCGATGGTCTGGAGATGCGATGCCAACGTCTTGATGGTACAATCAGCAGTTTGGAGAAGCAGAAGCGTATTGACGAGTTCAACGCACCTGATTCAGAGTTATTTGCCTTTTTGCTCTCCACACGTGCTGGTGGTGTCGGTATCAACCTTGCCACAGCAGACACCGTCATCATCCTGGATCCCGACTTCAACCCACATCAAGACATTCAAGCGCTGAGTCGAGCTCATCGTATCGGCCAGAAGAAGAAGGTCCTTTGCTTCCAGATCGTCACTCGTGCCAGTGCTGAAGAGAAAATCATGTCTTATGGCAGACGCAAGATGGCCTTGGACCATGTTCTGATCGAACAGATGGATGCAGACGATGCTACAGACCGTGATCTTGAGGGTATTCTTCGTCACGGTACCAAGGAGTTGTTCGATGACGACGGAGAGAAGGACATCAAGTACGACGCTGCTGCTATTGATAAGTTGCTTGAAGTTAGTCACGTCGAGCACACAAAGGCTGGTGAGGACAAGTCTGCCGAGTCTACTTTCTCTTTCGCAAGGGTTTGGGCGAACAACGAGCTCGAAGACACCACTTTTGAGGGACCAGAGGCAGAAGAGGTGGCTCCTGATCGTGATGTATGGGACAAGATCCTCAAGGAGCGTGAACGAATTGCTGCAGTTGAAGCAGCCGCGGCAGAGCAGGCCTTTGGAAGAGGTCGCCGAGCCAAAGCGGTACTGTGTTCCCCACCACATATGCTTATTCTCTTGCTAATGATTGACAGACTGTCGACTACGGCGATGGCACCAATCAAGAAGGGCCTGAACCTTTCGAAGGCCGCAAAGACACTGACCAAGACTCTCCCGTCCGCCTCTCGAAACGAGCACAGATGGACGAGGATAATGACACAGATTTCCAAGCTGACAGCGACGAAGAAAGTATCGCCGTAGAAGAGCCCGAACAAGTTATTGATGCAACTGAGCTCCAACAAACAAGGACAGCTCCAAAGCTTGTCAAACCATCTGGTAAGGAATTTTCCTTGAAAAGAACTCCAAAAAAGCCACGCAAGAGTCCAAAGAAGACCAAGGATGCACCATCAACACCAAGCACGAAAGCGGCCTCAACGCCCAAGAAAAAGAAACGTGCTCCTACTACTACGTCCAGGCAACTCAAGACTCCATTGACTCCAGTAACGTTCAGCGGTCGAGCAGTCAGAGAGGCGCAGATGAACATGCAGCGATACGGTGCTGTCGCCGAAGTGGTAGATTTTGTTGATCTCACTGCAGACAGTGACAACGACATGATCGCCACAGGCGCTGCGCTTCCGCCGACTCCGCATTACACAGAGGAAGAAGAAGAAGAAGAAGCCATCTGAGCTCAAGCTAACCCTTGTACTTTTATCCAGCCCCATTAACCTTCCACCGCGTCGAAGCACCGACCTACCGACACTACGACCCCGGTTTCACACTACCAGCTTCTGACGGCAATCCTCCCCGCCAGCCCCAAATGGTTTCTTGCGTCGCGTGCCAGCACTTGCATCCCCTCGGCAGCTGTCCCCTCAAAATGGCTGGAGTCGAATTCTGCGGCCTTTGCAGCCTTGCTCACTACGGGTTTTCACGCATCTGTCCTCATATCAATTCTGAAACTCAGGTCCGAGAAATGATCCAAGCGGTCAAAATGTCTTCGGAGCCCGGGCATCTGAAGTCGGAGACGATGAGGTATTTGACTGGGTTGAAGGGTGCGTTAGTGCAGAAGAAGAAGAAAGAGGTTGAGAGGCAGGCTGCGCTTGCTAGTGGAGCGGTCAGTGCTAATGTGCCTCCTGGCCATCTGCAGCAGCAAGTGCAACAGCCATCTCAGCAGATCTATCATGGGATGCACTCTAATGGGCTTTGAGAGCAAATGGACAGGCGCGTAGATGACCCTTTCTCCAACACGTACTTTCCCCCATCATAATGACATGACGTTCTTTTTCCTTGAAAGCACTTTGCCAATTCCAAGCGACATCTTTCGTTCAGGGGTGGTTTTGAGACACTTGATATGTTGCTTTGCACAGTGGCTGCCATGCATGGAATGCCTTCTCAACGTCGACCTTTTGTCTATAATCAGCCAAACAGTTTCCTCCGAAAAAGAGAAAAGCCACCAGTCCACCAAACTCGCTTGAATTGACAAAATGACAGTATGCATACCAGCAAGACCCTCCGAGTGACCCGACAATGCCTAGATGAACGCCACGCTGCTCTTGACAAGATAAAGAAGAGCAAAAAGAGCAAAAAAAAAAGAACAGAAAACAGCAAGAGCAAAAGCAGAAAAAAGAAAACAAAAATCAAGCAAGTTCATCCTCGGACCCATCATCGACCAACGCCAACGCCCTCTTCCTCAACATCTCTTTGCGTCCGACCGTTTCGCGTACGGGGGTACCATGACGCACGAATGGTGTCTTTGGAGTGGCGGATTTGCCTTTCTTGGTGGCTGTTTTGGGGGTAGGTAGACCTTTGTTGGCTGTTTTACCAAGGACGAGCGGTTTTGGGGTGAGGCCAGAGCGATCGATCGCTTGCCTTGTCGGATTTCTTGTTGGTCGATCTTGGGAATTGGGTGATGATGGCCGCGAGGGTGGTGAGGAAAGAGGCGACGAGAGAGGTGAGGATGAGGGTGAGCGCATTTGAGCTTGTGGTGCTACGTGCAGCGGGCTTGGGGGCGGAGGTAGGTTGGACAGGAAGTAGGGCCCATTGGAGTGGGTGGTTTTGTGTGGGGTATCGGTGTAGCGGATCGCCGGGGCTGAAGTGTCCATTGTTGGCGAGTCGCTAACGTCGCCGTCGTTTTCTGTGTCGTCTATCATAGGCTCCGTGCGGGGTGAAAGACGTGTTCCTACAGATGGTGTCTCTTCGAAAGGTATCTCTGCTCGTGCAGGGGGATTGGCACTGTACGGGGGCGGTGGATGAGCAGGATGAATGGGTGAATTTCCTTCCAACATGATGTCAAGGTGAGGTCTAGTCGGCGCTGGGGGTGCCATGTTGACAGATTCGCCCAAGTTGCTGGACCTTGCTGCAGCAGGATTCGAGCGGTGATCTTCTTGAAGCGCCGACATGGCACGAATGTGAGTTGTAGCCATGCCGGCGGCAACAAGACCTTTAGCTCTGAGATATTGCTCAGCACGCGCGAAGAGGTTGATTGTGCTGCCCGGCGTTCTTGCCAGTCGATCGCGTAATTGAGGTGCTGGATATGTGTACCTCGGAGCACTTGATTGATCAGACTCTGTTTCTCTAGACTTCTCAGAACTCAATGGCATCGGCTGTGTCTTTTCGAAAGCATCTGACTTTCTGTGCTCTTTTGCCCTTGAGGTCTTGTTTTTCTGTGACGAAGCTGGCTTGTCGATCCTTAGAACACCAAACCCACTGGTAGGTCCGAAGATATTGAGGTTGTGCTCTTCTGCTTCAAAGGGAGCCGGATTGTCGGTACACAAGACGCCAAAACTTCCGACGGCTGGGTCTGTGGTATCGAAAGTTCTGTAGAAGCCTGCATTCCCTCTCAAAAGAGACCCATGCTTCTTTTTTGACCTTTTCTTCATGCCTCTGTGAGGCGCATCTGTCTCAGGAGTATCCGACAGGTAATTCGGTCCAGAAGACTCACGCTGTGAATCTGTGTCGCCGTCCTCATCGCCTATAGTAATGGGAATGTCACCAGTATCTCCGTGGCGAGCAATCTGCTTATCCATGGCACGACGCAGAAGCGGAGTACGAAAAGGTGACATGCCAGGTGATTGTCCTGTATGCGGAGGGCCGGGAGTAGACAGTTCATCGTCGTCATCACCCATAATCTCGATGACTTCACGCTTGATCATGACGGGGCGTTCCTTCAAGACTCGGGTATAGCGACCAGAAATACCACCAATAGTTCTGCCAGGCATTTGTGCCGTGATCTGCTGCCAGGTCAAGCCGTTGATCTCTTTCAGTCTTTTGATCAAGTCATCCTCTTCCCTTGAATAGATGTTCCTTCTCGTGGAAGCGGCGTCTGAGAAGGCAGCGTCATCGGCCAAAGCAGGATCAATATTGAAGGAAGTCTTTGTTTGTTTGAGCAGTCTGCGACGCTTCTTTGGACGTGAGGCTGCAGAAGCCCATAGCGACTGGCCACCGGAGGGAGAGTCCCAGACCGACGGAGCTCGTTGAGGGGCTGGAGTCAAAGCATCGGGGCGATGATGGAAATAATATGGCGAACTGAATGAATCCTGAGGCAGAGGTGGAGCGGCCCAGACGCCGTGAGACTGGACAGGAAGTTGTGGGTGTCTGTTGATGGAAGTGGCATGCATGAGGAACTGAGCAATCTGGTTGGCAATATTCTGACCCAGGTGGTGGATGGCTTCAGGATCGACTCTGCCTTGGGCATCTTGATGTGGGACAAGTTGATTCAACGAGTCGGCAATGGAGATTTGAGGCAGAGAGGAGTGGCTGATTTCGGTAGATGGAATGACTGATGTATTGAAGTGGTACTGCTCTTGCTCTTGGCTAACGTGGGCATGTGGATCCGAGTGAGCGAGTCGAGGATCGAGAGGGAACTCGTCCTGGTCACGGCCCAGGTCGTCAGTCTCATCGCCCGATCGCTCGTCACCGGCCTCGTCTGCGGCATCCTCGTAGCCAGGGTGCTCTTGATCACTGATGTCCTCTTCTTGCTCGTCGTCCTCGTCTTGGCTGTCAGCTCCTCCAGCGCCGTCATCATTGTCCTCGTCGCCATCTTCTACTTCCAGCTCGTCGGCGAAGGCTCTCACAAAGCGCGATGAAGCGCTCTTGCCGGTGTCTCGCTCGTGTTGCATGTAGGCAAGATGGCCGTTGTTGACGACAATCTCGCCCGTCTCCATGTCAATCTCATCGCCGACGCCAGTAAAATCTTTGGCATATTTCTCAAAGATGCGCTCGAAGGTGCCTTTCAATTTCAGGTCGATGCGTTGTCGACCGCGTTCGTATTCGTCCGGGTCGTAACTCTGTCGGTCGTCTCTCGACGAGCTGCGAGCTCGAGAGTAGTCATGGTACGCCATGGCGCAAGTGATGGGGGCTTGGTGGTTGTGGGCATCTCACATGGCCAGTGGGGGTTGACTCAAGATGAAAGAAATCAAGGTGGACGCGTTCGACTCGTGAATTGTTTCCCGCGGGGCTGACGCAACTTTCCCTTCCGGCAACTTGGCCGAGCCCTCTCGCGCCTTCCATGTTGCTGCTTCATCACAACCCTCTGCGTGCAACTGCCTTTTCCATGCCTTCTCGTTTTGCCTGCTGATGCATCCTGCTCGTCACTTGTCCCAGTCTGTAACACGTCCCACCTACCTTCTAGAGGCATGATTGCTTGATCCCCGCGCCTCTTTCTGACTATCCAGTCAACCGACCTCCAACGAGTAGTCATGTATTGTCAAAAATGCCGAACTCCTGTCAAGCTTGACACTTCTTTGGACCGCCTAAATCCCGCATCCTTCAAGATCTTAGTCGGTTGGTAAAATTTCCATCAAAGCGTCCAAGGCTCAACTGACCGCCTAGACTCGACCCCATCTCTACCAACCCAGACACCTCAACCTCCCAAAACGCTGGTTGCTCGTGAGCGGAGAGATGTATACGACAAGGCCGCTCAGAATGCAGGCGCTGCCCAGCATAAGCGGTCAATACCCGCACCGCAAAAGACGTCGGCCAGTTTTAACCCTGCCATGTCCTATGTTATGTTAAGTGAATCTCAGCTTGGACCCTTGTCCCCAGAAGAGTCAAGCCCGTCCAAGAAGTCTCTCGACAAGGAACCGAAAGCATCGGATCAGAATGACTCGAATAGTTTGTCGGTCGAGATGGAGCGGAGCTTACGATTATGGGAGATTTTGTCTTCCCGCTCAGATATTGACCATCCGATATGTTCAGAATGTACGGATTTGTTGCTCGCAGGACTTCAGCAACGTCAAACTACAGCCAATCGTGAGCGTCAGGCATATGCTGACTTTCTCAAAAGAGCCAAGGAGGGTGTCCCATCAGAGGAAGAGCAACATCAGGCCCGAGAAGCTCTAGCTGCCGCAAAAGAACAGGAACAGAAAGCCCTTGAAGAACTAGAAGCTCTCGAAGCCGAAAAGGCCGCCATGGAGGAGGAGATTGCTGCTCTCAATCGCGAAGAAGCAGAATTGGAAGAAGAGGAGGCTGCTTTCTGGCGTGAGCGCAACGAGTTTGACAACACTGTCGCCAAGTTCAGAGATCAAAATGACAGCCTCCTTAATCAGCTCCAATTCGACACAAAGATACTGGAAGCTCTGCAGCGGACCAACGTCTATAACGATTCATTCTGCATCGATCATGATGGTCCGTTCGGTACCATCAACGGACTGAGGTTGGGCAAACTGCCAGATCAATCTGTTGAGTGGCCCGAGATCAACGCGGCTTGGGGACTTTGCGTCCTATTGCTGACTGTAGTTGCCGAAAAACTTGGCTATACCTTTCATGGCTATAGACCGCTCCCAATAGGTTCGACGTCCAGAATCGAAAAGCTCGAATATCCAGCGAACGATCAGTCGCGAACAGGGAAGCCCAAAGTCTCTTCTCTCGATCTCTACTGTAATAGTGACTTGCCACTTGGCTTGGGCTTCCTCCATCGTGGCTTCGATAATGCCATGGTCGCATTCTTGGAATGCCTTCGACAGCTGGGTGAGCACGTCGAGCAGTCTCCGTCTTACGTCGGCGCATCCGCTCTGAGCCGTAAACTTCCTTACAAGATTAGCAAGGACAAGATTAGTGATAACAGCATCAAGCTTGGAACTTTCAATCAAGAGGAAGCTTGGACGAGGGCATGTAAATACACTCTGACATGCTGCAAATTCTTGCTCGCACACGCCAGTCACGTTGATGACCTGAAGCAGGATGGTCAAACAGCTCAAAGATAATCATCGAAATTGAGAATATTTGTTCTCTTCTAGCACCCAACGAATGGAGATGTTCAAGCCTTGGCGTGTCTTTCGAGTGCCATCGTGTACGCGCGAGTGCACGAAGCAAGGGGTCAGCCTTTTCAGTAGAATTCTCGACCACTTTCCTGCCACGTCCACTTGTTCTTCTTGCTCACCAGTCATGGCAGTGACAATAGCACTGGGCCATAGGGTTCAACTTGTAGCTGGGCTGTTGTTGACGGCCGTCCCGCTCTGGTTCTTAGCCTGGCATTTCCGAGTGCGAAATCCTCTTTTTGTCAGTCAAATCATTCCAGTACACAATGCCTGGACCGTGGACCGCGAAACGTTCATACAAGAATGGATGGAAAACCAGATCGGCAATGCTCCAAACAATTCCGCCATCTCACTTTTGTGTGCTCAATCTAATATCAAGTGGCAGCCGGATGTTGTGCTTGATCTAGATGATGCGAACGGTGGCATAGGCAATGTTCGAGGCAACATCTTCGACTTTCTCTGTCTGGCTATACTGAGTGGCTCGTCAATCATGCTACCTAGCTTCCAGTCAAGATCAGCCGAAGACTTGAGCGCTCTATGGAATGGCAAGATTCCTTTCAACACATTCTTCGACGAAGAGCATTTCATCGCCACGTTCGCCGCAGCATGTCCGAAGATGGAGATACACAAGCCATCGAGTGATCACCCACAACTCTCACCTTTACACAACCGCTACGGCATGCCCAGCATGCGACAAGACCTCTACCCCGACACGCTAGAGACTGAGAATCCAAACACACCTGCCGCTGCAGTCAAGAACCTACAAGACTGGCTATCCGCCCAACCAGACCGCGTCCCCCAAAAGACATCTCTGGTCAGCGTAGGCCGCACTCTCTGGGAAGGCCTCGACACACGCTCCCTCCCCACCGCCGTGCGCAGAGACTTTGGAAACTCGTTGCGTCTGATCCCCGAAGTGCGCAGATTAGCAGCAATCGTCACCTACAACCTCGCTCTGCAATACCATCTCCACGACATCGACCCCCGATTGCCATACTACCCAACCTCGTTTTTGGGCGCGCACCTACGCACAGAAAACGACGCCCTAAATGCAGGATGGCTAGACGCATCTGCCACCGTACATGCAAACTTTACAGGCCAGACGGATGCGTACCTCTCCCAAGCGCTCGAGAGAAAGCTGAAGCTCATCTACGTCGCCAGCGGCAACGCCACGGAAATCTCTCGCTTTGCGCAAAAAGCCCGTCTGCTGCACAACGTGACCGTGACGTCCAAAGCCTCTCTCCTCGCCGCTTCAGACCTCGAGGTCCTGAACAATCTGACGTGGGATCAACAAGGATTGGTGGATTACGAAGTGCTCAGACGAAGCAGTTCTTTGGCTGGGTTCGCCAGGAGTAGTTTTGCGTTCAATGTTGCGATTACTCGACATGAGTTTGTGGATGTCAATCGGGAGGTGCTGAGATTGAGGCCGGAGGATTTGAGGAGGGAGGATGTGGCGTTTGATGATGGGTTGAGTCGGATTTGGGGACGGTTTGAGTGGCAGGAGGAGAGGATGTTGAGGGGTGCTTGGCCTTGAGTTTGAGGGGGTTGGGATATAAGGGTGACAAAGTAAACGCCATTGAGTATGCTACAGATCATGTTACAGGAAACAAGAAATATCGTACAAAAGTATGTGAGGTTTTTATGATGGGTACAAAAGGGCGGGACATTTCTCTATGCCCTTCCCTGCCTCATCTCCTTCTTGCCCTGCTTACCCTTGGCCATGGGCATCTTGGCCTCGGCCATCATGGGCGCCTCCAGACCAGCCAAATCGATATTCCTCGCCTCTTCAATCTCCTTGACGCCATCCACCAAGCCAGCCGGACTCTCAATCTTTTTCTGCTGAGCCGCCTGCCTGGCTTCCCTCCTCTCGTCCAACTCCTTTTTCCTCTGCTCCGTCAACAACCACTCGTCCGGAAACTGGAATCGCTTTTTGGGCTTTGCGTGTCGGAAGTCCACGGGCACGTCCTTGAGCCACTGGCTCTCTGGCGACTTGGCCTGCGCGATCAAGGTCTTGATGGTGTCGCCGAGGTAGCGCTTGTTTTGGGCTTGGGTTTCGTGGTCTTCGCAGCTCATCTTTATGATCTTGGTGACGGGGTTGTAGCGGGGCCCGGAGAGTTTGATCAGGTTTTGCTGTTGGGAAGGAGTCAAGGAGAGGTCGGTCGGGTCGAATTCGACGACGACTTTTCGCGAAGCGGGGTGTTGTTCGCCCATGTAGGTCGTGTAACGGAAGCGGAGGGGTGTGGCGGCCGTGGGTGGTGTGAAGGGTTGTGCGAGATCTGTGGGTTGACTCGGTCAGTACTTGGAGAGACACAGAGGTAGATTGGGTGTGACATACTCGCCAACAGAGGCATCTCCCAGCCAGCCAAACGCGCATACTCTCGAATCTCCCTCGTCTGCTCCAAGCCAGCATGTCCCAGACTCGAAATGTCGTCGCCCTGGAAATCGTCATCATCGGGGCCAATGTCCTCCTTTTCGCCCATCTGGAAAAAGCCATCGTTCCTGCGTGGCCTCTCGACCGCATCAGGAGGAAACTCCATGTCCAGCGACTCCAACTCGGCGGCAATGCTGTCTTCCAGTTCGCGGTGGGTGCGGCTGTCTTTGGCGAAGTGGTCGCGCAGGGCGTTTTCGACTTGCTCCATTTGCTGGCGCTCGGCCGGAGTGAGGGAGGTGTACGAGGCCTGGTCATCGCGGTCGAGGCGGTTGTAGAAGGCGCGGTTGAAGTAGCCTTCGCTCGAGGCTTCCTTGTCCTCGGCGAGTGCGAGGCGGGTGCTGCTGAAGGGTCGCGAGAGAGGCTGGAAGTGTGGGCGGCGTTGATTGCGCAGCTGGCGGGCTGCCGTGCGGCAGACTGTCTTTGCTGTCGAGGCCATGGCGTGAGTGGGCGCTGCTGCGACTATTTCGGTCATGACTTTTGGGATCCAAGATGCCTCTTCGGCAGATCCTCGGGGGCTTGCGGCCTCTTTCCCGAGCCCCAACTCCATCGCTGTTCTTTCCTCTTCTCGCACATCATCGACTAGCGACTGAGATCTCGTTATGCCTAGTCATGCATACCGAGTGCTAAAGGTCAAGCTGCAAATCTGTTGTCTTTAGGAGTTCGAAGCCATGTCTCACTGGCAGACGCCCATCAAGACATGCATTCCTCCATATCCAAGAGACAGACACACCATTCCCGCCTAGACTTCTGATTGCGGTTGAGGTGATTACTACAAAACGGTTCAGGGTATATTCAGTGTCAAGACACATCGAGATTGTGTGTCATGGGAATCCATGTAAGTCTCGTGTCGAGCTTCCCCGTGTCTTATGTCTTGTGTCTTGTGTCGAGTATCATCCCTATCAAGGCCAAGACATGTCCTGCTACGGCAACACAGCTGTGTTCCCTGAAAGAATATGTATAGAAGAGCTTGCTTTTCCTCTTCGCAACTACACCCCCATTTTCTCTATCCCGAAACCATCATCACTCCCGTTGATCGGCCACGAAGATGTCTGCCAAATACACAAGCTTTACTTCCCTCACCATCGGCACCCTGAGCACCAAATGCGTCGCTCTTACCACCAAGAAACAACATTGCAAAGAGAAAATCTCTTCATTGGCACATCAAAAGGCCAAACAAATCCTGCAGAACATCAAGCCCGACACAGACCAACAAGCTGTCTGCTGGTCCATCATCCGCCTAGCCGATCATTGCGTCTGTGAGTTTCATCCGCACCGTGAGACTGCGACCAACAATGTTACTACTAGATGGCTGGCAGACTATGATGCACTTGGAGCAACAGAGAGTCGTCAATCATCTGTCCGCTCGTCGGATTCTGGCTATGAGTCTGTGGACTCTGAAGACATCGCTTCCACCGACTGCCACGGAAGCAATCCAGATGAGCAGACTCAACAGGTCGAGTCACCTGTGAATCTAGTCGTGGCAGAGCTTGGGACCAAGACAAGACACATGGCGACAGAACAACAGATCAACGCGCTCATCAACGACGTCCAAGTGCTCCAACAGATTCGAATTGCTCAACTTGAATCCTTGCAATGCCGAGATCAAGAAATCCATCAATTGCGTCATATTCTTGCTCAAAAAGAAAAGCAGCATGCATCGTCCATGGCTTCCATCCAACTTCTCCAAAGCATAGTTCGAAAACAGGAACAGGAAGTCAAACCAAATGACAATGCCCAAGATCCAACCAACATGCTCAATGAAGATTTTGCAAAGCTGCGCGTCGAACACCGTGCCCTGCAGGCTTCGAAAGCAGAACAAGCCGACAGACTCAGCGTCTTGGAAAAGCTGAACTCGGAGCAGGCGAACACAATCCGCAAGGGTTGCGCCGAAACCGCCTCCCTTCAACAAAAGCTTCAAGTATCCGAGAACGAAAACAAGGCCTCGACAGACAAAATCAAGCTTCTCGAAAGCGCTCTCGAGGCATACCAAGAAGGCATCGCCGGCGCAAAGCAAATCAACGAACCGTGGAGCGCACAAGCCGAGCAGCTCAAAGCCGAACTCGAAAGTCTAAAGTCGCTTGCACGTATCAAGGACGAGATCATCATTGGTCTTGAAGCCCGTCTGCAGCAAGGTTCTGCATCTAGTCGTCAGCCCTCGGTTTGGGATCAAGGCGATCGCACGTTTCTGACCCCAAGCGCGTGGAACAGCAGACCTGTCTCTCCTATGCACAGTCCTTGGAACGGACCACATTGGATTGCTGAAGAGAGAGGGTTGTCTCCTGCAGAGCTTGAGAGAAGAGGCAGCTCAAACAGAGCAGTCATGAGTCTTGACGAAGTGGAAAGGGCTGAGATGAGGAGGACTTCTCGATCGAGATCGCAACCAGGACTCTGAGGTAGATCACAAGAGATGCTTTTTTTTGTGATCAGAGGTATTTTGGTTGAGTTTTTCAGTGTTGCGGAGGTATTGTGTGTCAAAGTGTCCATGTCGGAGTTGCATCTCGAACAAATTGATTTTTTTTCGTATTCATGAATCTTTTGTCTCTGGTGGATCTTCAAGTGAAGTCTCCCTTGATTAGGGGTAGATTCTCTATTCCTGATCGCTCTAAGTACTGTCGCTGTGGTACCTTCCCGCTCACAAAACCGTATGCTGGTCTCTAGCAGTAAGAGCTATGAATTTGAAAACCATCTGGAGTTTTTTGGTACCAGACATCAATCACTGCACAGAAACGTCACTTTCAAGACTAGCGGAAGTTTTTTGGATCTCCGTAGTTTCAAAACAACCGAGACATCACTCCCTCGAAGTCCTCGATGTGGCGTGTAGTAAGGAGTTCAGTTCTGGTATACGAGACATATGTTGGTGTACCAGACATCCCACAGAAATGAGACTTTATTGTGTTATTGTCACTGAACAGTAGTTGATTGTATCCTCGGAGGGATATTTCGTCAATCATCTCTGCTATGGTACTGTGAGTATAGACTGCAACAACATCTGCACAAAAGAGAAGCCAAGTCTTCAAAAGTTCACACCATTCTTCGTTTGGATACTTTTCTCATTCCTCTATTTCGCTAGTGTAACCTCGCGTTTCAGTGTACAAGTCCATTTTCTGCCATCTTCTGTACGTACTTTGCGTACCTGTCAGCACTCTTGATACGAAGTCCTTTGCCCCACTTTACCATGAGCAGAAACGTCAGGCACTGCGCAAGACCGGCAAATCCAGCTAGTATAAACGCATTCTGCAGTCCCATGCCATCAATCCAAGGCGTGATGCCATACCCAATAGCGAAGCTCATAGTATTGCGGATCAAGATGACAGTGACGATTGCTTCGCCTCCGAGGTCCTTGTATGAGTCGACCGCATACGAGATGCTTAGCTGGATACCAATGGTATTGGTCAGAGCGATCACGCCCATGGCGAAGACGCAGCCAAACCACATGACGTGCTGCGCGGCGCCGACTCCCCAAAGGATCAAACCACCTGGAATGAGAACCAGAGATGGCAAAAACAACCAGAGTCTATGTTCACTCTCTAGTATGCCACCGTTTCGACGGGCCATTGCGAGGACAATCTTATCGCCAATGACTCCGGTGTAGAAGGATCCAATGGCCACACCAATGAGGGGCGACAGGTAGGAGAGGCCGACCATGCTGGGCGAGAAATTGTATGGAGCGCTGCCTAGGATAGATGACGCCGTACCGTTAAGCACATTGAACCAAATCAGATTGCTGCCATAAGAAAACCCTGCATAGAATATAACAGGAAAGGTAAGAAAGATGAGCGGTCGTGTTGTCATCCCGGTGAGGTTATTGTCTTTTTGTAGATCAGATTGTTGCCACAGCTTCAGCTTGTCGAGGTAAGTCTTGCGCTTGAAAGCTCTAGCAGGAATCGGTGAGCCATCCTCCGAAGCTACATCCAAATCGTTTGGTTGTGCAGGCTTCTCGCTCCCTCTGACTATAGTGGCTGGCTTGGTGTCATGACTGGAAGCAGGAGCTATTCCAGTGACCGGCTGTGGATGGCGGGAGTAATTTGTTTCCTCCATGAACAGGAAAAGAAAAATGAAACCTGCCCCACAGAAGATAGCGCACCAGTATAACACCCAGCGCCAGCCTTGGCCATCTGCGATGAATCCAGCGAGCACTGGCGCCAAAAAGTTTGAGCCAGCGAGAAGCAGTGCATATAACCCTAAGAAAGTGCCTCTTTCGTGCTGGAACCACACATCAGTGACGCTGATCTCGCACAGACTCTCAATCGGGGCTCCGAAGAAGCCTTGAAGGATCTTGTTGGCGATCCATTGGCCGTTGCTCTTGGTATAGGGTGCCCATAGTTGAATCCCCATGGTCGCGAGGATGCTGAATAAATACACAGGTCGTTTACCATACTGCAGAGCAAGCGGCTGCCAAAACAGGCAGCCCCAGCCGAAAAAGAGAAACATGTATCCGGTGCCATTGTTGAGCTCGTTCAGCGTCAAATTGGTCTCTTCGGAGATGGGCTCCAGGATCGAGTAAATTGCAGCACTTGCGATTCCCACCATGAGCGTATAAACCCCCATGCAGACCATGGACAGTGTTTTCCTTCGTCTTGACCCTGGGTCTTCTGAAGGGGTGGGCACGAGCACAATATCTCGCTGTCCACCCCGAGCATGCTGTGTGTGCATGGTGCCTTCGAGATCAACCAAGTGAACTGTGCCCGGAATAGTTGACCCATCGCTCACATCTGTGAGTGTCATGCTGCTCGCAAGGAAGACTTTTTGTGATTGATTGAGAGTCAAACGGTCAATCGAAGATATGTACAAAGCAACACAGTCAGCCGGTCTTGCTTCCGGTAGAACTGGGCGGAGGATTGGTGGGGGAAGTTGTGAGGGTCGACCTCGTTATATGATCCTGCGCTGAGATACAGAGATGAGCTGCTTGTCCCACGCCATGGGCGGCCAGCCGAGATAGGCACAGAAGACTAAACGTCGGCCAACAGTCCAAAGCTGTTGAGAGCCAACCAGAACATGTCGACGGTTATCAAAGGATCTGCATGTGATAAGCATAAAGATAATCGCTTCAACTTGCTGGATGCGGGGTGACAGGTATCGCAGTGCATGAGAGTGTCCGATTTCTACTAGTATTGCGGCTTTTCAAGACGGCGACAACAAGAATCGCAGGAATGATGGAGGCGATCTGGCGTTTTCAAAAGACTGTTCCTCTTTCTGGCGGAGTCATCATGCTAGCAAGTAAGCGCAATTGGAGATGGAAGCTACAAACAGACAGAGGCTTTGTCCTACCATAGGGAGATTCTTGATTGTGTCTCTCGCGCATAAACAAAGGTAGCATATGTAGCGTCATTTCTTTGATGGAAGACCAAGGCTTGCACCAACAGGCGCTCGACGTAGCTGACGAGCTGCTCGAGCACCCCAAGTCAAAACCCACAAGCTATCTTGCTGCAGTACTATGGGACGATATCGACGTTCCCGTCACTGACCCTAAACGGGAATCTTTCATGTTTGTCAAGTGTACCCACAAGACTACTGCCGGCAAGATCAAAGAGCAATACCGTGGTAGAGACAATGTATCCCTCAACGCGAATCTGCATCTAGGCTTTAGCATCCCTCCAGATACTGCAAAGGTTTCAGACTTGGATCACTTTGGTGACAAAGTGATCGCCTTTCACGCGCGAGATCCCAATCGAACCTATACGGCAAATAACACAATCAACCCACTTCCTTCAGCCACGCAGTCTGCTACCATACAACCCACAAACATAGCGATGGAACACGCACGATTCGATGATGCTCCGTCGGGAATTTATACACCCATCAGACAGCCTAGTGTCTCGTCTGGACCTAGTGTTGACCTTTCCGGAGTGCCTGCTGCGTCGTCTGTAAGAGCTCCTTCTGCTTCCAGCGCAACGGGATACACTCCAAGCCCTAAATCTTCCTTTCCGAAGTTGGATCCTGCCTCTGGTTTTTCCAATCCCTCAGCATCAATCTCTCAGCAGCACCAAGGTCATGTAAATGCACGACAGCATCCTGGCTTTGCACGTTTTGTTCCACCTTCTGACTCCCCCTTCGCGACCCACGGATCAACATCAGTTCACCCTCAGCAGATCCGTCCGCCTCAAAATGGCGCTTGTCGTCAGCAGAACTACTTTCCGCTTCCATCTTCTGAAGCACGAGGATTCCAGGCTTTGCAAGCTGCACATATGCCGATGTCTCCCGATCAATACACTGGGAACATGTACAACTCTGCTCCGTTTGGCCATATCAACAACGGCGCACACAGTCGTCCCCCATCGTCGGCGAATGAGACCGATGTGGTAAGTCTTGATTTCCCTTGTTGCACCAACTTCTAACGCTTTGTTGTGCCTTGTCATCGTGATCGCTGGATCTAATCGGTCATGCTGGCTTCCAACACTTGGTCATATACTGCCATCGTGGTCGACAGATCTCATCGGTTACCTTCACATCTGCACGCACATTTCGTTTCTCATGCCCAACATGCTTCTTATCTCTGAGCTGACTGGAACACAGGCTAGGCCCGCACCGCCGGCGAACGATACCGATTCAGTAAGTCTTGATTTCCTTTGATGCGTCGGTATCCAATACTTGGCCGTGCCTTGTCATCGTGGTCAATAGGTGCCATTGTGATCGTTAGATGTCATCGTGATCGATAGACGTCATAGATTACTTTGCACATCTCCATACACATCTTGGCTCTCATACCTAACAGGCTTCGTATCTTTGAGCTGACTGAGATACAGGCTCTCAAGTCAGAGGTTCTTTTGCCGCCGCCTCTACCATTACAGCCCATCGAAGATCGGTCAATGGGCAACACATCTTCTGCACCCGATGGAGACTATGAGGCTTCTCAAAGTGTGCCATCAAGCATTCATCTGCAAGCACTGGCTAAGGAACAGTCTCCAGAAAAACTCGAAGCTGGTGTCAAACAAGGTGTCAGACTGCTTGATCGATTGGTGCAAGAGCTCGAGCCTGGCAAAGAGACTGAAGATATCAAGCAATGGTTGCATCAAATCGAGCTTGTCAGACAAGAAGCCACTGGTGCTCGCACCGTAGTCGGTGTAGTTGGCAACACAGGCGCTGGAAAGTCCTCAGTCATCAACGCAATCTTGGATGAGGAACGCCTTGTTCCTACCAATTGCATGCGAGCATGCACTGCAGTCGTCACTGAGATGTCCTGGAACAATAGTGAGGAAGAAAGCAGCAAATACCGAGCCGAGATTGAGTTCATCAAGCCTACTGAATGGGAGAAGGAATTAAGGGTCCTCTTTGATGAGATTCTCGACGGCAATGGTAACATCTCAAGAGAAGTGAGCAATCCGGATTCGCAAGCTGGTATTGCTTACGCCAAGATTCGTGCTGTTTACTGGCGACTTACACGAGAGGACTTGGTTGCGAGTTCGGTCGAGAAACTCATGACCGATCATTCGGTTCGAGGACTCCTTGGAACGACCAAGTACATCAAGGACCGCTACTGCGATACCTTCTACAAAAGCCTTCAGCATTATGTCGACTCTAAGGAAAAGGCTGAACTGACGAAAGACGCGGACGACGACGACGATGATGATGATGCCAAGGGCACCACTGCCAAAGACAAGAAGAAAAAGAGAAAAAGAGAGCAAGAATTTTGGCCCTTGATCAAGGTTGTTCGTCTCTATGTCAAAGCTGATGCTCTTTCTACCGGTGCTGTTCTCGTCGATCTTCCTGGTGTGGCGGACTCCAACGCCGCCCGTGCTGCTGTGGCCGAAGGCTACATGAAGCAGTGTACAGGCTTGTGGATCGTTTCGCCAATAAATCGTGCAGTCGACGACAAAGCTGCGAAGAACCTCCTAGGCTCGACTTTCCGTCGCCAGCTGAAGTACGATGGTACTTATTCGGCAGTTACTTTCATTTGCAGCAAAACAGACGACATCTCCAACACTGAGGCTACTGATAATCTTGGTCTATCAGATGAGATTGACGAGCTCGAGGTCAAGCTTACTGCCATCAACCGCCGCCGCAGAGAGGCCGAGAAAGAAGCTGAGAGGCTCAAGGACCGCAAAGGCTCACTCCGCGATACCATGGACAAGTGCGACGACGAAATCGAAACATGGGAAGCTCTTCAAGAAAAAATTGATGATGGCAAGACAGTCTTTGCCCCAGCTCCGAAGACAAGAAAACGAAAGCGATCATCTGCTAGCACAGACAGTGACGACGATAGTGACAAGTCAGGCGATGAGTCAGATTCCTCTGATCGCGGCCCGCCTTTGAGCGCCGAAGACGTCGAGACGAAGATCCACGAGCTCAAAGAAATGAAAAAGGAAGCTCGTCGTGAGCGCACTGAAATTGAGGCTCAGGTCAAAGAGATCAGCGTCAAAGTCAAGGAGATGAAGGCCGAGATCCGTAGCATTGAAGACAACAGAAGTAAAATTTGCATCGCCGCGAGAAATCACTATTCAAAGTCTGCCATTCAAGTCGACTTTGCGGCTGGAATCAAGGAGGTAGGTTATCAGCGAATATTTATTGGCATCAGGCTGACTTAGACCCACAGCTCGATCAAGAAGCTCAATCCGAAGAAGATCCCGACACGTTCGATCCTGAAAAAGAGATGCGTGATTACGAGAAGGTGGCCAAGGATCTACCCGTCTATTGTGTCTCGAGCAGAGCGTACCAAAAGCTGTCTGGCAGGCTTGTCAAGGACACTGCAGTTCGAGGTTTCACTGACGTTGAGCAAACAGAGGTACAGTATGTCGATTTGCATGGTTCGGCAGCGCTGACTATCACAGATTCCTGCCCTCAAAGCTCACTGCAAGCAGCTCACAGAAAACGTCAGATCTATCAAGTCTCGCCGCTTCTTGACCCTACTGAGTCAACTACGCACCTCTCTGTCACTTTGGGCCTCAAACGATGGCTCGGGAATGAGAAAGACAGACCAACAGAGAGATGCCGAGCAGCGATTTCTTGATCGAAAGCTGAAGGACCTTGAAAAAGTACGCAGACAGCCGATGCACCGGGTCAGCTGCTAACAGTGAGTGCAGGCTCTGGAAAAGGACGTGAACGATACCCTGACCGAAATCAAGGAGACCATGCATGAAAATATCTTTGACAACTACGACACTGCTGTCAGCGCGGCCAGCAACGCTGCATTACCAACATCGCAAGGTTGGGGTGCTCACAAAAGTCTGGGCGGTCTTTACTGGGCTACTTACAAGGCAGTCGTCCGGCGACAGGGTGTGTTCACTGGATCCGGAGGCCTCTCTGACTTCAACGCACAGCTGTAAGAACTGGCAATTGTATAGATCAATGACTTAAGCTGACGCTTACAGTACCGAACCGATTTACAAACACTTGGCCAACGGCTGGGAGAAGGCCTTCCAGCGCCGTCTGCCGCACATCCTCGAGGCACGTGCCAAAGGATTCTCGAACGACCTACATGCTTTCCACAAAGCCATCGAGGCTCACGCTTCCTCACACGGAGGCAATCCTCGTCTTGGTCTTCTTGCCCAGCAATTGACCAACTACGAAGCCGTCTTCAGTGACTTGGCAAGCAAGCAAGTGGATCTGATCAATGAACGTCAGCGCGACATCAACCGCGAGTTTACCCCGAACGTCTGCAATGCGATGCTCGCCGTGTACAACATCTGCACCGCAGAGTCAGGCCCAGGCCAATACAACAGAATGAAGACACACATGACAAACCACGTTACTGCACAGAAGGATGTCATGTTTCAGAGAGCAACACAGGTTGTTCGCAACATGATCACCGATCTGGTCAAGGCTGTTGAAGAAAATTTGGCCGATCGAACCGATCAAGTCTTTGTTGGCATGCGCAGGGATTATTACCAGGTCCTTAGCAATGTTCGTGTCGACAACATAACCATGCCCAAGTGGGAGCGTGCTCTGCGCAGCGCCATTGAGGAGACCATTGAGAAGTCCGAGGCTGCCTTTGAGGCGATTATCGACGGAAAAGACCCTAGGAAGTTCGAGGGGGAAGAGGCATCTGCAGGCGCAGACAGAGACGAAAAGAGATCCTCAGATGTTGAAGACATGGACGCCGATGAGAATGGCGAAGAAAAGATCAAGAAGGACATCCCCACGGATGACGACACTGATATGGAGGATTGAACGGGACACAAAAAAAAAGACGAACGTCTGATTGCTAACAAAGTGGAGGGGTTTGCACACAGCCTATCAATGGCTTGACACACAAAGGGGGTACACGCACAAAAGGTGTACAAAAAGGGATTCTTTTGATAGGGAGGTTAGCTAATTTTTCAACGACGGTATGCATAGAAACGGCCTTTGCACACGCAAAACAGGAGTTCTCTGATCAATGATTGGAACGTTCTGAGTCCTGGATGATTTGTTTCCATCTGCACTTAGCCTGGTCCCGCGCGCTCCCATTTTCACGTCAGTCATCTCGCATTTGCACGTCAATTCTCAATCTCATTCATTATATTCTTCTGTCGGAGCATGGGGTCTGATGGGGATGCCGAGGTAAAATTTGAAGTTGTTGGTACAGTGCTGCTTTCTGTTGTGGATGAGGCGAATGTGCTGGATGCGCACACACTTCCATTGCTTCTGGTGTAGTTGTTTGGTGAGACAGTGGCGAACTTGTGGTTCGGTCCATCCATATGATTTTGATGGAAAGTTGTGAAGCTGTAGAAAGACTGCCAATTACACTCCAGATAAGTGTCGGCTGTTAGCCGTGTCCCACGACGATTGCAAGTCAACGCGTCGATGCTGCCTGTGAGCGCGTGCAAAAAGATCCCAAACCGTCACCCCTCTGAATCGAACCCTGGTCTTCTGCCTTTAACCTTTATGGTTTGATAAGTCTGAGTTCTTTGCTGTAACCGTTTGGATGGTGTAGCGGTTACATCCAGACGGTAGCGTAATAGAACTCGCCGCGTCTCCGTAGGTACGCTCTTATTCCACCGACAAGGGGCCCTGACTTCCGCAGTCACGGGGTGGCTAACATGAGGAGCGATGTGTGGAGTTTTTTCCAGAAATGGGTTTTTTTGGCTTCCCGTGACTGCTGAAACACTCTTTGTGTGAACTTGTCGGTCGCATCATTGTTGTCAAAGGATCGACTATGGTGGTCTCCACGCAGGTTCATCGCTTCACACACAGATCGCTTCTGATGACCCATTTTTCACCAGTGGTCACCTCGCGTCCCTCGTGTACCATACACTCTTTTCCATGACGATGCAGTAACGCAAGCCCAATTTCCGGACTGGCTTCCACAGGCGGTGGAGGTGCTGCTTTGCGTGATGGCGGATCGGGATAGAACACTGTCTCACCTCCCCCGCATGTAGTCAAGTAAAGCAGAAGCGTCCATGTCGTCCTGGCGGGAACAGTAGAACCATCTTCCTGAGGGAACAGCACATTGTTTGATTCATCATAATGCTGGTCGAAGAATTGTCCTTCAGAGTATCGATAGATTCGAATATTGGGGTTGAGACCCAGGATCTCGCCACCGAACAGGTCTGCACGTTGCTTGTTGTCCAGAGCCTCGCCATCAATATCGCCTTCCGTGATCAACTCCTTGAGAGCAGTCTGCTCCCACAAAAGACGAGCAAAGTTTGGATCGTCAATCTGGAAACGATCGTTGACCCGTACCGCATCACCCCTTTTCGGGCGTCCAGGTGTGGTTACGAGTGGCAGAGAACGCAAGAAAGAAACGTATTTTGCACTCAAAGATGAGGTGAACAGACGTGGTATCGTCAAGATCTGGGCAGGAAGCAAGGTTGAACATGTAAGGTCGGATGGCGGAGATAGAGGTGTAAGAGCGGGCCAATCTGGTCGTTTAATAGTCGCTTGTTTCGCTGCAGGATTAACTGGTGGTTTTCCATTCTTCACTTTTGATTTTGGAGCCATGGCTGTGGATTTTGAAGTGCTTGTCACAGTGGTCGTTGAGACGGATCAACACTGCTAGATCTTCGGATGGAGCGGAAGAGCCTCGGCTGTTTGGGGTGTTGAATGGACGACCCTGCTTGCTTGAGTGTTTTCCCTAGAAAGAATTTTTCGAAGTATTAGAAGATACAATACTAGAAACAGTACATACAAAAGTATACCTTAATGTCTAAGTGTTGCGTTGCTTCTAGGTAGGCTAGCTTATGTCTTCTTGGGTCTTGGCAAAAAAAAACTCTTTCCTGATAATATACTTCAAAATTGCGGATAGAACCAAAAGTATTTAACATCGTTGGTAAGCACTTTTCCTTAGTTCATGTTTCTTTTACTTATACGCTAAGATTTACAATCCTTTGATCATCTCGCCGCCATGACCGCGCAAGGCATCACCATCATTTTCTCGCCCTACCACACTGGCATCCGCGATCACCGCGTTGGAAATGGTCCGCACCGCATCCGAAAACTCGGCATAGTCCAAGAGCTCGAGGGCCTAGGGGTCAGAATCCATATTCAAGAGCTGTCCCGCGTCGACGAATTCGAGGGCGAAATCGGTCGTAGTTTTGAGTTGATCCGACGCACCTCCACGGCCGTCGCTGAAGCTGTGGCTAACAACACCTTCCCTCTTGTTCTTTCGGGGAATTGTATGGCCAGTGTCGGAGTGGCTTGTGGATTGCAGCTGCCAGATCTCGGTTACGTCTACTTTGATGCCCACGATGATCTCGATAGCCCGGATGTGCATGAGAACGGCTACCTCGACGCTATGGGTTTGTCGATGCTGCGCGGCGAGAGTTGGAAAACGCTCATGAAGACGGTGCCAAATTTCAAGCCCCTAACCTACGGAAAGTTCCTCTACTGCGGCCTTCGCGACCAATCACATGTCCAACGCCAGCGTGTCATCGATGCCGGCATGGACGCAATCTTTGGCAGCATTGAGTACAAGGTTGATTATGCCGCAGAGCTAGAGAAGCGTCTTGAGGCTCGCTCATACAGTCCTGCTCTGGTTCATCTCGATCTGGACGTCCTTGACGAGTCGTATGGAAAAGTCAACGATTATCCTTCTCCGGGCGGCATCTTCGAGGACGAACTCATCACTTGCATGAAGCTAACGCCTCAGAAGACCACGCCTAAATCTCTTACCGTGTGCTCGTTTGATCCCGAAGCAGGCGATGGGGATAAGATAGCTAAGATTGCTATTTGCGCCATCTCGACATTTGTTAAGGAGTTAATTGCCACGGGCGTGTTAAGTAAGGCTTAAATGCATGTCTTGCAAAGCAATAGTAGTATGTTAGCTAGAAGGCAAACATAAAATTATTATTAATAGATAGTAGCCTTTATAGATCTTATATACTTTATTTATAAAGAAATAATAACTAGAATCTTAAATAAGACTTTATATATATAACTTATATACTAGTAGATAAGCTATACTAGTCTTTTAATTATTTAGAATAAATAAGACTAAGATTATTCTATACTATTTACTTACTAACTATAGTAAAAATTAAAATAAATATTTATTTACTTGTTTTTTACCTTTAAAAAGCTATTTTAATATATAGTCTAGCTAATAATTCTAGCTTTTTAAAGACTAGTTATAACTTTATATTATTATAATATAATCCTAGTTTATATATAGTAAGTATATCTAGATATAGAAGTAACCCTACTAGAATTACATAGATAGTTAAAATAGAGTTTTATTATATAGAGTTTTTATAGCTATTAGCTTATCTATATATATAGCTTCTTTAAGCTATATTCTATTATTAAACCTACTTGCCTAGTTTAACTATATATTTATAAATAGCCTATTAAATATAATTCTTATTAGCTATATCTTTTACTAAGTATGCCTAAACTAGTACTATAACATATATAATACTTTAAAATATATAAGCTTTTTAAGTTTAATAATAGTTACTAGTTATTTAGCTAGATTACTAGCTTATTATAAAATAATATTATTTACTATTTATTATTTATTTTAGTAGTTTTTATTATAAGAAATACTAATATAGTTTAGTATAGTATATAAGACAATAATAATAAATAATTTACTAAATAGCTATACTATAGTACTTTAGTAATTAATAATTATAATAGATTAAATAAAAACTAGACTTATAAAGTCTCTTTTATAAATATTATAAAAACTAGATAAATAAAAAACTAGTAACTAAAGTATAAAAAAAAATTTTTTATTTAAAATTTATAGTTTTTTTTTAGTAATTATATAGTTTCTTTATATAGATTTTTAAAAAACTATATTAGATAAATAATAAATCTATTTATTTATTCTTTATTTTATTTATTTAAAAGGTTAAACTACTATAGTACTAGAAAAAAGATTATTTAAGTAAATTACTATAAATTTTTATTTAATCTAGTTATAAGGTTTTTTTAAAGTAATATAATACTAGATAGTAATATAATAAAGCTAATAAAGCTAATAAAGCTAAGAAGCTAAAGCTTAATAGCTAAGAAGCTAAGAATTTAGCATGTGGCAGGTAGTATTGTTTAGGCAACCGTCTAAAGACAATTAATAAGACATGTTATGGTTGTAAAAGGCGGGAGCAAAAACTAGGTCCCGCATCTTGACCGCCCGGCAGGACGCCTTGGCCCGCGGCTTCAGTCGTCCAAAGAGGGCAGACGGCTTGACAGCGTGTTGCAGACGGTTCAGAGTTTGGATGGTCGAAGAAAAGTCTCTCTCACACACGAAATACTCGGTCGGAAGAGGTTGCGCATTGTGAACGCATGCGCCGGCCCTCGTCACAGTGAATGCGCGCAGTCAGACAGCCCTAGAGACATGTTATCACGCCGCCGACGATCATGGAAGTGGAAGCAACGAGTCTCGGGCATGCTGCCTTTGCGCCTCTCGACTACGAAACCCCCCAAGCACCGTCACCCTCACCCCTGAACTCGCCATGGCCCGAACTGGAGCCCGCCATCGACACGACAGAGGAAGGAGCGACGCAGGACGATCAATCGCCAAGCCTGCCGCTGCAGAGCCAAAATGTCGACAATCACCAAGGCGAGGAAGTCGCGCAACAAAGTCAAAGACACGACGCACAGAATGCAGTGCCACCTGCCGCAGACAGCCAACCCCCCCATTCTCCCCCACAGGCAGACACTCTGTCGCATTCGCTACCAGATCCCATCAAGAAGTCGCCTAATCCTCCGACCAAGCCCATCTCCCTCGCACAGTCGCTATTCCCTGAGGACTTTGACGACGAGCCAGAAGCCGGACCAGAGGCCGCAGCAGTGTCTGACCAAGCAGGCCAAACACAGTCGCAACCGCTCCCGCAGCAGACACAGACGCAGACCGAGCAGCAAACACATTCGCCGACACAAGACGCGAACCCGACGTTGCCCAGTCACTCTCTGCTTGACAATGACCACCTGTCGCAACCACTCAATCTGCATGAATCCGTCGATCCTTTGGACCAATCGCAACCTTTGCAACCACACACCCCTCCCAAAGACTACTCCGAGCTCGCAAATGCCGTTGCCGACTTGAACCTACCTACAAACTCTCTGTTTCCTCCAGACCTTGCCCTCGCATCCTATGAAGCCGAAGAGGCAGCCCCTGTTCAAGACGCCGCTGAGAACGACCCCATGCAAGCCTTCGCAAAGCTCCAGTTTCCCGATGGAGACTTCTACGTCAACACCTATGCTGTCGAGCTGGGTCGTGATCTGAATGCTGCCAAGTTCGAGCGGAAAGCAGGGCGCAAGCACAAGATGAAATTGAACCGGGATGTCCAGATGGAACAAGACGCAGAGATGAACCTAGACGAGGATGCGCACAACATGGCACCGCGAAGCAACGTCAGCGAGAGTGGTGGAATCGTCGGTGTCAACATCGAATACGACAGCGGAGACAACGAAGAGGCCAAGCGTCGCAAGCGCAAGCAGTTCCGCTCTACCAACTCATCCCACTCGGTCGATCCCACTTCCTTGCTCACCAATCCCTATGATCTCGCCTTCGACTGGCAACCACAACAAGACAAGCCCTTTGAGTATGAGTGTCCCTTCATCCCAATTCATCCCCAAGCCGGCCAATCCTTCAAGAACATTTCTCGCAAACACATCCGTATCGAGTATAACTTGCAAAAGGCCTTTTGGGAAATGCTTGTCAATGGCAGGAACGGTGTCTTTCACGACGACACTCACGTCGACAAGGGCTCCATCATCAAGCTACACCATGGCAGTGAGATTCTGATCCAGGGCATCACAATCATTTTCAAGCTTCCCGATAATGCTCGCAATGAGGACGAGGAAGAGGAACCCGCTCACATTCTTTCCGACACCGACAGCTCGCTCTCCGATCTGGATAGCGTTGCCAGTGTGGCCTTTGACCATGACGACGAGGACGAGGGCATTTCGTCAGAGGATGAACCTCTACGCCTCAAAAGACCCGTGCAGAAGAAAGAGCGGCCGCGCAAGATTGTTAAGCTCAAGCTCACGCTCAAGAAGAATTTCCCTGCTGTTGCTGGTTTGCCGATAGGAAAGGAAGACAAGAAGGAAAAAGAAAAGGAAAAAGAGAAGGAAAAGGAAAAAGAGAAGAAGAAGGAGAAAGAGAAGCCCAAGCAGAAGGAAAAAGAGAAAGAGAAGGAGCCTGACAAAGAGAAAACACCAGAAAAGGCCAGACCGAGGGAGAAGGACAGGGATAAAGAGAAGGAAAAAGAGAGAAGGCCGTCCAAGTCTGGCAAGCAGTCAATCAAGACCGACAAACCGCCCAGGCCGGAGAAGGCGGAGAAGATGCCCAGGACACCGAAAGTGGACAAGGTCGAAAAGCCAGACACAGTCATTGCACCTGAGAAGGCCGTGACGAGTGAAAAGACTGTCGTTCCAACACAGGTTGAAACTGCCGAAAAGACTATTACCACGCCTATACAGCCTCAAATCGCCGGCCCAGGCTCTGAAGAGACCAGGGAGTCGGCCATATCAACCACAGAGATGCCTCCTCCGTCCCAGCCAGTGGAGATCAAGCAGTCTGTCGAGCCGGATAGCTACGAGGCTCTACAAGCCTTGCAAGTAACACCCTCTCAAACCCCTCCTGCCATTCCTACGGACTTGCCTCCCGGCTCCATCCTTGCTGGCTTAGCTCCCGAAGAGATTCCTCAGAAACGCAAAGGTCCTGGAAGACCTCCAAAGAACGGTGTCATGTCTAAACGTGATGAAGCAATCATCAAGAGAAAGACCAAGGAGTTGCAAAAGTTGGGCAAGGTCGTGCCACCGCTTGCAGAACTTTTAGCTCTTGCTCGAGCTGAAGGTGGAAGCACCACCAAGAAAGATTCCAAACCGGAAGATGCTCGTGAAGGAGAAGGCTTAAGCCAATCTGTTGAGATCGATCCAGCGCTCATGGCTCTTCAGGAACACAACAATGCTACGCCCTCTGCCGAAGTCAAAACCGAAGGAGGCATGCCTGTCGCCCAGCCCACGCCAGACAAGGACGCGAATAAGCCTAAGCGAATTGTCAAATCTCCATCTCCCCAAAAGCCCGAGTCTGAGTACACCGAGGAAGAACTCAAGAAGCCGACCCAGACTTACGTAGTTCTCATCCACGAAGCTCTGTCAAAGGCTCCCACTGGTGTTATGGATTTGCAGCAGATCTACGATGCCATGCAGAAGATGTACCCCTGGTTCAAATACAGAAGTACGACTCACGGCTGGCAGAGTAGTGTTCGACACAACCTCATCAGTAGTGAGGCTTTCGAAGAAGCTGGCAAGATTGGCAAAGGCAGACTGTGGAAAATCAATCCGAATGTTTCAATCGACAAAGAAAAGAAACGGAAGGCTCCTACGCCGCCACCGGATAACAGACCTCAACAGCAACAGCAACAATACCCTTACTTTCCGAACAATCAATACCCATACGGTCATCCTGGGGCACCCGCATATGGAGCATATGCTAGGCCGAGTCCGTATGGCACTCCCTACGGCCCACCGACCGTACAAAACGGACCACGACCACCTGTACCGACGCCACAGCAGAAACCTGGTACCTACTACTCTCCATACGCATCGACTACGCCAGGTACTGCTGCCGCTGGCTCGCCTTATGGTCCGCCAAGTAGAGCACCTTATGCTCCATATCCCCAACCGCCTCGACCATCTGGCAACGCCTACGGGCAGCCACCGCATCCTCAATCGGGTCAGCCACAGCTACCTGCGCAACAGGGTCAAGCACCACCTCCACCACAGGGACAGACGGCGCAACCTCAGCTACAGCCCGGTCAGGCTCCCCAACCGCCATCGGGATCGCCTTATCAGCCGATGGGGAATCAAGCTCCCATGCAACCCAATGGTCAGCCACCATTCGGCGCACATGGCCCACAGCCGTCTCGACCTATGATGGCCCCAGGACAACCAACCGGCCAAGCGCCTCCTCCACCGCAGAATCAAAGCGGCATAACTTCTGAAAAGATGATTGACAACATCATGGATTACCACAAGCAATACCTTAGTAATTTCCATGGGGCAGAGCAGGATAAGCATAGGGCGATTTTCCGCAAGGCAACCAACAGACATATCCACCGTGGCCAAGAGCATGGTCCATATGAATCGGAAGAAGAAGAAAAGCTCTATAAAGCTATTCACGACATCATCACCTCGACTCAAGCTGAGACTTCTTCTGCTCCTCCTGCTCAGCACAACGGTCAAGGGCCTGTTCAAAATGCTCAACCTCAGGCACAGGCACAGGCAGGAGCTCCACAAAGTGGACCTGTCCCAAGCCCAAAACCGCCTGGTACTCCTGGTCAATATCCTACACCTCCTGGTCAAACGCGGCCGCCTGCACCTCAACAGCAGATGCCGAATGGCCAAAGACCTCAGCATCCTAGCGCTCCTCAGCCTGTTCGGATGACTGCTTCGAGCTCAGAGTTGGCATTAGCAGAAGCACTCAAGACTGCTATGCCCAGTGCACAAGGCTTCAGACAAGGTCCGCCCATCGCTCCTTACTATCCTGCACCGCCCCATCATCAAGGTATAGCACCTAGACCTAGTCCATACGCGCAGCCAAATCAATCACAAGCACTACAGCAGCAGAGAGTGCAGGGACCACCAGGACAGCAGCAACCTCAAGCTCGCCCCAACATCGCTGCAGCACCTCCCGCCACGCAAGCACCACGTCCGACGTTTACTGCGCCATCGCAGCCATCGCAGCCATCGCAGCCATCACAACCATCGCAGCCATCGCAACCATCGCAGCCTTCGCCTGCAGCCACAACGCCAGTGCCTCAGAGTCAAGCATCGACACCTGTTCCTCCAAGGCCTGTTGCTCCCGCTCCCAATCACGCGGCTCAACAATCGCCTGCAATGACCCAGGCAACGACACAGGCATCGCAAGCTGCGGCGACTCCTGCAACTCGAGCTGTACCTGCTCCTCAGAGTACATCTATGCAAGCCACACCTGCTACTAAAGCCTTATCTGCTTCTCAAAATGCACCTGCTGCTCAAGCTTCGCCTGCTGTGGCCAAGCCAATACAGACACCAACGCCCGCTCCCCAAGTCCAGCAACAAGCGCCTGCTCCTCCCTCAGCTACGGTGCCCGCTACAGTAGCAGCCCAAGCGCAGCCTGCTCATGCGCCCAATCCAGCGGCCCCGCAAGGGCAACCTGTTCCTGCGCGATCTGCTTCGATCGCACCACCTGCCACACCTAAACCAGCGTCTGCAGCACCAACACTCCCTGCGGATCCGAACGCTCATGGTGGCCTCAAGCGACCTATCGAGATTGACGATGACGGAGACCACGAAGCAAAGAAACAGAAGACGGACGGGCAGGGTTAGACGAGGAGGTCTATTGGTCCAAGACTGGGTTATTGCATGAAGTTCACGAGGCGTTCGTTTCTTCCTTTTTCACATTCTCAGTTGCAGAATCTCTTGTTTCAGTTTCGTTCTTCTCTTCTGGGTCGGCAGTTTTTTCTTTTGAATGTCATGTGGGGACGGCGTATTTCCTTTTTTTCCTTCCAAGTCTCAAGCGATGGAGTGTACAGGTCGGTGGAGGTTGCATGCAAAAAAGAAACGGAGCTCTGGTGTTTCAATATGGAATTCGAGCAATGGCGTTTTTTTTTAACTACCGATTGGTTGCACGATGTTACTACAAACTACTATTGGACCTGTTTTCCCCCTCAGTAATCGGATTTTCCCTTGGTTCTTCCTTGGATGTCCGACTTGCTCCGCCACTCTTTCTTGATCCTCCATGTCTCCTTGTGCTCTTACTTCATATTCGTCTTCCTGTGGACACATGCAGAAAGAGCATGATCTTTCGATTGACGAGTGGGGTTCGTCTTAGTACCGGTAGGCCTCTCTCTTGTCTCTTCCCCATGGGTGATTGGGCTTTGTTGTGTTTCTTCGCAGGCCCCTCATCGAACCGCCGCACTAGTAGACCATTCAATGTCTCTCTGGTTGAACACTTTTGAATTGAATAATCCTGCTTCCCACGTTGTTTTTGTGCTACTCCAAAAAGTCTCATTCGATCTTTCTTTGTCCGCGACTCAGGCAGAAGACACGACGGGGGCGGAACAGACCTTTTCTTTTGGAGATTCTGCAAATGCGTGCGACCCGAAGAGAAGGGGATATGGCGATTTGCTTCTTGGGAGTTGCGGAGAGCAGGTGAGCTTGTCTTGCTGGATTATGTCACACTGCTATGTTTGTGATGGACGGAGGGTTCGAAAGGAAAAATCATGTTGAGTTGGGAGACTCAGGGTGCGTTGTGTTATCTCAAGGGGATGGACGAGCAGGATTGGCAGTGGCGGTTGGGACTCTACTTCGGGTAGAGAAGGGATTGACCTAGGTGAGGGGGATCGAAGCGTTTTACTGTTAGACCTTGTACTTCGTTGCTTCCCATCTTGTCTGGTTGGATCATGAATGTTTCTCAACAACGACTTTGTATTCGATGGCTGAAATCGCACTCTGGTACGCTCTTAAGAGTACCTGTGTGCAGGATATTGGTTATTCAGAAAAGCACAACATCAAAGCCTCTACGCTCAAGGAACACATCCCAGCGCTCGCCATTGCTTTCATGCCAATACGCCCATAACGCCCCGAGAGCAGCATCAGCATTACCCCATCCATAATTGCGGATACGATTCATGCATGCTTCAATATAGGTCCTCAATTCTGGATCTTCAGCCTCACAGCCAGCTGTGAATAGTGGCCAGAGAATCAAGACGTTGGCGGGTGATTCTGGTCTGATTTTGCCAAGAAGGTTGAACATTGAAGCTAGAGCTATGGCGGGCTTCGGATCGAGTTCAGGGAGTTCTTGGACGCGTCGGTAGAGATGGATAAGTGCTGCGTGTACGAACATTTGGTGTACCCATACTGCTTCTTCCACGAGCACAGGGTCTTGGGTGTGAAGAAGTGAAGGTGAGGAGGCACGAGTGAACAATAGCGAAAGCTGTTGCTCGGTAAGCAGAATGTTGTCTGCCAACAGCATGTCCAAATCATCAGCCATTTCAGCATATCCAGAGTCCAGCGAAGACCCTAAAGCCTTACGACGACGTTGTAAACGTGCCATACGACCTATGCGGGCAAGCACCGGCATCAGCTCGAGTGAGAAGCCAACAAACTCATCAATGTACTGCGGCGTTGATCCGCCATTCGGAGCTCCGATCGACCAGAACTGTCCATCCGATGAAGAGGTCTTGTCAAGACTCATGATACTGGCAAAGATGTCTACCACCGCAAACCAACGAATCAAGAACAGCTTCTTGTCGTCCAAATCGGTGACGGCTTCGTGCCTTGTTTTACCAATAGCCAAAGACAACAAATGCTCTGCGCCGCGCAGATGCGTGCGCATTGCTATGGTGTTGCCAGCCATGACTTCGTTCGTACATAGGAACAGCACAGTGCAGATTGTAGAGAAGTTCGGAGCTTCCACTGGATCACTCATCGCCTTTTGCAACCCAGTGAGCGCTTTTCGCAGAAAGAAAGATGCCCGATTCTGAAGATCCAAGGAATCGTTGCCTCGAAGACGCCGTACTTGATCGCAAGACAACGCCAGAGCGGCGGAAAGTAGATGTGGAGTCTGAGCTGCAACCGTCAACACTTCTTGGTGAATCGACGGTGCCATCAAGGGGAAGAGTGTAAGCGATGTGTGCGTGATGTAATGATGTAAGAAAAAGTAGGCGCTTGGCGACTCAGAGGGACATAGTAGAGGATATTGGCTCAAGGAGGGCGGTAGTGCTTGCACCTGTCAGTACTTCAGTTGTATAGACTAAGATCCTACTTACTGGGCGGAGAATAGTGTTGATAGGGAACGATGGAGAAATCACGTTCGATTGTCTCATCGGCGGGCTCGAAGTCAATGTCAGTGGCCCCAAAAAAGAGATCGGTATTCGCCAGAGCATTATCGTCGTTTATTAGGAACGAGTACTGGTAGTCATCGAGACCAGTAAGACCATCGAAAGAGTCCAGTGCTGACCCAGTGTGAGAAGGGGGAGAGAGCAAAGATCAGGACTTAGTGGTAATTACTGACCATTTGATGATTCTAAATCGATGTTTATATCTTGTGCAACAGTGAGGTCTTCTTGTTGTAGTTGCAGCGTATCGGTGACATCCACCGATTCCTTATCAGTTCTCTCTGCCTCAGGTTGAGGATTTGAGACTGGCTGTGGAGCCTTGGAAGCGGAGGTCGCATCTGCTCCACCAAGATTGGTGACCCAGGGTTCCTTGACTCTGGGTTTTTTGAATGGCCGTCCTTGCGTCCAAGACAGTTTCAACTCGTAGGAGCATCGTTCGGGATGTCTCTTGCACCTTCCGCAACTGGGTTTACCCTCGTCGCATTTCACGCGTTTCCGTTTGCATTCTGAACAACCTGTTCGCGATTTGGATCCGACACTGGTCGCTTTGGAGTCGGACATGTTGATTGCGAATTCATCTGTATGATCATGATAGAGTGAGACAGCTGAATGACACACCGGCGGATGACTGTCGAGGGTTGTTAATCGGCTGAAGTTGCATGCGACCCTGTCAACGGCCCGCACCGAGTTCGGCCGGTCAGAGTTCGTGCCTTCCCTTGACACAACGAACTTCTCGCTGATGCTCACGATGGGATCAATATCATCGAGGTCTAATCTATTGTTTATAATATTGTCGCATTGTAAGCTGGGTACATCTCTGCATTTCTCCTCCTCTTATAAAGTCGTGTTCGAAATGGAACGGAAGCTTGCTCAAGATCTTCAAGCATGAAGCCTTATCATTTCTGGCTTCGCGGATTGGATGAACGTAACAGGTCTTACTGATTCTACCAGGGCCACGGATATTTCTTTTCTTTCCCGTGGCACACTTCAAGATAATGTAAAAGCCCAGTAAGGCAGTTCTACACGTTCATCGTCATCGACCTTGTACTATGTAAAGACAGCAAGTATCTGAATGTTCAGCTATCACTACTGCTTCAAACGTAAAGTCTTGACTACGCTTCAACTGCCATGTACTTCTTCTCGCTTTTTACCCACGTCTTCTGCTTCCTGATATTCTACATCACGAAGAGAGCCTTTGCCACGGAATCCAGTCAGCCGGTTGAAGCGTTCGCTATGAGAGGTGCGTAGATTAAGCAGGACGGACAACTTGGCACTGACAAACATCATAGACACCATGATAGAATTGTCACCAAGCACTTGATCTCGTTCTCGTTAAGAGACACAACGAGATCGAAACCACATGCGCTGAGAAACCCGAAGAATACCGCTTTTAGATGCACACAAACCGAGACCTGAGATATGTTTGTAATTCCAACATAATGGTTCGCTCCGACAAGTATTTGCCGCCAATGGGTCACTGGCCGTCGTGGGGGCAGAATGTCACAGTGTTGCATCTGGGAAGCTGACGGATATGGCGGAGATGGCTTGTGCGAGCGTGTAAGTGCATCGGTGAACAGGGGCGAAAGATAATTGTTGGAAATGAGTATGTTGCACAAGGCGGGGGTGAACACAGTTCTAGAGGAAATCATGGGATACAATAAGTCAGGAAGGTTGTTAAAGTGTATTGTAGTGGCGAAAAGTGCTATGTTAGCATGTGCAAAGACAAACTCGTAGCAGTGGCTCCCAAACGCCGGCCCCCATAGAAAAATGACTAAACAGAACCAGGGTATGCCTCGAAATTGTGTGGTCTTTGCAGCTGAGCGGTATAGCGGGAAGAAGGACAAAAAAGAAAGGTACAAAATCACATGGCCATCTCGGCTTGTAATCTCCGGAGCTCGGCCTCTTCGTCGTCTTCCTCTTCTTGTGCCGGTGCTTTGCCTCTTACTGTAGATGGTCAGTACAGGATGCGACAGTGGTGTCAGCACAGACGTGTAGGACTTACGCTCGGTATTGGCGACGTTGGGCATGCGATGGACTTGGTCATGGACGGGCATGGTACCAGTCTTGAGCATGGTGTTGTCCAACTCTTCTTGTTGCAGATCTGCAAGCTCGGATTCGAGCTCGTCATCATCGACAGCATTTGCAGTGGAGCCTTGGGTGAGAGCACTGGCAATCTCCTTGCTGATGGCATGTTGCTCCTCGAGATCCTCCATGGTAGCATCGACCTTGTCGATTGTCAAGCCACCATGAATGGTCTTCATAGCCTTGGAAGCGTTGCCAAGAGCGTCGAGAGTCTCCTTGTTGATATTTGCTGTCTCTATACTGGCGATCTGGCCCTCGAGATTCATGATTTGTGCTGATGTCTGCTCCAGGGTCGTCTCGAGTTGCTTCTTCTTTCGCAAAGCATTCTTGGCGGCTGTGTGGATGGTTAGACTGCGGCGCATGTGTAGTGGTATACAAGTGGCGTACCAGTCTTGTTTGTGTTGATGAACTTCCTGGCCTTCTGGTCCTCTTCATCCATCTGGTTCTGCAGGTGCTTCTCGCGCTTGTTCAGCATCTCGAGAGTGCTTCTCAGTTGCAGGATGGCCTTCTTGGGAGCATCTTTCTTGGCGGCAGAGTTGCCGCCGAACCAACCACCCAACCCCCAGCCGGACATGTTATGAGATGCTGTGCGAGGCGGTGCTTGGAATCTGGGAGATGGCGGTCGTTCTGCTACAGAGGCAGGCTATCGTGATCGTCGGGCGCGTGGGTGGGGGACGTGTGTGCTCGTGTGAGAGCGGGGTAGTGGGTGGACGCGAGAGGCGATGACAGGGTGTGGGCGGCGTGGTGGAAGCTCGTAGGTGATTGAGAGGGTGCGACGGCAGCCAAGAAGGGAGATCGGTCGATGTGGTCGAGATTGGGTTGTGTCGAAGAAGAAGTGTTTGTGCTGCTGGCTGCCTCCGACCGCCCAAAGCCCGCTGCCTCATGACGCACCCGTTCGCCAAGCCCTGCACAGTGGCCTGTTGCCCAATCACATGCCAGCCACCTCATCTTAAGCCTTGCGAACCCATGGAACCACAACTCTCGCATTTCAAGAGGCTTCTTTGTTTGATCAAGATCGAGTCACCATCAACGAGTTGCATTAGCAATTCACCATATACAGACACTGTAATGAGCAACTCGTCACCCCTACCGAGTCGCCTTTGCTCCATCAGTGAGCTACCAACGCTCCGTCCGAACGACAAGGTTCGATTTCTGGGCTGGTAATCATCCATCACCTTTCATTCTTTCTGTCTTTCTAAAAGCAAAAGTGTAAACCAATATCATGAATCCGCTGCTTTACTGTCTCTCTTCCACAACTACCCATCGTTTCAAGACCATCATGTCGCTCAAGTCGATATCAGCCAGATTCTGGACACTGTTGATCGCCAACATTTGCAAGTTGGCGCTTGGCTGAACATAATCGGTTATGTCAATTCCACTTCAGCCAGAGGCCGGTCCAAAGTGCAGGCCATCATGCTTTGGTCTGCCGGTGCCATCAATTTGCAACAATACGAGGCCGCTCTGCTCCACAGGCAAATGACATGACTGTTGGATTCTTTCTATTACGAGTTGATTGCTCTTCTGAACACCGGATTGAGAAGTACGGGGCCGCTCTGCGCTCCATGGCCAGATGACACGACTCTCAAGGAACACCATGCAACATTCAATCGGTTCGTTGTTTCTTGTGTTCGGGTTCTTCATCTTCCTGATCCAGCTTGTCGGATCGCCAATAGACACAGGTTCCCGCGAATATGGCTGTGCTCTGCAATGCGACTGTATGAAAATTCCTCTTGCTGTGCGTGCGATCGAATTCTTGAAATTGCTCGATCAATGATTCAGTCTTCGGGTTGGGCACTGTCTTTCCGTTCCAGCAGAGCTCCTCGAAGAAGATCTCATAAATTGCCTGGCGCCAACCACCTCCGGCGAATGGAGCGTTGGCGAGCAAAAGTCGTGGATGTCTGTTTTCTTGCAAAACGTCTTCCCACATGCGAGCAGGCAGATGGATGCCAAACACAAAGGAATCTTGGTCTATCATGCCGAGGGCGCTGGGATGATTGGCAACCTCTTTCGGACCATCGTCGTTCTCACGGGAGATCTTCTGGATCAAATATTTGGTTCGCAGGTCGAAAATGGGATCTTGAAATATTCTGGTCATCGGATCGTGATGCTCCTTCGCCTGTTTCTCGTCTATCGAGTTGCAGATGTACGTAAAAGCTGCGTACTGGTACAACCAGATATCGTCCATCTGAGTGCCCCGTTTCTGGGAAAGTTGACCTAGACCAAGGCACACTGCGTTTCTAATGACACCAATTGATTCAATGGTGTCGTTCATTTCGTTGCGGAACTTTTGCCAGCGAAGACTGTCTCTGATCTGACCGAGAATGTCGTCAATTTCTCTCGATACACCCACCAGTGTTCTGGGATGTCCGCCGATGTACTCTCTGAAAAAGTCGGAGTGCGTATGGTTGAACGTGTCTGTGACCTCGTTCTTGAAATGGTCTGCCGCCTCCTTGCCAAACGTCTTCTTCCATACCCCATGCACGATATCTTCGAGGCGGTCGAGTATGTGATCTTCGAGGGGGTATGATGTTGGTCCCTCGACTTCCGTGGCAGGTGTCGTTGCCATTGTGTCTGAGATTCGATACTACTTGCTTGAGGGTGCCTCGTCAGTCGTTGCGTCAGTAGGAAGAGAGTGATCTTTGTGATCTTCGATTGCGACTGTGTGCACAATTGACTCACGATGTACGACAAAGAAAATCGAATGTCTGTCGCCGGAAACGGGGTGGGCCGGAAGAGGGTAGTCTCTAGACACTAACGCGCCTCATTGACACAACGAAAATGGCTCTGCGACCGACTTTGTAGTAGCCTCGCACTCTCTGTCGACATTTGCCCGGTTCGCTCAGCGTACCCCGTCAGCAGTGATTGGATACATTTCCTGCGAGATGTTTCGATGGATGTCTTCATATTAGATCGTCTTAGTTGCATCTCACGCCGCAGGACTGGTCGATTGCCATGAAAAGCACAGTTTTTTACGCTTGCTAGCATCAGTCGTAGACGAGTGGCTATCTCACGAACGCATGCTGGACCCCTGTCCGCCCTCGAAAATCATTATGCCTTCTCACAAGCGTGTGTACTAGGGTCAACGCGGTTCAAATGATTCAGAGCCTCCTTTTGAGAAACGAGATCATCAGCGGACAGAGAGTTGACAATGCCTTGCCTCAATTTCCTGATCGAGGTGAACTGCAAGGCACGTTATCTTGTCGTCTGGACCCGCGTTTGACAAGAGCAATTCAGATGATCAAAATCTCTCAAGCGTTGCACAATCATACATCATGGACAAGTGTGCCTCTTTTGGAACCGTCCATCCCGTTCCAGTACATCATTCAAGCCCGGTAAGCTGTCTTTCGCACATAAAATACCTGCGCACGCCCTTGAGCACGATACCCTCGTGCGAACGCATGAATACGCTCGCATCGTCATACATCTCCTGTAACTTGGTGTTGGGACTTGCGCTGTGGGTAATATAGTAATCAGCAATATAGCGCTGAGCAATGGCAGCGCCAATACCAGTGTCCTCTGAATTGATGCAGAGCCAAAGAACACACGACAAGCGAGCCTCGAGTCTGCAAACGGACAAAATCCATTGTTACACCATCTAATCGAGATGATCCATCGAGGCGCCAGGAGGCAATTCCACTTCTTTGTCCTGTAAAAAAAAAAAGATTCACGAATGCCAAGGTACAGACATGAGAAAACTATTCAGAAAAGGAACAAAAGAAAATGGTTCTTTTTTCTTTCTCTGGTTTTTTGACTGGTCAAGAAGCAAGGAATGTACGAAAAGCGTAGTTGAGGGGACTAGATTTTCGTCTCCAATGATTTCCAGACTCGACCAAAACAAAGAAAAAAAAAAGTGCAGCTGAAATTTTCTGGCGACTACAAGATTTTTCCATGTTTGGGGGGAACAAGATTTTTTGTGTTCAAAGACGATTGTGATATTTTTATGGTTTGTTAATGGACAAAGGATCATGTGACTATCGGTATTCGAACTAGTAGCTAGATACAGCAGATTCGTAAACGCCAGATGCAACATAGGAAAAATTGAAACTCTAGACTGGGCGCTTTTGGTTGCAGTGACTAGATCGTAGTGGGTGTAGAGCGTTGGAAATCGTCGCACTGGTGTCGTTGCTTTGGGAGTCGGCATTGGCTCATATGTATACCGCTTCTGGAGACGAGATTCCGCCCAAATCAGAAAGAAAACAAGACACGAAAAAAAGAAAATCAAAACAAAGCACAATTCCAGCAAAACATCCTTACCCGAGATACAGTGCTCAAGTCCTTTTTTCCCTTACTCCCAGATGACCTTGATGTAGTGATACCACTTGGTATAAGGCTTCTTGGGCTTACTCTGCAGCAACACCTCGTCAAGCCCACTCACCAGATCCACACTCGCGGGCGCACGAGCCCAAGGCTCGCTCCTCGCCCAGAAAAGCTTATGGACGAGGTAGATGAGGATCGGGATGGGGATACCGACATAGGCGGTGAAGAAACTCGCCACGGACCAATTCTGCGGCCAAAAGACGCTAAAGCCATTGATGAAGGTCAAGATTGTGAAAAAGATCATGGCGAACCACGCGCCCCAGGGTTGCATCATGTTGTTGCGGTACGGAAGCTCGGTTTCGGGTACGTTTTGGGCGGCGAGGGCTTTGCGGAAGCGGAGGTAGGTTATGCAGCAGCAGATCCAGGATATAAAGGCCGAGGTGTTTGTGAGGTTGACGAGCCAGTTGAAGACGACGCTCGCAGAGTTTGCGACGTTGAGGTAGGCGAGGAGGGAGAAGAGAGAGGATACGCCCATGGCGCGGTAAGGTACACCGTTTTTGCTGCAGTGTTTGAACCAAGCCGGGGCGTTGCCGGCAAGAGCGAGAGAGTACAAGCTTCTTCCGGAAAGATACAGGAACGAGTTTCCGGAACTCCAGGCTGAGAGGATGATACCGCCGTTGATGATCGAGTCGAGGATAGGGATACCGGCATTCTTGATCCCGACGACAAAAGCACTGGAGCCTGCACCGGCGCCTCCGTTGGTCAAGCGTGAGTCGTCTGAGCGGCAGATGACGCCGATGGCAAGGACCGAGAAGATGTAGAAGAAGATAAGACGGTAGAAGTATTTTCTGGCAGCGATGGGAAGATTTCTGCGAGGATCTTCAATCTCTCCACCAGTAGCGACCAGGAGTTCCGGAGCGAAGGCGAAAGGGAACGCACTCAGGACCCATGTAGACAGGAGTGCGACGAAACGGCCAGTGTTGCCTTCTGCAAGATAGACATTCGCGGCGCCAGGGTTTTGCCAGTATCTGAAGCCGAGTCTGTCGTGAGATGGACCTCCTCCCCAGAAAAGGACGACGCTCAAAATCAAGAGTCCAATCATCATGATGACTTTTGTGCCGGCAAACCAGAACTCGACTTCGCCGTAGAACTTGACAGGTAGAAGGTTTAGTGCCACGATAAGAACCAGCATGATCGATATCCACACAGCAATGTTAATGGTCGAACCCCAGTATTCAATCACCAGACCTGCTGCTGTAATTTCGTATGGTACCAAGATGCCGAGAGAATACCTGACATCCTTAGTGAAGACCTCCTCAAGAAATTCGATCGACCTACCAGTACAGCCAACCAAGAGCAAAGCCGAAACTAGACGACACGAATCGATCCGCGAACATTGTCATGCTACTACCTCGAGTTGGAAGATATGCGGACATTTCAGTAATAGCTGGATATGTCAGTTTAGACTCGTCATGATATCGTATCAGACATACCGGTGACAATCATCCAGATGAGCGCGGCCATGAAGCAGAAGGTTCCAAGAATGAATGCTGGTCCACCTCTGGCCAACGTCTGACCAGATCCAACGAAGCTGTCGTAATGCACCATGAGCATCAACACTTGACAGCCAGAAACATGCCAGAACTTACAGTCCGGTACCAATGGTTCCTCCAAGAGCAATCATCTGGGCATGTCGCGACTTGAGACCACGATGTGTTGATCCATAAGATTCGTCAAAGACATCTCCATGGACAGGTCCAGATGTTGTCTGATAGATAGCATCGCCCTTCTCATGGTCGATTTCGTAATTGGGTTTCATGATGGTCTGCTCGCGTGACAGTTTGTCGGACGACATGGCGAATGTCTAGCTCGTCGTTCTGCCTGGACGTGTGTTCGAAGATGGAAGTTATCCAGTGCCAATTCAAGGCAAGAGGTCAAGATGGCTCAGTCAGGTAGCCAAGCAACTTGAAGCAGTAAATATGAATGTAGATCTCAATGAAATGTGTGCGAAAGGATAGGCATTGGGAGGAGACCTATTATACTTGACCATTTCATAGAATACCGAGACTCAGGTAGCACCTATAGATGTACGCAGGCCAAGAGATAAGCCCAGTTGAACCGGGGACTGGGCGAAAGAAGCCGCAGCAAAAGGTTGTTTCGGACCTACAGCGGCCATCAGCGGCCTTGTCATGTTCGCGACAAGGATTCAGAGTCTGGATCATATGCTGGGGGACGTTTTGCCCTTTCGAGATCAGTACTTGTGGGTTGCTGATAAGACATCCTGAAGATCTTGAGGTATTGCACAATGATAGTCTCTGCCCATCGAGAATGGTGTTTGACATCAGTAGCATGCAAGCGGCGCGACGCGTGCAGTACATTTGATAGCACTGAACATGCTACACCAAGGCCATGGAATGTCGAGGGTGACACATACTATCACTCTTTGGATCTCGCAGACTCCACGTTTCCATCAAAGAGTCAAGACGCCAACATTTCGCCAAGTGGATCTCCATCCGTAGACATCGATCTTCTCGCAACAAGAGAGCAGAACTTGGGTATCTCTCGCACAGACCCTCTTGGTATGATAACGGCTCTCCTACAGCGCCTCTGTGGAAAGATAAGCTTATACATGTATACTTCAAGCCGCATCGCTTTGACGCGGCTCAAGGCATGCTTGTCGGTATACACACTCTAGACTTCACTGCAACAGTCGAAAGTGTGGTGCGAAAAAGATAGGTTATGGTCGGTTAACCAGAGTTCAATGGCTGATATGACACGGGCACAGCTTGGGGTAACGGAGGGGGGAAAACCAGTTTGGTGCATTTCTCGGCAGACCGATATGGTCGCGCTCTCGAGCATCTTGTTGAGCCGAGCTTTTCGTGATGGACCATTGCTGCTCGTCACATGGACAGACGGAGGACCCGACTTGCCCGAGGTGTTTTTGAACTCGAGTTCGTTCTCTGTGCCCTGGCAGGGTCGTGGGCGGAAGGGCGGAATTGATGCCACCCCCGCCTTTTAGCCCCGCGATGCTAACCCTATGAGGAGATTCCCGCACTTGCTGACAGATGAGATGGAAGATGAAACGCAAGCGAGGAAAGGAGAAAAAGTGCATGTAAGAAGACGACTGACGCTCGCAAACTACCTTGTTTACCACGACCACAACCGCAGCAATGTCTTCAGCAACCTCTTTCCTCCAGATCGTGGGCGTGCAGCCATCGACGGCCAGTGTGGCCGACAGCACCCTCATCATCATCGACGCGCAGAATGAATATGCCGAGGGAAAACTCAAGTGCAGCAACACGGCTTCCTCGCGCAAGGTCATTGCTTCGCTCCTGCAAAAGTACCGCGATGGCAACGGAAAGGTCGTTCATGTTGTTCATGACACGCCCGAAGGTGCACCCGTCTTCACCCCGGGCACCAAGCTTGCCGAAGAGTTCGAGGAGCTCTCTCCCAAGGGTGGAGAGAAGGTCATCCACAAGCATCACCCTAGCTCTTTCGCAGACACGGACCTCCACGAGCATCTGGGCGGCGGCAAGATTGTGCTGACTGGTTACATGGGTAGGGCCTTCTGCCTTTTCTTGGAGCGTACCACTGACGAGATTTTGCAGCACATGTTTGCGTATCGACGACGGCTAGAGAGGGAGCTCGTCTGGGCTACGATGTCCTCTGCGTCGAGGACGCGATTGGCGACAGATCGATTCCTGGAGTCGAGGCTGAGCTGTTGACCAAGACGGCTCTGAACGAGATTGCCGACGCCTTTGGCACGGTCATCAAGAGCAGCGACATCAAGTAGACGCGACAAATGTACACAACCCTCAATCTTGGTCTTGGTGCTTCAGGATGTAGATGGTCATGCTAAGACTGTGGCCGTCGGCAAAATCGCTGGCGGGTAGTTTGTTCTCGTGATGCGTGTCAAGAACGGCCTTGGAGGCAGCCAGAGCATCGTCGCAGTCCTTCTGTAGAGGGTCGTTGAGCAGACTTTTCTGCATGCGTTCGGCTTCTTCTGCGACCCAATGCATCGACGAGCTGACGTAGAGCGGTGACTTTTCTGCGACAAGCATAAAGGGCACCTCGGCAGACCATTCCAGACAGGGTATGAAAATGAAACTTGATGCGTCCACCGTCTCTTCCGCCTGCGGCTGTTCCAGTACAGTGACACCGAGTGTCTCGAGCAACTCCTTGTCGAGCGAGGTAAAGCGCGGTTCTTGGGCAAAGAGTTGGAGTCGGTCGGTGTGGTTGAGCTTGGATTTTACTGTACATGTCAGCTAGTGCCAAAGACTCGGACAGAGCAGCATCTCACCCATATCCACCATATCCATAAACATGACCAGCTGCCAAACGCTCCTATGACGATTGGCCCAAGCCAGACTCAGGCTGCCCAGAGCGACGCAGACGGCCTTGTTCAAAGGCCATCCACCCTGTGGCGTCCGCCGCGTCAACAGCTGTTGGAGCCATTGCCGCGTTCCACTTTCGATCCATTGTTGCTTGCATCTCTTGTGCTCTTCTAACAGTTTGTGTATTGTGAGCGACCTGTCGACTGGTGGAAGCTTTTCTTGAATCACCGCCGTGTTGCCATGTCGTGTGGGTGTGGTGCGCTCCACTCTGGACCATCCATCTTCTGATTCTGATATGATGCGTTTCGGGTGGTATGGTTTGCGTGGTCTGCGTGATGAGTGCGGCATGTCGAGTCTTGATCTCGTCAAGTTTTGTACGGCGCAAATCGAGTCGCATGTGAAAATGCCAAGGATACAGCTGACTCTCATCTCCAACTTCACGTGGGACCTCTTTTCACACGCATCAATGGACTTGGTGGCTATGCATATGTGACGTGATGTTTCTGTAAAGTATGTGATGTGGTACAAGATCCTTCCACCATGCAGTCGACTCGATAGTGCCGGACATGCAATGGATTCATGCAGCAATGCCCTGAGCACATCAATCGCGCCTTCTTGAGTACAGAAGATGGATTCAGACATGAGTATAAATATACTTCTTACATCTCCTTCGATCACCAGAGTCCTCCTCGACCTTTCTCTTCCCAGAGAAAAAAATATTACCCATGACTCCCTTCCTCCTTCTTCTCACATCACTCCTATCCCTCCCCACAACAACCTCAGCCCAAAACCTCAACATCACCACAATAGCAGTCCAAAACAACACCTCCATCCTCGAATGCTGGACCCTGTCCTCCCCAACCTCAGGCGCCGGAGCCCAGAACTACCAACTCGGCAACTTCAGCAACGCATTCATCGGCGCCATACCACCACACACGTACATTGGTCCTGCATGGCCACGCTCTATCCAGTAAATCCAAATTCTTCTCCCCCTGTTCTTGGGGGCTAGATTACTGACTTTGAGGTGGGGAAAAAAGGTTCTCGATGGTGTTGCAAGGGCTGGTGCACATTTCGCTACCGTTCAGTCGTGACGAAGTCTACATCCAGCCCGGACCGTTGAGTGTGCTGTTGGTCATTGATGAGAAGAATGTTTCGTTGTCGGGACATGTTACTGATTTTCCGGGTTCGGAGACGACGTTGGTTGCTCAGTTCCCTGTGGCTGGGAATGAGGCGCCTGCGCATACTGTGCTGCATAGTGGTCCCTGTGATCTTGGTGATGTTCGCGGTCTAATCGGGTGATTCCATGATGTATGTTGAAATTTTTAATCATTTGAATGGTTGAACTTCTGGTGATAAGACTGGTAGAATACATGCACGCGCTAATGATACAGAAAGAAAGACGCCATGTCTGTTGTGCTGTCGTCAAGAAAGATGGAAAAGAACCACGATTCGAAACCAATGAACCCAAAAACACCTTGCTAATCCTGTCGATGCCAAAAACAATTCTCAAAACATCATCATCTAGCCATCGCCTGCTTCGGAGTATGTTGGCGGTCCGCGTTGGGCACCATACCACTCTCGACATCCTTCGTCGCCTTTTGCATACGATCGAGACCTTTGGCACCAAGTTCTCCGCTGGCCTTGTCGTCTTCTGGTGACTCAACGGCCGTGTCACTGTCGAGACTGCTCATTCCTCCCAGTGCCTTCGTATCTTCACACTCTCCGCTTGCATCTATCGCACCAGTATCCGCGGGACCTGCTTCATTTCCGCCCTGTTGCTGGCGGTTACCATGCATGGACTGGTGATGCATCGATCCGCGATGGTTGCTCTTGGTCTGGCCATTGGGAGCAATAGCGTCGGAACTCTCGTAGTCGTTGGGCTGATCCATAGCACTCGCTCTTGGCTTCTCGGCGATGTGCATTTCCTTGCGTCTTTGGGAAAACACTTTGTGAATGTCTTTCCCTTCCTTTTCAGCTTCAATCGCTCGTCTGGTTGCGCTGACGTTTTCAAGCGCCCCATTGTCGACCCATTTCTTCTCCTCCCTTGAGACACTGAGCCTGCCTCGGATGCGGCCGCCATTGCGATGCTCGTGCTTTTTCTTGACTTCCCAGGCTTCTTTCATGACTTTCCAGCCTTCGTCTACCATTCTTTCCGTCTTTGTCAGGTCGCTCTTGTTGTTGTTCTGGTCGTACTCGCGCAAAGCCTGCATGTCCTTTTGTCCCTGAATTATGTGTGCCCTGCGAATAAACGTAGTAGTGCCAGGACCACCGATGCGCTTCTTGATTTCCTTTCGCACACCTTGGGCCAAAAAGAACGGAGGGGTGATGATGGCAGAGATGTCCTTCAAAACAAATCCACCAAAACCTCTAGCGACACCTATGCCCAAGCCGGTGAATTTGCCATGTCTGGATTTTGCGTCTTGCCATCCGTGCATGGGCTGTGTAACCAGACCAGTCCATCCGTCGTATATGCCGTAGAGTAGTTCTTGTCCTGCGGCCTTCGAACCTGAATGCATTCCTGTGATGCGGATCGGCTTTCGCACAGAAGCATCTCCATAAAGTCTAGGTGCGTTGTGGAATCCTTGACCGATGGCCAAACCAAGATCTAAAGGCATGCTTGCCAGAGCGCCGCCAGATTCCAAGAATGCATCGCCAAACTCTTCTGCCAGCTCTTGGGCAAGCGGCTCTTCTTGAGCTGATTGAACAGACCCAATCGTAGAGGTAGTCAAGTTATGCGATGGCATTCCCGGTCGTTGTGGGGTTTGGTCTCCTTCTGGTCCAGCCCTTCCCTTTGCACCTTCCTTCAACAGCCGCTTCTGTTCCTTCCTCTCGGCTCTCTCCTTCTTTCTCTTTTCACGCTCTTCTCGTTTCTTCATGTTTTTAGCAACACTGGTGGGGACCATACCAACTCCTCTTGCAATGCCAGTACCAGTCTTGAGAAGCGCACCTCCCGCGCCGGATATTGGTTCTCCAGGGCCATCGAAATCATTCCACTCGTAATGCCTCAAGAGACGAAGTTCTTTCCAGGAAATCTGCTTCCGCTCAACCAGTATGTCGGCTGCTAAAGCGCTCAACCTGAGATTGGAGGACTTGAGCTTCCACACAGCCACTCTGTCCTCTAAAATGGAACATCTCATGCTCTGTCTTCCGGCAAAAGGTAGACTGCGATGGAAGCTCTTGACTGCATTCTCAGCACCTTCGCCTTCTGCCGCGATGCTCTTGGCAATACCCTCCGCGTTCTCACGCGCTTCTTCTGTAAGACATTGCTTGATGCCTTCAGCAAGCTTCTTGGCATCTAGCTTTTTATAAGGTATGGATTCGTGAGCACCAGCCTTGGCTTTTGAGACCATAGCACCCCAGAATGGCTGGTCGCCAAAGAAAGGTACGATCATGGTCGGCTGTACCAAGCAGTTAGCAGTGCATTGTGGGAGTTTCATTGTTAAGGCTTACCTTTCCGGCTCTGAGGCCAGCAGCTGCAGTTCCTGCACCACCGTGATGTACCACGGCCTTGACTCGCGGAAACAACCAATCGTGAGGCGTGTTTTCTAGCATGAAAATATTGTCAGGAGTATTGTCACCTCCCAGACCACCCCATCCCTTGGACACCAAAGCCCTAACTCCTGCCATCTTAACTGCGTCGAAGATCATCTGTGTGAATTTGTCGGGATCATCTACCACAATGCTTCCAAAGCCGATATAAATAGGGGGCTCGCCTGCATCCAAGAAATCTGTCAACTCCTTAGGGGGATCGTAATCGCTCGCAAGATCGAGGAAGACGTAACCTGCGATATCAATCTCCGGTCCCCAGTCCTCTGGCTTTGGAACAAGTCCCGGAGACCATAGATAGGTGTAGGGCACTTTCATGCGATAGAGTGCTCCAGGAGCCCAAAGACTGCTTACAGGCTCTAAACCAAGAGTCTTGACACGGAACTTGTTTACAAGGTCACCAAGGCCTTGCCATGTCATCATTTCGACCAGGGGATAACTCATGAAGTTGACATATTCCACACTGGTGTTGCTCTTTTGGGGGCTTATGTTGGCCAGAGGATGGGGGAAAGACTGTGTTGGCGAGTAAGGGAAAGTGAACATGATGTGCAAAGGTATACCGAGGCGCTCTGCAATGTGTACATGGGCAAAAGAAGGAGGATTGGCGATAATCGCATCTGCGACGAATGGTGCCTTGGTTCCCATCATTTTCATGTTGGCCTTGTCGTGCTCATCGTCTGTGGCGTTCACGCAAGCACGCCAGAGCCCTTCGAAGATCTCGGCCATACCTTTTCGGCGCCGCGCAATCTCACCTTGCCTCACTGTCTCGAGGCTAGGAATGAGGCCTGGATTCTTGACCATGAAAGCCATCAGCTCTGATGGGTCTCCTCCAATGCTGAAAAACTCGAGGCCAACATCTTTTTCGATAAATTCCTTGAAAGCTGGATGTGTAGCGATTCGTACTCGGTGTCCGTAGCGTTTGAGGACGCGGGCAATCTGAAGAAAGGGTTGGATGTCGCCGCGACTGCCAATGACCATGATGACGATGTTCAGACGTGGCCTCTTGACGGTTTCATGTACCGAAGAAGCTATAGAAGCCGCGTCATCAGAGAAGTCATCTTCACTATCGTTGTCTGTCTTGATGTGATGATCTTCAGACTCGGAGTCGGAACCAGGTTCGTCCCTTGAACCGTGTTTGGGTGGCACTCCAAGATGATGTTGAATCGCCTGCCCGAAAGTCTTTGCAATATAGCCATTGTTGTTGGCTTCGCTGACTGAGATATTCAGTCTGCCATCGCGCTTTGAAACCTTTCCTTTTGCTTGATATTGATCATTGCCAACATTGAACTTTGAGTACGACTGCTCTCTGTTCATCTTTCGTCGTTTTTGTTTGCTCATATTCTGCTGACCTTCAGCCTCAGTCTCAGAGGAAGAAGAAGAAGAAGAGGAGGAGGAGGACGATGGCGACGACGACAAGGATTCGCTGCCGCTGTGTGTGGTGTTTTGAGTGTGGGATGTGCTTCTCTGTAGAGCGTTCATAATGGTCGCACTTCGAGGCATTGCCTTTGGTCGCTCGGTTTGCCATGATCTCTCAAGACTGGGACGGTTGCCGGGTAATGATTGCGTGTTTGTCGGATTCGATACGTTGGCATTGATGGGGGTCTCTGCGTGATCCGTCCTTTCAATATCACGGTCAAGACCATCGACCCGCTGCGGCTGGTCTCCAAAGTATCCATCCTTGAAACTGCTGTGAAGGGGTGCAGTGGCAGGCGTGTGGTATACGGATCGCGACTGGTCGTGGTCGTGACTGTGGTCGTTACCGTGGCTGGGAAATTCTGTCTCGGGAGGTACGATTGAAGGGATGATGGCTTCTCCATTTCCGTCTGTTAGCACACTGGGACTCTTTTCTTGCTCTTCGAACCGCTCAGATCCATCCGGAGTCGCCATTGAGTACAGTAAAGCACTTGTATGTGCTGCGGCTCAAGTTCTGATCGACCAGACGAATCCTCATATATACAATGCAGAATCCAAAGACTTTGATGACAGAAATCGGATCAATCCAAAACGACAAGGGGGTCCAAGGACTATGCACAAAGGACTTAATGTTTGCAATCGCCTTCTGACGCCTTGCAACCATAATTCCGGTTTCCACAGGCATCTTTTGTCGATGATGAGATGTGAATTCAGTCCGAATTCCATTTGCGGAAATAGTGACTAGGGCATGACGTAGATAGAATTTGCACGTTGGTATCGAAACCCCCTCCCCGCTAGCTGGACCCCACAGAGGCTCTGTTGTCGTGGACTGGCATGATGGAAACACAATCGTGATCACCAGATGTATAACAGGACCTGGTCTTGTTTAGTCGAGTTTGAACGAAGGGTAGTCAAACCACAATGCCTGGATTCTGCTGCGGTAGTACGGACATGAAGAATCATTTGCTGCAACAACTTATGCTGTGCGTCTCGGTACCAACACTACTAGCTTATAGGAATGATCTACAGCAGCTGATTCGTTGATAGATCTGTCAGAGGGTCCGATTCGGAGGAAAGCCGTCAGATCGGGGAAATCTCCGTTTTGTTTTTCACCGTGCGGATCCGCGGATCGTGCAGACTCGAATTCAAACACTCTTTTTGCTGTGATATTTTTGTGTTGACATCATCACGACTCAATGGTCATGTGGCCAAAAAGCACAACAGGTCTCTATTTGCAAGTTTAGTCAACACTGTTCCGGAGAAACGGAGCTGGGGGATATGGAAGAAGGCATCGGCGCTGGACGGCGTGGGTCCAGGACGTACCGGCCTCATCACGATGTTGAGCGACATTCAGGAACACTTCACCGGCACAATCTTGTCGACCAACAACAAATCGAAAGTCCTCGTGCTTTCGGCGGCAGTGCACGTTCAACCAAAGAGAGGCCTTGCGACGCGTGCCGCAGGCGCAAAACGAGATGCGTCAAGGAGTCTGGCGAAAGCAAATGCGTCTTGTGTAAATTCCATAGTCAAGAGTGTACCTATCTACACGAGCCCGTCGCTCGAAACAGGAAACGAAAGGCGCAACCCAGCGAGGAGACTGATCTGGGCAGCATCGACGAGCATCTTCAAATCATTCCCGCAAATGCCGGGACCAGCGTTGAAGAGTACGACGACCTTCCTGGAGACAGCTTGCTGAAGAAGACGTTAGGTCTCCAGAACAAACACCACGCTCATTTTGTTGGCTTGACCGAACCATTCTCGTTTCCCCGATTCTCAATCATCTTAGGGAGCTCTCAAAAATCCTCACAGGGAGGCGTTGTCACTATCCGCAAAGTAGACGAAACCAACGCCTTTACTATCCACGAGGATCAGGGAACATTCGGTTACGACACGGAGCTCAGTAGAGTCGATGCAATTCAGAAACTGGTCGAGCCGCACGGACAGGCACTCATTGAGCTATACTTCCGTATCGTTCATCCAGCATTTCCTATTCTTCACAAGGATGTCTTCCTGGAAAAGCATGCACGTTCATATCGCGAGTTCTCGCCTGCTTTGTTAGGAGCAGTATATCTCCTTACCACCAACTACTGGCGATGCTCACCGGCTTTGGCTACCAAGCCCATGCCAGATGCATGCCTGCTACACAAGTTGGCCACCGAGTCATACGACCTTACGATCTATCGTCCAAAGCTCTCGTCAGTGCAAGCTGGCTTGTTGCTGGCACAGTACGAATGTTTCGACTCCACTGTCATGAGTGACGGGTCTAGAGGCAAGTTGACGGCGCAATTGGTCTCGATGGCGCATACATTAGGGCTTCATATGGATCCATCGAGATGGGATTTACCAGCCTGGGAGATTAGCCTGCGTTGTCGCCTTGCTTGGGCTGTTTACATGCAGGACAAGTGGGTTGCTCTCATTGAAGGTAGACCACCCTTGGTCTCAGATCGTGACTGGATCGTGCCAGACGTTCAGCACAAAGATTTTCCCGAACATGAAGAACACAATGAGGAAGGAAGCTCGGAGGTTGAAAAAGGCCGTATCGTCTTTATGCAGATGATCGAGCTTACGAAGATACTTTCCGAGAGTCTCGACTCGGTCTTTTGCTTACGATCACACCAAGCCATCACAACATCACATGATCCTCTCGCAGCGCTCCTCAACAGAGCCCGGCCACTCCAACATCGGCTCGATGCCTGGTCCGACTCAGCCATGGAAGTACTCTCACTGGAAAAAGCAGCTAACATGAAGCTGACGTGTATTGGTAAGTGCCACTCTTAGACTCGCTCGAAAAAACCATGTCTGATCCGTTTTAGGTTATCTCAGACTCGCTCATCTTGCTGTTGAGGTCAGCATACATCGGCGTATCATATGCCAGACCATGTCGGCCACAGTGGATCCGAACATCGCTGCGGCCTGCCGATATTCTGCCAAACAAAAATGGCTGGCAGCTCTCGATTTTGTGGATGACCTAAAAGCCCGCCATCTCAAGTCCTTCTGGTATTTTTGCTCGACCGCATGTTTGACTTTGCTCATATCTTTTGGCAATGTCCTTGTTGGTTCTGCCCTCAATTCATCTGAAGAGAAATTTTATCTGGACAAACTGAAGGAATTCAGATGGACTCTGAAGGTCAACGGCGAGATGGGTGCAAAATTCATGAATGCAGCTATCAAGGCAATGATTCTTGACCCTCGAGAAATACGCAAGCTTGCGCATTCTACCATAAATTCCGGCACCGGTACTGGATCGAGACTCGACTCTGTTGTTGGAGTCCCTTCCCACGATCCATTTGGAAATGTGCAAGTTCCACCCACAGCAGGCTCTGGAGGATCATCTGGCGTCGCTCCTGGCTGGGGTCCGTCTGCCTCCTTTGCCAATCCACCTGTATTCCCGGGATTTACACCGGGTATGCCCATGCAAATGCCCTACATACCTGGTTTCACTTGGCAACCTCCACATTACGAAGACGAACAGCCAATGAGTAACTACCTCGGCCACATGCACGGTTGACGAGCAAGTGTATTATAACGTTACTCGAAAACATGCGACGGGTTTACCGCAACACCCGAACATTATTGACGTATTGACGAGATCTGAGAAGCTACAGACATCATTGATCCATGACACACGCTTCATGAAAGACACACCGGACGGCATGATGACTTATGAACAAAAGCAATGCTTTCTACGATAATGGCATTATTGGATATGTGGCGGAATTTGCCGCGGCTTATTTAACAAGTTGGGCCCCGTCGTCACCACACATGGTATCTATCTGTCCGCGAGACTTCGCAGCCCATGACCACGAAAACTACGAGTTCGAGCTTATAAAGAACAACCATGATTCTTATGACTGTCTATCACCAAAATGATACTCTTTCTCTTGCACATCCTGGGCTACGTGAAGCCACTTGGGCAACGCTTTCGGGACGGAATAATCAGTTTCACCGGCCTCGGTTCGGTAGCAGACAGACCACTTTTTTGAGCCTCATATTGTGGGGGAGAGAACACTTTACTGGTGTTTCCTTGATCGTCCTGATGCCGCCGCCGGCTTGACGAGGCGTGCCCGTCAGTGGCCGTCGGCACGGTGCATGACCATCTAGCGCAACACAGCCAACGCCACGAAAGATCATCATCAAGCTGTGAGCCTAGACGTGTTGATACCAGGCACGTATTTCCTGGTCCTGGTCGGCAAGCGGTAGAATGATAACTGCACGTCTGCTGCTCTTCGGGAATGGCGAACGAGCCGTCGACTTTACTCACAGATTCTGCCCGGAATCTCTCAACGACAGGCAAATCGCTACGGTGTTTGGCACTCTATTGTGTCAATCTCAAAGACTGAGCATGGCTAACGTATGCTCGAACGAGCTACTATGGAGATGTGCTACCTCGTGTGTACCTTTTGCTGGTTGCACACGCGCGGCAGACGTCTACTTTCTTGATGCACAGAAGAATCTGGTATCCGCTCCCCCTCCTCTTGTTCCTTTGTATACCCGGACTCTGGGTATATTGTCAGAGATATCGTGTGACAGCAGCCATTGAGATCTCGATTGTTCTAGAGAGCTTTGGGCCAGACAATGGAAACATTGAGCCATTGGCATGGCTGCGCATCAAATGAACGGTATAGTGGGAGACGATCGAGGTTTGATGCGTATGCATTTTTTTAGGATTGTCGACAGTTCGAAATGGGATCACCGAGGTCAAAATACTTTTAGAGGTAAGTGCGGCCACTCTGTCGCTCAATCAGCAGGTGCGTAAAGGTTGTACCAGCGCTGCAATGTCTCGACGTTGCATCATCTTACCAGATTTGGCTGGCAGATATGCAGAGTCTAACAGACTTCACGGTCAGTATTAAGGTAAGTTTGGTTTGTACTCATTTAGGCGTGGTCGCTCTGTCTGCTGTTGGAATGATTGGATGTGCAGATTTACAGAGGCACGTTTGGTTGACCTTGAACCTGCATATCGCGCTGGTGAACAACGACATTGCTGACGCGTCTTATGGTGTTTGGGTGACTGTAGGCATCTCGTGTACCTCGAGGTGACTCCTGCACATCGAAAGTATATTGAGTCCTCGATGCGGTGTTCGACAGCACTTTCTGAGCTGATCGGGCTGTGATCTTGGATGTCGCCCTGACACTTGCTACGTATTCACTTCAACTCTGGAGGACGGTAAGGTCATGATCGAGCCATCTAGAAAACGGTGATGTTGAGGTGTACCTGTCATCCATACAACAGTGACTGTAAGTAGCCACTTCTCGGTCGACGAATCAAGCGGTTCTTCGCAACGATCAGGCAAGCCGTAGCCACTCTCTATGTCTGCTTTCAGACTCGACCATGCTCGTGTTCAGAGTCTCACGGGAGGATCAAGCAAGCAAGCAAGCAAGCAGAGCGATTCGGCGAACGAAAAAAGTAGGGCAACTCATAGCATGTCATGAATGGTACGTGATCGAAACTTTTTTTTGTGTAGCAGTCGACTTTGGAGGTTGAAAGAGGAGAGGATGCACGAAGTGCGAAGATTTTGTCTGTTCAATCTCTCGGCAAACGCGTCTTGATGCGGCTCAAAAATAGGAGGCAAGGTTCGAGCTCTGAAGCTGTTTTGCATGAATGATACAACACAAGGCATTGCTTAGCGACCACTTTGCTGGTCACTTGACTCGAGTCGCTTAGAGGAAAGAGCAGGTCTGTAGGGCCAATTTGGTGGTGAACAGATTGGCATGTCACTCTTCTACATCTCAAGGTTTGCGCTCCGGCATCATGGCATGCATGATATGACTCTGTCCGACAATAATCCCGTTTTATGGACCAACAGACAGCATAATCATCTTTTGGTTTGTCATTTTTCGATTGAGCGACTCATGTAAAGCCAACTCGTACAGGTGAGTGCATTGTGCCATGTCTGCTGATGCTTGAATGCGAACAACATCAATATCAATTGCACATACGTACATGAGGGATATTTATTGGAGACAAAGACCCTTTTTTCGGCTTGCCCTTGTGTCTATGTACTGTATCATGACAAGGGACCTCAATCGACTAGTGTGAGATTTCAAGGTTCGATTCTCAAAAAGCTTCTCTCAAGCCCTGAGAACTACTCTAGGTAAGAAGATCAATGCGTCTCATGTTCTTCGAAAAAGTCTTCGATCCCACAACCAGTCTGGTAACCTTCTGCAATGGATAGACTTGATCCATAAACACTAGATTACGTTTGCAGCCATTACTCATCAACTTGTGATAAAGACCTCGCTACCTTAAAGTACTCGCTTACATTTAAGGCAGTACGGCGGGTACAGTCCCAAGTCCCTCCCTCAGCTTCAAAAAGACAAATCGATTTTTTTACCAACATGCTAACCTCATAACCTACCCTACTTTGTTGCACATCTTCTCAGCTGTTAATTCCACTCTCGAGTACATTATCATGTGCGAGTCATTGCATCCACAACAGCAGCTTTTAAACCACATTATGAAGCCCTAACGCAAACCTTCCAGAATAAAAGCACAATAGAGTTTGCGGGATAATGCACTAGCTAAAGACAAAATTACTCATGTCGTCGCATTGAACAGTAGTGCTTGGCAACTCAAGGACGTTCGACTGCGAGGCGGGGCTTTGCAGATTTTCTGCCCGTCAGAAAAAGAAAAGAAAAAGAAAAGAAAAAGAGAAAGAAAAGAGAAAAGAAAAGAAAAACAGTCAGTGTTGCACGAATTCTTTGGGACTTTTTCAAATTGTCTCATTCTAGGAAATATCAAGCTTTGTTTTCTTTTTTGTTTTTTTTTTTCTTGCCACAGGGATGCGGCATGCGATAAAGTGTCTTTGAAATGTTTACGAGGCTTGAAGATCTGGCGAGAAAGCTAGGAAGCGAAGGAGGTTATTGGGTAAGCGAGAAGGCAGAAAGTCTATCAAACATCAAAAGGTTTATTATTGCTGGATTTCTTTCGAACCAGAGTCATTGAATCGTCCAAGGCGATTGTCAGATCGAGTGTACAATACTCGACCGACTGACCTCCCACCTTGACGATGATTTGAGGTTACAGAAAAATCTGCAAACTAATTCAGTGTCAAGACTGGACAAGGTCTTGGGTCTTGCACGAACATGTGACCTATACAGCACGGTGAAATCAAAAAGAGTGATTTTGACTTGATGGATGAGAGTAATATTATTTATTCGTTTTTTTGCATCCGATTACTAGACGTAGAAAACAGCCTTTGCTAATCTACTACAAAAGCATTCCAAAAATGTTTCGCTGGGTATAATCATGAAATCATAAAACTTTTGTTCAAGCCTTGTTGAAGAGGACAGCTCTGTATCTGATGCTGCCCTCCTCGAGGTCCTTCATGGCCTTCTCGATGCCCTCCTCGGACATGTCGTAGTGCTGGGTGATGGGCTTGATCTGGTGGTGGGCGCTGAAGGCCAACATGCGCTTGTGGATGAAGCGAGGAGCGACAACGCTGCCCTGGACGGTGAGACCCTGGGCGAGCAGACCCATGTAGGGGATGGAGAAGTCACCCTCGGCGACGGACAGAGGGAAGATGGTACCGCCAGGGGCCATGACGGGGAGGTACAGGTTCCAGTCGGGCTGGGCGGAGGTGGTGACGAGCAGGCGGTTGATGGGCTTGACGTCCTTGAGCTCCTTGACGCCCTTGGTGGCGTAGAACTCGCTGGCGCCGAGTCTCTTGGCTTCATCCTTCTTGTTGTCGGAGCCGGAGAAGACGACGACGTCGCAACCCATCTTGGCGGCGTACTGGATGGCCAAGTGGCCGAGACCACCAACACCGACGATACCGATGCGGTCAGTGGGCTGGGTGTCGTACATGTGGAGGGCGTTGAAGACGGTAGCACCACCTGGGTCATGGTCAGCACAGTGACAGAGGCCTCAATGGCTGATCAAATACTCACCACACTGGAGAGGAGCGGCAGCCTCGTCGGGGAGGTTGTCGGGGAGCTTGAAGAGGAAAGCCTCGCGCCAGACACCGTGGGTAGCGAAAGAACCCTGGTCGGCGTCGGCGTAGCCGTACATGGCACGCTCGGGGCAGTAGGTCTCGGTACCCTTCAAGCACTGCTCGCAGTGCTGGCAGCAGTCGTGCTCGTAACCCCAGCCGACACGGTCGCCCTTCTTGAGCTGAGTGCAGGCAGGTCCGGTCTCCTCGACAACACCGACACCCTCGTGGCCAAGGGCCATGTCGGCCTTGCGGTAGTGCAAGTCGGTGCCGCAAAGACCAGAGGCGGTGACCTTGATAAAGACCTGGTCGCCCTTGAGAGCCTCCTTCTTGCAGGTGGACTTCTTGATGGCACCGGACTCGGAGCCCTTGAAGACAGTGTATTCGTAAGTCATTTTTGCGTGTGGTGTGATGTGGATGGAGAGGATGGAAAGAGGACTGAGGTCAGGAGACGAAGAATTGGCCTTATTAAAGAGCTGCCCCTCCCCCACCAGACAGATCCCTTACATGTGCCTCCGAGTCCGCCACTGCTTACAAAGGACATCTCAACACTTCGCTTCTGTGAATTGCCATGACGTTTCAGGCGGTTCTGTGCAAGGCCCAACGTGCGACCATTGGGCAGGGGTCCCTGTAGCAGATTTGGAACTTCCGGCCAGTCCGGCGAGTGCAATTTCGAAAAAAATGTTTCGCGCGACGTCATGGCTCTTATCTTATCGCACCCACGTGGCGCTCCAAGAGCGAAACAGCCGAGGTACAGACGAGTGTCTCCTGTCGCGCGCCAGAGCTTCCCGACTTATTTCTCTTTGATCAATCTTGTTCACAATGATGTCGAGTTGTGTGTACAACCCACAGACTGCTTCGAGTCACTCAAACCTCAGCAGTCAGCCTATGCGCCTATCGACACGCGCAAACTGTGGTCTGATCGCAAAGCCTGAAAGCATTCACAATGACGTGAACTCCACATCGTGATACGATGACACGAATCGTTCGCGGTCTCGATCGTTATCGAGCACAATTTACGACTCAGATCTTTCGACTCATGACTGACACCACCATCAAGACTCTTGAGCCATCAGACGGAAGCTAAAGTGCTGTGAAAGACGATACGGCACCAATTTGACGTCGTGCTTTCATTCAGACATAACCAGGAACATGAAGCCTTTGTTCGAAGCTGCCGACTATTCATAACAAGATCGTCGAGGCTGCTTCTCTTTGTTCAATGGGCGAAATGAGCAAGCCTCCGGAATTGGGCAAGTATGGCATTCTCATTGTTGTCGTCGCTCTATGATCGTTATGATTCTCGTATACATCTTCGCCGTCGCTCCATCAAACCATTAGTTTAACCATCGAAGTATACACACAATGGGCAACACAACTCGCTTGGTTGCCTTTCTCGCACTTGCTGCAGTTGGCATTGCAGATACGTGCAACCCTCTCAACACGAAGTGCCCCCCAAATGTAGGATTAGCGAACAGTAGCTATGCAATCGACTTCACGCAACAGACCACAATTCCACCCGACTGGACTCTATCCGATTGGGCCAACATCAAGTTCGGTCCCAAAGGTGCTGAATTCACTGTATCTAAGCGATTCGAGTCTCCTCAGCTCTGGACCAACTTTTATATCCACTATGGACGTGTCGAAATCGTTGCTCAGGTTGCTCCTGGTACTGGTATAGTCTCATCTGCCGTTTTGATGTCTGATGATCTTGACGAGATTGACTGGGATTGGAGTGGAAACAACTTCCGCGATACAGCAGGAAAAGGACAGAACAATTACTATGGCAAGGTATGCCTATTGCATAAACATGTAGATGGTTGCCTCTCTGGTTCTGACTCCATCTAAAGGGTATCACGGGAGACTATGACAGAGGCAGCTTTTTTAGTGTAAATTCTCCCCAGACACAGTTCCATACGTACACCCTCGACTGGACGGCGACCTCCTTGACTTGGTCTGTCGATGGCGCCGTTGTTCGAACTTTGTATGCTGCAAATGGTGACCAGGGCACTCACCAATATCCCCAGACTCCGGCCAAGTTTCAACTAGGAATATGGGCAGGAGGTGATCCAGGAAATGCCTGGGGTGAGTCAAAATCTGGCTGTCTGTGGAATGGCAACTAACGTGTCAAAGGCACCGTAGACTGGGCAGGAGGGTACACGGACTTTACACAAGCTCCATTCACATATTATGTCAAGAGCGTCAAGATCACCAACTACAACCCTGCATACGCCTACAACTGGACAGACAAGACTGGCAGCTCGAATAGCATCAAGTATCTACAAAAGCCGATTGTTTCTTCTTCTAGCACACCAACATCATCTACAACGACTTCTAGCTCTAGACTATCCTCGATCGTGGCTTCGAGCGTACAGATACCTCTCTCAACCCCGGCTAAAGCATCGACCACATGCGCTGGAGTTCCTCCATCGGCACCCACTCAGGATGGAATCGTGTCTGGCTGCACCAAATGGTATACTGCAAAATCTGGCGACACTTGCTCCAAGATTGCCGCAGCCAACAACATTCCTATCGACACTTTCATGCAATGGAATCCAGCAGTCGACCCACCACTGTGCTACAACATGTGGCTGAACTATGGCTATTGCGTCTCAACCGATTGCGCATTGGTTAGTGCATCCTCAGCTGCATCCTCAACGACCACAGCATCCCGCTCGACATCAGTGATACCAAGCACTAGTTCTAGCTCCGTCATTGCTGTGTCGTCGACAACACTACCAACTATCACCATCAGTCCGTCAACAAGCACATCGAGACCACCCAGCGCCTCCACTGTTTCCCAGTCCACTAGTTCGGCGAACTCGCAAGAACATCCTTCATCGATGACATCTAGGTCGAGTGCCTCGATCAGCTCACCTTCCTCGTCATCAACTGTTGTGGGCTCTCAGAGTCCTATCGGCTCCTCCACCTCCTCCTCCTCCTCAACTTCTTCGGCAGCTGCTTTCAGTACTCTGTGTCCAGATACCGACGGACAGAGTCTGAGAAGTGCAAACAACAACCTTTACACGATGAGATGTTCATCGGATACTGATAAAGGCTCTTATTCGAAGACTGGCGCCGCCAATTCGTATTCAGACTGTATGACTGCTTGCGATAATGCAGCAAGTACTGGCTGTAAGGCATGGACCTACGTAGGAGGAACATTCGGCAAGGGCTCTGGTACGTGTTGGTTAAAGACAACCTCGGGCAAATTTTTGCCAGCTGGAAACAATTACATCTCTGGCGCCCTTTCATCTGACGGCTCTTCTGGGACAAGCAGAAGTACAAGCCAAGCAACACCGAGCGTTTCCGGGAAGCCCACAACTTCGTCCACCACAGTAACCACTAGCACAGCGGTTCTCCCGCTTGCGACTCCGTCGGCTGAGCTGTGTCCTGATGTCGATACGCAAAGCTTTGTTGCTTCTCGGGGTGGATCTATCTACTTTATGCGTTGCTCTTCCGATACCAATATTGGCTCCTACGCCAACACAAAGGCTTCTGGCTCTTACAAGGATTGTATGGATGCTTGTGATGGCGATTTCAAATGCCAGGCGTTCACCTACGTCGGATCACCGGGTGGAAAGTCCAGTGGGATGTGCTGGCTGAAAAGCGACAAGGGAAGTGCAGTTCCTGCTGGATCGAACTTTATCGCTGGCTTCCTTGCCACGAGAATTCCTTCCGCTTCGTCTGGTAGTAGCATCACGACTGGCAACCTAGCTGTCCCTTCAAAGACTCAGACCAGTAGCTCCAGCACGACTACTACTTCAACATCGTGGACTACAAACTCTGCTGGTTCGAACTATGCCATCTATCGATCATCGGACACAAACTGGGGTGCATACACCAGCCTGCCAGCCACGGACTCTTACGCTGATTGCACCACTGCTTGTGATGCAGACTCTAAATGCACAGCATTCACATATGTCGGTGGAACAGACGGCAAGGGATCAGGAACTTGTTGGTTGAAGTCTCAGCTCGGCCAGCCGGTCTTTGCCAACAACAATGTGCTGTCAGGCTCACGTGTATCTCAAGGCGTCAAGTTACGTCGGGCTGTGTCAAGCTGGTGGAACAGTGTCACTTCAAGCAAGCTCGCACCAACCCAGACCCAAAGAATTGCTACGACCGTGCCTGAAGCCCCGCCGCATCCTGCATGGGCTCGCTTTTATCAGCACGGTGGCAGATGGATGTGGAATGGCCACGATGATTGGGAATGGGCTTGGAACTAATTCGTGATTCTTTGAGTGTCTTGCCAAAGTGTTTGTTTTCGTGTTTGTTTGTTTTTTGCTTTCTCTTCTGTCGTTAAGTATCGACTTGCGTTTTTTGCCTTGGATCTCAGTCTGTGAGATTGTCTTTATCAGGTGATGTGCTTTTTCTCATTGATGCCTGGAACCACAAAGCATCTTGTGTCACGCAAGTAGCCACATGTCTCTTTATCCAAGTGTCAGAATCTTTGTCACGAGCTTTTGTCTGGCACTTGATTCACAGTCGTCATTGTCTTTTGCACAAGTTCTTTGTTCCCATTGTTCATATGCCACATAGCCTCCCTGCACCAATTTCGAATTCATAACCACCAGTCCCTTCCCTTCACCCTTCCTCTAGACTTCCTTTCCAAAAAAAAAAACGATCAAACTCCGCAAAACCAAACACCAAACCCCCGACAAAACAAAACCCCCCTCAAACTTGTTACAAATGACCAACAAAGTCGCCGCAAGCTTCGGCGTCGTAATGGCAATCTTCATCCTCCTCGCCCTAATCCTCTGGTTCTTTTCAGCTTTGAAACACGCCCGCCACGACACTTCACTCCATAACCAACAACACCACGCTCAAGTCGACAGATGGATCGCCCGTATGCGTAGAATGACCACGAGTCACTCCAACCAACCCGAAAGTGATGTGGAAATGCAAGTTCCGATTCTGCCTCGTCCTCGGGATGCGCATGTACGGTCTGGTCCCACGAGGGTGTCTAGGATGGATAGGTTGAGGCGGGTGAGTAGAGCTTGTAGGGTGCAGTTTTGTGAGGTGCCGTTGTGCCCGCCTCCGAAAGCTCAGCGTACAGATTCGCGTCCTGGATTTATCTAAAGAAAAAACAAAAAGCTTGACTAGTATTTGGTAGGTGGTTTGCATCGGCTTGTGTGCATGTCAAAAACTTGAGGCAAGATTTTAGAATGATTGCGGCAAAGCGAATCGTTACTGGTAGCAGGTCTACCATGGTCAGAATCGAAAACTTCTTTATAGCCCCTGAACTATCATTCCTGAAATTTGCATCACCCGGAAAATGTTTTGCTTTTTATGTAGGTAGATTCATGCTTCTGTTTGATCATTGTATATCGTGAGAGAGCGTAGAGTGCCATCTGACAAATGTTTCTATACCACTTACCGGCAAGGAGAAGGAGTGGTGATGCGATACCCATATCTCGGATATAAGCTCCTTCCCAATTCAACATGACAAGCGTATCCCCGAACGATAAAATTAACGTAAATTCAAGCGGCAGCCTACCTACACTGGTCATCTGGCAGGCAGACGGGAAAAAAAGACAGCAATTCGTCAATCGATATCGATTCACCGAGTATCTTGAGGAGCGCTTTGCTGATCGGTGTCCTTTGTTGCCTGCGTTCGAATGTGCCGAGGAGAAAGCATTTGGTCAGGGGTTTTTTGTGAGTGTTGTTGCGGGTGACACGCAACCGCCCACGAATTCGAGGATGGCGAAGCGTGATAGGGCTATTTGAGGTATTCTGGAGGATCAAGTGGAGTTTGTCAAGGCGGCTCATTCATCAATTGCTCGGACGATAGCTAGTACTTCATATCATATTGCATATACAGAGCTATCTAAAAGTCCAATTAGAAATGCAGTATGTTCGGAGACCATCTTGAGTCAAGTCTCAAGCGGACAAAGTCTCCGATCTCTCAGTCTTGCCTTCCGATATGGCCTTCACCTCCTGCTGGGCTTTCTCAAGAGCTTCTGTTCTGGATTGACTGTTTGGGTCAAGGTATGGTACTTCGCCAATACCAACCGCGCGGTTGCCAAAACGCTCACCCAGGCCCTCGTAATCGAAAGTGGCGCTGTGGAAAGCACTGCGATTATCCCAAATGGCTAACGTCCTCGTCAGTAAATATATTCAAGAACTAGAGAGCAAATGCACTTACCAATGTCGTTCTCGTTTCTCCACTTGAAGCGAGCCTGAAGATCATGGTTTTCTGTGATGGTCGCTCGGAACCTTTTCAGCAGCTCTTCCGACTCGTCTGCATTAAGCTCATTGATGTATTTAGGGAATGGGCCAAGGGCGAAGATGCTCTTCCAGCCAGTCACGGGGTTAGTTCTAACGACAGGGTGTACAGCTGTAAGCTCCTTGCCAACATTCAATGGACTGCCGCGCTCAGCCTCATAAATCTTGACTTTGTCAGGGTTGGCTGCTGCGGCTTTAAGGAAGCCATCGCCAGAGAATGTAGCGGTCAGGCCTTCGAAAAACTTCTGGTAGGCTGGCGAGAAGCGGTCATAGATTTCATATCCGGATGCCCAGACGGTATCACCTCCGGACTTGGGCAGTTGAGTCAGACGAAGAGAAGTGTAGTCGGCAGGGGCAGGCTCGAACTGGATGTCCGAGTGCCATTGAGCAGCATCGTAGCGGCGCTTGTTGCGTGAATCGCTCTCCTTGAACAGGCTCTTACGCTGCAAAGACGAGATGGTGCTGATTTGAGCATCGTCGACGCCAAATTCACTCTTGTTGTTGAGCACAGGGTGGATATGCAAGGTTGATGTTGAAGGCTTGCCAGACAATTGACCGAGTCTGTGGTTCAACTGCTTCTGCAAAGTGTTGGTCAGGTTGTCTTGCTTGCGGAAAAAGACAACACCACGCTCGGAGACTGTTCAATAGTAAGGACTGAATCCAAGTTCAATACCCAAGAGGACATACTGGTGATGGCGAGGTCGCGTATCAATTCATCCGCATTGGGGGCGTTGATAATATCGTCGACGAGATTGACATCAAAGAATTCACGACCAATGACGGGTGTAGTGTCTTCGTGGACGAACTTCTCAAGAGCACCCGACTGCTTGAGTGGCTTAGGGAACGAGGGTTGATCTGCGGAAACCATGTTGAGAGATTTTACTAGTGTGAGATAATGTTGAGAGTGGAAAAGACCATCAGTGAATGCGCTGGGAGCATTCGAATCAAATACTCGTTGGTGTTTGTGGCGTGGTATGCACGCCAGATGCCGTGCCAGTATGGATGCATCGCGCAATACTGATAACAAGCACGCAACATCTCAACGCTGTGTACCTTGTGTAGGATTCTAGGTCAGCAAATGAGGAGCTCCACACTTTAATCCAATTGACTGGCTCTTGCCTAGAGCTCACAGCTCCACGCGTAGCTTCGGACATAAATGAATTGAAGCCATAGATTACATGTAGGAATGTGTTTGGTTTTGGCAGAACCAACGAAGGATTCCAGCTTTTGCATCACCATACACACTATGGTACTCGTGGTACATTGAGCTTCACTGAGGCTCGATTAGAATCAGCTTCCCCTCGTTGATGATCAGTTGGAGGTTGCGATTGGGGTGCCAAGACTGAGAGTGTGGTAGCACGCCATTTGATGGCATAGCACGCTAGACCATGGACTCTTGAGTAGATATTGGAGCGCGCTGCCGTTCTATCCATTCGGCACATGCTTCAGGATAACACGGACTGCTTTAGGAAATGGCCTGGAAAGAGAAATTGTGAGTGGGCCGGGCACTCCACAATCCGTTCAGGCAGATCGTTCGTTAGACATGAGGTCTCGCATTGGGAAGCAATCCATTGAGTCGGCCTGTGGTTCGGGAAACGCAGAAGAGTTGAAGTTTAAAAGATGTCCCTTACGAACCTGAGGTACGTAGTCTGGTAGGTAGGTCAGAGAAAGCAAGCGCGAAGAGAGACCCACAAGCCGAGGTCAAGCCAGTGGTCAGGGTGTCCCACAGAGTTGACTTGCCACTTCCATCCTGTCGCAAAGTTACTTCGACTACCACTGCTTCCAATCGCAGTCAGACTTCAGGATTTATCGACAACTCTCGAGGACTTGACGTGCTGTATAAAGTTGTGTGATGTTCATAGTGTTGTTGCCTAACCCCACCAAATCCACCTGATCTCCGTAACTAGTCGTTCGCCTCAGTTCATACACCCTGTATACAGCAACGACTACATATTTTATATGAAAGCTCGGCTGGCAACATGGCGCCACCTTCTTCCGTGAGTCGAGCATGCTCGAAGTTGACTTTTGATTGACTGGCTAACAAGAATACATAGACACCTTCCCCACGTCGGTTTCTGCTGAGCAAAAGGCCTCAGAACCACAGCACACCAACTCCATCAAGACTGTCAAATCAAGTGTTCCAGGATGCGCCTGAGAACAGCACCCCTCGGCCAGTATCTGGTCCTACACCCTCACAATTCGCCAAAGTGCCTCGATTTTCGGTTGCTTCGACACGACGAGCATCATTTCCTCCACGATCACCTTCACCTGCCAAGCCCCAGTTTGCAGCTCTTGGTGTTCCACTTGATCGCGAAGGTGACGAGGTTCGAGAGACCATTTCAGTATCGGACGATGATGAAGAAATGCTTGATAACGACAATGATTTTGATTTTACGCGCTATTCACCGCCAATCTCTCAAGACTCGATACCAGAGCCAGAAAAGGCAGCATATCCAGCTTCAAATCAACTGTTACCAACCAAACGACGGAGGCTCGAGATTGAAGATACGACCTCCACTGCACAGGCGACACCAGGTCGTTTCATCTTACCCTCAATAGGTACAACTCGCACGGCGATGACAACCGGAGGTGGAGATGGTGACTCCAGTAGCAGACCAGCGTTCTTGACAGCATCACTCCCGGCACCAGAGACTGTCAGCCCTCTACCCGATGCTTTCTCTCCTCGACGAAGGGGACAGAAATTCATGACTGGTGGTTTGGCATCGGAACTACAATCGTGGGTCATTGAGGCAGCGCAGAGTGCATCGCAAGGTAGGCAACGCAACCCGTCACGAGTTGATGATTATGTGCACGTCGTCGGGGTCGACAAAGCCAAAGGGGACGGTCCGATCTTTGCGCGAGGTACACTCTCTGGGAGAGGCGCTGTCAAAGCAGTTCTTGTCGATGGACAGGCAAAACAGAAAAGGGTCAAGGTCGAGGCAGAGGACAGGGTCGGTATTCGGCTGCCGACGTGGGATGTTCAAGTGTCAGGAGAAACATGGATCGTGGGCGTTGACTGGAGGATACTGGAAAACTAAAGAGCTCATTTCGGTAGCTTGTTGACTTCTGAGCGTCATGAGCAGTGAGCAGAGCCATGTTCTGGTATGGGCGGCGGTAACGAGTCACGACGGGAAGGGCACGAGCTGTAAGAGTGAGCTTGAGCTTGGGCAGTGTAACACCGGACAAGATTGGAGAGTGATGTGAGGATGAGATTGCATGGCAGATATAGGCTAGTGATATAGCGAACCGTGGAAGGGGAGGGAGAAGGTGATTGATTGGAGATGCAACACGCGTGAAGCGATACGACGCGTGTGTTTACCAGCCACCACTTTAAGATTGACCCGCCTTGTGTTTTTTCACAGTTGACAGGCCGCAATAGCTCCCAACAGAGTTTGGCTTGCTGCTTCGTCGGACCTGCAGCTTCTGTCTGAACTACTTTTGTTTTCCAGCAGGCAGAGAGGCTTTTCGTTCAGGTACACGGCTTGTTTGGCCCGTTCATCAGGAGACGCCAACGCCAAAGCAAAACGGTTATTTTGACACAACAATAGCAACGGCTACGTCACAGAGAAATCAGTCGACGCTACGGAGTCAGACAAGCCATCAGCAGGAGGGTCGACAATCTCAAGGCACCAAGGCAAAATTCACAGCAGCAGCCCTGCTGCCTGCAACAAACCACGGTGATACGACAGCGTCACTCCTCGATCACCTCAACCTCCAAGAAATATAATTACCCCGGCTTTGTTGCGCAAACCGCCAAACACAGCCCCTTGGACCTCACACGGCCAGGCGCCGACATCTCATCGATCCCCCAGCCATGGCGACCGCGTTGATGAACGGCATGCACACAGCAGGCATCTACTCGGACATGACGGTCGATGGACCCGAGATCGGCACCCTAGTGGCCATTGTCGACCGTGCTAAGAATCTGCCCAATGTTAAGCGCATGGGCAAGCAGAACCCCTACTGCGCTGCGAGACTGGGCAAGGAAGCAAAAAAGACCGACACGGACAAGCGTGGAGGCCAGACTCCCAAGTGGTGAGCATTGGACAAGGACGACGACGACCATGTCCACAAGACTGACACGGCACCACAGGGACCAAGAGCTACGATTCACCGTCCACGACTCACCCGACTACCACAACCTCAAACTCTCTGTTTTCAACGATGACAAGAAGACGGACCTGATTGGCGAGGCATACATCAGTCTGCAAGACGTCTGTGTTGCAGGGGGAGGCAAGCACGACGGATGGCACGCTCTCAACTTCAAAGGCAAATACGCAGGAGAGGTCAACCTGGAATTGACATACTACGACACTCGGCCGCCGACCGAAACCAAGAGGAGGGTGAGCGGCATGAGCGCTGCCGACAATGGACAACGAAAAGCTCACATCAAGCGACGTCCTCTGCCTGCCGAGCTCAGTGCTCCTCCGGCGCCAGGTTCAATTGTGCCAGATCACGCGAGAGGCCCTCGACAATTGCCTGGACGGCCAACAGAGGACTGGACTCCTCATGGCTTGCGACCGCGTCCTCAGTCTCACACCCAGTCTGCTCCTGCAGTACAGCACTACGATCCTGACGAGCTCGATCTGGATTATCATCCTGGCTTCCACCACCCTTCCATGCCCGACTTGCCACAGCTTCCGCCGACTCGCCAACACCGCGGCTCCGTCCCCTCCCACGACTACGCAGAACATGGTTCGAATGGCAATCCGCCTCTTCCTCACTCATACTCGTCTCCGAGTGTCGTACAGTCAGATCAGGGCTGGCAAGAACCTCTGCCACGCTGTCTGCAACCCACTGTCGAAGACATCGATGAGCTCGATTTTGATAGAGAAATGGCTCCGCGTCCGCCATCACATACAAATCGTGCTCGTTCGTCGTCGAGAGGCCCCCCTCCGAGAAGCATGTCTGTCGACGATTATGCTCCTCCTCCACCTCCGGCTTCGTACTATGCTTCATCGCCTAACCATCGAGCTTCGTACTCTGGCTTCCCTCCTCCGGCCCCATCTTCGGTCGCTGCCTCGTCGCATTACCGCAGTCACTCACGCATTGCTAGTCGCCACTCTGTGACTGACCCGTATGCCATGACTCCGCCCAGACATCCCTTGGCCAACCAGATGCGACGATCCGTGAGCCCTGCTCCTTCTTCGTACGCAGAAGAGGCCCTCCAACACCGACGTTACAGTAATGATCCTATCACCATGGCCCGGCCACCATCTCGTAATGTTTCCCCTCTGCCTCCACGCAACAACATCGATGCTATTCGTCACCCTGTTCGTTCCTTTGCCAACAGTGCTTCTCCCTCACCTACTCGCAAAGACGTCCCTCGCCCTTCGACGTCTAATGGCAATTTCTTCTCGCCAGACGATTTCGACTCTTTTAACCCTAACGCATCCTCAAACTCGCCATTTGCTTCTGGCTCAAACCCTCATTCCCCTTACCATATTCAAAGCGGCCCTGAAGGTGACGAAGAGGCCGCTAGACCATTGCCCGACCCGAACGCAAAGATTGTCGGCTTTGACGGGAGGGTCATCGACCCAAGCGATCACTTGCCTGTCCACAGTTGGGCGCCCGAGCCAGAGAAGAAGACTCCAACAAAGATCTACGGCTCGAATGGACAAGTACATCCTCACGGTCTGGCTGGTCCCCGCAGCGCAACAGGCACACCGACACGTATGAGCATGGGCCGTGATGTCGTTGTCAATGTTCGCACACGCGGTTCACCACCGAAGCGTCCCTTGTCGTCTGCCAGTCACCACAGCCATATGACTTCGTCGCCCGGCCCACTCTCTGAAATCGACGTTCCGAACCCGTATGCTGGAAACGCTGGCTACAGTTCCAACTTTGTTGATGGACGAGCTGGAGGATATGAAGGTCACCAGTCTCAGTACTCGACTCCTCCACCTGCTAGCCAGTCACCGCACTATGGTGACATGTTTGGCAAGTACACCAGTGGAGGAGATCCATATGCCTACGAGAATGGAAGTGTGATACACACACCTTCGTATGACCAACATGGCTACGGGACCTCTGCTCTGAGCAAAGAGATGGCCAAGATTGATATCGGAGGCTCGAGAAGGCCACTCAGTAGAGGCACAGTGAGGAGAGGGGCTTGGCCTTGATTATCTGTTGCATGCATGCATGATTTTGATTCTGGACTTTTGCAATAGCGTACTCGGGTAATTTGCATCAAAGGGCGTTCTTTGTGGGCACAGAGTAATACGCGTTCTCCAAGTTTGTGGGTAGGATCTCGTTGTGGGTGGTGCATAGGGATGGAGCAGGGATGTGGTATAGAAGAATACAAAGAGTGAATATGCACAGCTAATCTCTGCTTGACGTCTGTTCCAAAGGCCCACAGATGGTGGACTTTGTGGCTGATAGCACTGCCGTACGGCTAGTCAAGCTGTAGGAATGTGGGCGACTCAGGAACATGTCAGGCCTATGTCTGTGTGGCAGTGTTGAGGATATAAAAAGACGGAGGGTTACGAGAAGGCTAACTCGAGTAAGAAACAGGGCGGTGAGTGCGTGGCGGCGGGATAAGGCTGGCGCTTATGGCAAAAACAAGTGGGGTTGCAAGCAAAAGGCCAATCACAAACGAGCAGCCGAGTGGGTTTTGGTAGCTTCAGGGACCATTTTCCAAACCTGATGCGAGTCGATATAGCTCTTGCTCTACTCATTTATACGAGGCCCGTTTGCGTGGTTGCGAAAGCTTCTTTTTTTTTCCCTTCGCTCCTTCCTCCTTGATAGCATCGAGACGAGAGTGAGCAGAAAGGCTTATCTATCGAGGGCCGACGACGAGGAAACAACGATCGAGCGTGCCGTGCCTGCCTTCCCCGCGCCGTGTGCATCAACATCCAAGTGTGAAAGCGGCGCAGACTTGCAGCCTGACATCGACACGACACGACACGACACGACACGACACTCGACCCCTACCAATTCCTATCACCGCAAACATGACGGACGTCGGCGGGCGTAGAAGCTTCAAGGTCTTTGGACAGGAGTTCATTGTCGATGCGCGGTACAATGTGACCAAGGAGCTGGGCCAGGGCGCGTACGGTATCGTGTGGTATGTGTTGTGACCAACAAGCGATGCTCGCCGACTGACGCAGACCGCTCGATCCAGTGCAGCACAAGCCGGACACGACCCGAAAGAGCAGGTGGCCGTCAAGAAAATCACAAACGTCTTCAGCAAGCAGATCCTGGCCAAGCGCGCCCTGCGTGAGATCAAGCTGCTGCAACACTTCAGAGGCCACCGCAACGTCAGTCCCTTGTCTCCCGCGATCCCCTCTGTCCGGCACGAGCTGACCCGTGTCGCAGATCACATGTCTCTTCGACATGGACATCCCCGGCGGCCCTGGCAGCTACAACGAGGTCTACCTCTACGAGGAGCTGATGGAGTGTGATCTGGCAGCCATCATCCGCAGCGGACAGCCCTTGACCGATGCTCACTTCCAGTCTTTCATCTACCAGATCCTCTGCGGTCTCAAGTACATCCACTCGGCCAACGTCTTGCACCGCGATCTCAAGCCCGGTAACCTGCTCGTCAATGCCGACTGCGAGTTGAAGATTTGCGACTTTGGTCTTGCCCGTGGCTTCAGCAACGAGCCAGACAATGTCGCTGCCGGTTTCCAGACCGAATACGTCGCCACAAGATGGTACAGAGCTCCTGAGATTATGCTCAGTTTCGCAGAGTACACAAAAGCCAGTACGTCATACTACTTCACCCTCATCTCTAAGTCATGCTGACACCCCCCGTACAGTCGACGTCTGGTCAGTCGGCTGCATTCTTGCCGAACTTCTCGGTGGTAAGCCCTTCTTGAAGGGCAAGGATTACGTCGATCAGCTCAACCAGATCCTCCACGTCCTCGGCACTCCCGACGAGAGCACTCTGCAGCTCATTGGCTCTCCCCGCGCCCGCGAGTATGTCCGTGGGTTGCCATACATGCCTCGCATCCCCTACCAGCAATTCTTCCCTCGCGCCAACCCCGATGCCCTCGACCTGCTTGAGAAGATGCTCGCATTCGTTCCCGCCAAGCGCATCACCACAGAAGAGGCTCTCGAGCACCCATACCTTGCCATCTGGCACGATCCTAGTGATGAGCCTGCCTGCCCAACCAAATTCGATTTCCGTTTCGAGGTTGTCAAGGAGATTCCCGAGCTCAGAACAATCATCTTTGATGAAGTCAGACGCTTCAGAAGTGAAGTCCGTGCTCCTCTTCAGCAACAGCAGCAACAACATCAACAGCAGCAGCAGCAACAGCAGCATTACGGTGACTATCAACAACAGGCCGGCCAAGTGCCCATGCCTGACCAATGGAACCCCCGTCAAGCTGAGGACCCGCGCCCGCAGGCTCTTGGCGAGAGCACGACCGAAGGCCTCGAAAGAGAATTGGAATATGGACTGGACGCACAATACGGCCAGCAGCAGATGCGATAAGCGCGTATGCAGGGCAGGCATCATTATTCCTGGCAAACTTTTTTTTTCCCTCTTGCGCGCTGGCAGCGCATTAATGCAGCCCTTGACAATTTCACCGAAAGCACATCATGTTCATGTTCCCATCACCTTTATCATTTAGCGAGGAAAGCGAATCAGAGTGTTTGCAGTCATGGTGGATGGACCATCTGCTTTTTTTGTTTTATTTGTCTGATCTAGTTGCCCGGAAAACACTAGGGCTTAATGGAGACCATTTTACCTTGAGCTTTTTTTGATGCGTGTGATGACTTTGTTCTCCATTCCGACAGACCCAAACATCTGCCGACCTTTCCACTGAGGCAGGGGATGGACACTGTAGGTGGTGTTGACGGAAGAGAAGAGACCATTGTCATAATCCTGGACATGCTCATCCTCAACCCGACAAAGAAGCCAAACTCGAGCTGCCATCAGTGTCGAAGAAAGCTCTCGCATCCAAGAGCTCTCATTACCCGTCAAACCAGGCCCCCAAGATCCAGTCTTGTCAAACACCAAAAACATCCTTCTCACTCGGTACGATCCTCTCACACCAAGAACACCAACTCCTCTCCAAACCATCCTGCTCCCTCTTCAAATACCTGCCCTTCTCCCTTTTCCCCTCAAACACATCGACGACATGACCGACCAAAACCTTTTTCTTGATCTTCTTCTTGACAACACCCCCAATGCCTTCGACCTCTTGGGAAAAATAGCCTCCAGCTCTGGCGGCGGCGCCTCTGTCGGCGACGTCGCATTCGATTTCCGTGTAGGTCGAGTGAGAGGCCAGACAAGAGGACGCACGGCCGCATTGCACGCCTTCGTGGCCTTGGCCTATGCCTGTGCTCAAGGCCGAGGAGGAAGGGGTGGTGGTGTACCGCGACCGCCAGGTCCAGGCGCGGGTGTAGGAGGTGTCGTTTGTGCGGAGGGTTGCGCCGCAAGGCGAACAGAGCCAGACGGTTGTGTTGCAAGTGCAAGGGGAGCGGTGGAGCGGGTGGGTGTACGAAGAGCCAGGCAAGGTGAGTTTTGTGTGGGAGGATAGCGGTGCCGAGATACAGGTGCGGCAGAGTCTTCGGAGTCTTGATTTCAGAGCGGTTGAGGATGGGGCTTTCATGATGCAATTCTTTTTTTTTTTTGTTCCTCTTATCAGCTTGTCTTCTTTTTCCTTCTGACACTTGATGGTCTAGTCTCTCTTTCTTTCTGTCCGTCTCTCTGTGTGTTTGTCTTTGGAATTGGTCAAAGAAAAGAAAAACTTACACGGCATACAACACACCCACACCTCCTACACTCTCCCACCAAATCCCTAGCACACGTCCCGATCCGTCCAGACGTCAATCTAGGAACTCTGTTTCCATTGATATCATGCGTGTTCCATGCGTCATTGGCTTCGCGGAAAAGATTGCCCAGTCGTCCTGCAGGAGGTAGAGATTCGGACGAGCAGTGTAGAGTGCGTGGGATTAGATGCTTGCGGTGTTGGAGCAAGTGGGCGCGGAGTTGGCGGCAGGTGCGGGAGAGATGGTGTAGGGAGTTTAGGTCTAGGTGTGCTGATATTGAGGAGATGATGCTGTTTTTGTTATTGGTTGGAATGTCAGATTGGTGTTTTACATTTTTCTTTTGGGGAGGAAGGATGGAGGAAGGTCCAAATGGTGGAGAGGGTAATGAAGAAAAGATGTTGACGAACGGGTAACAGCCTATCATCGCAGATAGAGCGTTTAGATTTGGATGCTCAGCATCTTCGTCCTTCTCCTTTTCAGCTTCTGTGTTAAGTTGAGGTGCTCGAGTAGTTGTAGTAGCATGTGCATCGATCAAATCGCCCATGTCGAACGCTGATCTATGATGCTCGACCTCATCTGGGTCGTCCAAATCGACGAAGACGACCATCTTGTATATGTATGTATGACTGTCTCATTAAATGTAAAAACCCGGTTACTCGTTGAGATGTTCTGATGATATTGTCAATGTTTGGTTCCTGTTTCTGAGTGCAAGGTCGTTGCTGCTTCCGTCATATCATGGGAAAGGTGGGGTGGTTCGGATCTGATTACTTATATCCGGGTCCATGCCTTCATCTGTGATCATGAGTGAGCTCGTTAACGTCTAATTTAGAGACTTGATTGTGTTTGAAATTTATGCAATCATCTGGGCAAGAGAGTTTTTGATAAACAGTACGGGAGATTGGAGCTCTCAGAATGTAGCTGGACATGAACCCTCGAATTTATGCTAAGCTACCTGGTCGCGGTATCTAGAATCTCGGCCCCCTTAAAAGGCTGTACACTTGTACTCGTGGATAGCAAGAAAGCAAGGAGCTTGTTGCATCTTGGGTAAAACGTAACCTTAGCTCTGCAGCTGCTCAGTGGTGGCGATGGCTCTAATGTTCGCCGGCAGGGTGATACTCATTTCATCTAGTCTCTAGGTAACCCTGACCTCGATGTTTTACATCTTTCTCAGCTAGTGCACGCATGCCGACCACAGAAATAGCAGCAATGTTTTGAGATTGGGAAGCAGTATGTATTTGCATTGTTTCTGCTCTGAGCTACGAAAAGGGGTAAGAGAGCATTCTCCTGGAGCCGAAAAAAGACGACCGAACCAACCCTTCCTTAGACCATAGCCAGAGACCTGAGAAACCCCATTGTGAACCAGTGTATCGATTCGATCCATTTTTTGCCGTCATGAAGTCCTGTTCGTCATTATGAACGCCCGCTCGTAAATGAAACAACAAGAAATAATGGACCAGGCGACATCGCAGACGATGCGCCATCACGCGCTCTCCTCCAGATGCGGAACTTTAGACTTCAAATGCTGAAGCCCTTGATGCAATCGTCCTGATCATAGGACAGCAGGGAAGAGCAAAAATGTAGCAGGCAGATTTCGATGCTTGCAAGTTATGTTTACTTCTTCTTGGGGCCGAACATAGGAGCGCCAATGTTGGAACCAGTGAGGCGAACATTGGCAGCCTTCTGGATCTTCTGGACGAAATCCATGCCTGGCCAGTCGGCACCAGGACGCTCGAGAGCAGCGACGTAGGCGACGTCGACGGAAGCCTTGGAGGCAAGGTCCTTCTGGGTCATGGTGGCACCCTTGGGGTTCTTGAGCTGCTGGCGGGCCTGCTGGAGGGCCTTGGCGACCTCATCCGGCACCTTCTTGGTTGCGACAATATCTTCGCTGCGGTCGACCTTGGTCAAATGTTGACCTTCGATACCCTTGCTGGCTGCCTGTGCTGGGGATTAGCAATTTGAGTGGATAGAGGGCAGAGCTGGTGGGCAAGAACGTACGTTGGCAGTAGCGAACTTCTTCTCAGTGGCGATGATACCACCGCTGCGCTGAGCGGCGTTCAAAGCACTCTTTCCCTTGATGACGGTCTCGCGAGGGCCAGCGGCACCGCCACGGGCCTTGCTGCCAATCTTGGTGACTTGATCCCAGTCAGACATGATGGATGTGATGTGGTGTGGTGTGTGGTGTGTGTTGTAAGAGGAACGAGGTGTACGAAAAGGCAAGCCTTGTTTTAGGTCGAATGTAGTTGAGGGTGGATTGTATGAGGCGAGAAGAGATGTGTGCTCGATCAGTGTGAGATGTTTCTCGGCGGCGCTTCGTTATGACATCGCTCACTGCTGTGCTCCGTGCACGTGCCTCATTTCTATCGCCTTCTACCGTCTTCGCCGCGTTCCAACATCGACACCGACACCCATCACCCAACATCGACATGTTTAGAGTAGTACGATGGACTGGTCAGATCATTACATGTGTTTGTCATGCACAGTCGTTACAGTCGAGAATCTTCAGAGCAAAATCATGGTAGTCTAAGGTCTACGCAAGCGAAACCATGCAAATCAATCAAGCAACAAAGCGTCGCTTGTTCTTCAAACCAATACCATCCAAAATATTCGACGCTAGACTCGACGAGTTATGCGCAGCTTCGACAGTGTGGTTAAGAACATCACCAACACCTCCTAGAATTGTGCCAGTAGCATTCAACAGCACCTCGCCTGTTCCTTCCGCAATACCGTCAACGGTGCCTACGATACCTTCCAGAGGGTCTAGAATCAGGCCCGAGATAAGTGCATCTGCCCATTTCAAAGCAGCCCCTACAGGCAGACCCACGGAAGCGGGACGATCTGATGCCAGAATATCAAAACCTTTGGTATTCGATGGGTTGTAATTGGGGTATCCCACTGCAGGGTAACCGCCAACCATACCAACGAGACCATCAGATGAGCTAGGAGGTCCTGTAGGGTCGGGTACGCTTGATGAACCATTGTACGAGCTGGTACTGTTGTAGGCGGCAGAGCTATATTCGGAGTGTGATAGAGGTGAGGTTGAATAAGAATCCGTGGCTGATTCAGTCTGAGAAGAGGAACAGTCTAGCTGTGCCTGATCAGCCTGCGCAGCACGTTTGGTATTGCCTCTGGGTGCAGTGGTGCATTGAGTCTGGTCAATAGGCAGACTCGGAACACTGCCGACTTGACCAGACTTTTTGATCAGGTCTGCAGCCTTCTCGGCGACAGCATAGATGACAGACTCAAGATGAGCAGCAGGAAGGATCGGGAAGATGCTCGCGTCTACCACGCGGATATTTTGAGTCCCGTACACCATCAGATTTGAGTCAACGACACCACCATCCTCCCTAGGCATCATGGCGGCTGTGCATGAAGGATGAAATTCTGTGCCCAGAGCGCGGTTCAGGAATTCTTGCAGTTGAGCGTCAGTGGCCGCGTGTGGAGGATCTTGCTGGACTGGCTGCAGTATCTGAATTTCTGGCTGCTGGAAGAGCTCATCATTGAAACGCAAAGAATCCATCATCACAGCCATGTCGATCGGGTTGCTACCATAACGGAAGTCGAGAGTGGGGTAGTCGAAGGGATCGGTACCATTGATGTGGACATTTCCACGAGTAAGAGGACGCTGATTGGAGATCTGCGTGTTACCGGCATTATCCTGCAAAAACTCGATGACAGCTCTTCTGCTGCTGTTTAGGGCTGGAATCAGAAGAGCACGCTGGCGAGCATAGCCACGGATCACGCTCTCATCGAGTCCCTCAGCCAGATAATCTTGGTCAGAGAGAGCTGAAGCATTTCGAGCAATCTCTTGAGCACGATCGGAGATTTGAGGCAATGAGAAGAAGCCATTGCCGTCTGGAGGTCCGAAAGTGTAGGGTCCAGTGCGGTTCTTGTAGTAGACAGATCTTGCCCAGTCGTTGATGGTGGAATTCTGCATAATGTTGGGGTAGACGTAGCTCTGGTTGTTGAAGCCTTGAGTCATGTGCATCAACATATGGTCTTGTAGATTGTTCCCGACACCAGGCAATGTCACACGACTTTGAACTCCAGCCTGTGTGAGAACGTTGTTGTCACCAATGCCAGAAAGTTCAAGGAGCTGAGGAGTTCGAAGAGCACCTGCAGCAAGAACAACCTCGCGGGCTGCGACAGCTGTCCAAACTCTACTATCACGTCCAGCCGAGACCTCGACTCCAACAGCGCGTGCTCCGCCATCTCCAGGAGCAGCACAGCCGCCTTCGAAAAGGATGCGGCGAACATGCTGGCCAGTAGAAACATAGAAGTTCTCTCGTCCAGCAATTGGATCCCATCGTGCGCGACGAGCATCAGCACGAGACTGGTTCCACTGAGATATGCCTTGGGGTAGATACATAGCTCCCTTCTGGTCAGGAGCAGCAGGGTCAGGTTGTGTTGGCACGCCCATGCGGTTCAGTGCAGCAAAGAAATGCTCGCTGGCGGGATATTGAAATGCTGGGAAGCTGACATTCTGTGGACCCGCCGTGCCGTGCTGGGAAGCATCATAGCCCATGCCATATGTTGTTGCGACTGTGTCTGAAGGTTCCTGGTTGAAAGTTTCGCTCTTTCTATCGTTAGCACCAGCACTGCGCAAAGAACCGAAGAAGACTTACTCTCTGGAAGAATTCGAGCAGTGAATCGTAATCCCATCCATCATTGCCCAATTGAGACCAGATGTCGTAGTCTTCCCTATCACCTCTGTTCCACAGCATGGCATTAATCAGGGTGCCACCACCGAGACCTTTACCCTGTGGAATGGTCCTGCTCCCTCCGTCGAGATAGGTTTGTGCAACAGTCTGGTCACACCTGCTCTCCCGTTAGTGACACTCCAGCGTCTCGAAAGCATTTCTGTCTTATACCAGTTGAATCCGCCGCAGCGACCATTAACCGACCCTGCTGCACCCTGATAGTACGGGATCATAATGCTCTCGGGATAGTTGTCGGCATCTCCAGACTCCAAGAGCAAGACTTGAACATTGGCATTCTCGCTTAGACGATTTGCGACTGTAAGGCCGGCTGGACCACCACCAACCACGATATAGTCGAAGACGTTGTTGTCCGGTAGGGCAACATTGAGGCCGCCGGCTATGGTCTTCGCTGTGAGCAGTCCGACAACTATCACTGCGTGAAAGCTGAGCATGTTGTTTCGGCTCTACCCAGCTGAATTTGATGGTAACGAACAATGAACGATAGAAAGCTTGGTATCAAAGAACGATGCTTGAGAGAAGGTCAGGCAGAACGAAAGAATGAGAGTATAGAGCGAGAGACACGAAAGGACTTCTGCACTGTAAAACACCAAAGGCACTTGCCTCTTAAATACTCCCTTATTCATCTACAAGAAGTATCAGGATACGATTGCTGATCACCAAACACGAGCTGGGTTCCACCAGATGGAAGCCTGCCAGTGCCCGTGTCAAGACGGCTTACGAAGGCATGAGCGCGGCTGTGAATGCACGACCCGAGTTCACAATGAGCAAAGATCGTCAGGTACACAGCACCCGGATGTGATGTACTGAAGTACCCAAGGCCGGCAAGATGCGCAAGAGCACGCACGAATCCTGGCGTGAATCTTTGATATCTGAATCTGCAACCGCAGATATGGCGGCTGTTATGAGTTTGTAACTTCAGATGCTCTGAACGCGCCAGGGTGAGTCAAGAAATCGTGGACATCACCAGTCGAGGGCCATTGGTATGAGCTGTTTGCTGCAAGAGAAGTCTGTCGGATGCGGCAAGTTCGAAAAAGTTCTTGACAACCCCACGTAGGATCGACGCTGAGAGACGCACGCGTCCCTTGTTTCAGTGTGTAACTGAGACAGCGAACTGCTCGATCAACCATAAGAAGTCCTCGAGATCTCCAACATTCGACGGGTGGGTGTCGATGCCTATTTTCTTCAGATTAAATTAGTTCCGTTTTCGAGCTTCCCTCGTCCAGGTCTTGTCGCAAGGCTGCTGCAATGACGTGATGTATCATGAATTTCCTAGATCTGAGATTGGCGTCGAGGCAAGTTTGCTTTTGTGAGGTTTCTGCAATAAGTTGATTGCCAGAGAGGTGTAAGGAAATCATGTCTTCTCGTCAGCGCTGCTTTCGATGAGGTCTGTTCTGAACTGCCTCCGTCTTCGGTGCCAACAGCAACACTCGCTGGCGCGGAAGTGTTCGCACTTTCAAACTTCACAACATGTGGTCGTATGCTGATTCTGTTGCATGTATGGGCCTCAATGCCTCAGTGCCTAGGCACTTTCTAGCCAGCCGTGGAGTGGTGATACAAGTGCGTCTGTCTGGGGTTGCTGCGATTCTTCGCTGAGAACAATACAATACAACAGATGATGCGGATGCAGCACTACTTGGTATAAGACAAAAATCACATTCACGCAAGATGAGAAGGTCTGATTTTCTCAACGTCTTCAGATGGCAGTCGAGCTGCCACTTTTGGAGGACGGCAACGGTCTTGCATGTGCACCGAACAGCTTCAGACCAGCCACCTGCTCATAGGACTATATGTCCACGCAATTATGTATATACAGTACTCAGGTATACTTAGAACTCTCAACCATCATACGGACCAATGAGTTGCAAGGCCATTAACCCATTGTCGTTTCTTCAAAAGCGCATGAGTTGAAGGCTCATCACAAGACGTGAATGCTTGAATGAGATTCAGACGAACCTCGGCATCTCTCGGCATCCACCCGAAGCTCCTCCTTTGCGGCCGTACGCTGGAGTCATTATTCCAACCATCAGGTACGCGACAAGCAATCGGCGCGAAATCAAAGTCTTGGTAAAGGATAAGCAGAGTGTGAGAAATACATAAACCAAGGTGTGGAACTATTCCGGGGAAAATATAGGTGGCATCTGTGAACCTCTCTTCTTTCGCCCCTTCTTTTGACTCTTTCTGCAACCACGAATCTTGAATTGCGTTACAATGGCATCAACATACAATTACGAGTACTTCAACGTCACGTTTCCCAAGGAATATGTCGCGCAAGTCGAGATCAACAGGCCCGAGAAGATGAATGCCTTTAATGAAACGTACGTAAGAACACTTTTGATGATCAGCACTCTTGTACACGAGTCATTTATCATCAATCTACTTGTCTACTATGTATCGACATGAACACGATACTGACAGAAGCATAGCATGTGGAAGGGAATTGGTCACATCTTCGAACGTCTATCGCACGACCAGGATGTCCGCTGCGTGGTCCTGACAAGTGCAGGCGAGAAAGCATTCTCAGCGGGTCTTGATGTGCAATCGGCATCAGAAACTGGTGTTCTATCAGGCAATGACGGACTTGACGCTGCAAGAGTAGCTCAGCGTCTCCGCCATCACATTGATGAGTTTCAAGCAAGCATCAGTCAAATCGAGAAATGCGAGAAACGTAAGCTGGACATACTGTGCAAAGACAATTCGGACATTGCTGACAAGAATTTTGTATAGCTGTGATAGCTGTTCTACATGGCGTATCCTTCGGTCTAGCACTCGACATGACGCTCTGCGCTGATATCCGTGTCTGCGTCTCTTCCACACGCTTCGCAGTCAAGGAAGTCGATATTGGACTTGCAGCGGATATTGGCACATTGACCCGCCTGCCCAAGGCCAATGTTCCCATGTCATTCATCAAGGACGTCGCCTTGACAGCCAGGATATTCTCTGCTCAGGAGGCTCTGACAGTTGGCATTGTGTCTGCCGTCTACGACACCAAGGCCGAGGCATTAGAAAAAGCACTTGATAAGGCAGAGTTGATTGCCAGCAAGAGCCCTGTGGCTGTCATGGGCACCAAGGAAGTGTTGAACTTCTCCAGAGATCATTCGGTACAGGATGGTAAGTTTGTCGCTAGCGTTTCCTATCGATCTGTGATTGACTGTTTGTGCTTCTAGGTTTGAGATACGTGTCAGTCTGGAATGCTGCATATTGCAACACTTCGGATGTCACAGACTCGTTGACGGCTGGCATCACAAAGACGAAGCCCGTGTATGCTAAACTTTAAGCGAGTGTGCAATGATCAGGGGATGTAATGTGAGAAGAGAGGAGTAATGGCCGACAGAGGCATATGATTCATGGCCTTAATCAGTATCATGAATTGAAGAAATATATGTACAACAATTGTTTTTCGCAGTATTCCGCAGCAGAGGGTATCGAGAGGTCGTAAAGAAGTGTGCGCGAGAAGTTGCCTAAGACAGTCTTCTGAGAGCAGCTGAGCTGTTTTCGAGACCGTCCTCAAAGCCGATGGCTCTTGCCAGGCTGACAGCCTCCTTGTAGCGCCTTTTCGCCTCTGCCAAGTCTTTGTTCATTTCGGCAAACTCTCCTACAAATTATTTAGCAAAATGCCTGGACAAACCCGTGGGTTTTCACTTACCAAGGTTGTGTAATGCGACAGCACATCCGACATCGCATTCCTCGTCACGAGCGGGTGGTTGGATGCCAGCTGCAAGATCAAGAGCTTTCTGCGCCCATTGTTTGGCATTTTCAACAAGTACCTTTTGTGACGAAGACTTGGTGTCGGAGCCAGGAGGGGGGTTTTGTTGGGCGATAGAAATGGCAAGATTGTTCATCAAGATGACTGAATGGCAATCCTGCTCAGGCTTGAAGGAAAGAGCCTGGAGGAAGAGAGGAGTGGCCAAGTAGTGCTTGTTCTGCTCTTCGTAGTTGTGGGCAAGGGCCTCCATAGATGCGCCCATCTCGCTGTCAGACATCCACTCGCCCTCTTTCTCCAGGACTCCGGGCTCTTGTCTGCGCTGCTTTTCACGCAGCGAAGTTTCCAAAGCCCACACAAGACTTTCTTCGGCAGATTTGGCATCCTGGACGTATTGGTTCGAATAGAGCTCGCCAAGCTTGACCGAGATAGCAACGAGCTGCTTCATGATGCGCGTGCGCTTCTCTTTGTGGTCGGCAAGCTGGCCGAACTTTTCCTCCCAAGCCAGACAGTCTGACCTCAAAATCTCAAGGACTTGGATGGCCTTGGGGTAGTTCTGAATCTTTTCCATGAGGCCAGAGACCTGAATCTTGACGCCGATGATCTCATTGGAAAAAGGATCCATGCCGAGCTCGTTGGCAAGCTCGAGAGCTTGTTTATAGTATTTGAGGGCATTCTTCGCATCGAGGTCGATGTTTGTGTAGTAGATGGCTCTACGCAGCTTCTGGGCGACAGGCTCTGGGTATTTGTGGAACGAGGCAATGATGTAGGTCGAGTAGAGGTAGTTGGCGTAGGCAATGCCTGCAGAGCCGGCGACGATGGCAGCGGCTGCTAATGAGACGAGATACGGATGCGCAGCCCACAGTTCTTTGGCACCGCGAGTGAAGGATGCTTTTCCACGGAACTGTTGCCATCGATGCGAGGTTCTGGCATGCAAGCTGATTTGAGGTCGTGTCTTGCCGTGCCCTAACGACGACACGCATCGTCTGGCACCTGTGCGGAAGACGGGGGAAGCCTTCAAGGCGCTGGTTGCTGGCCGCGAAAACATGTTGTGTCTTGTTCAAGAATTGGCCGTCAGAGCACAAAGATTCGACAAAGTCATCGTTTCGGTTGCGTCATCAACGCCTTTCTGCGCGTCTTCCATCTCGATCGCGTCGCCTCTTGTTCGATTCTACAAACCACCTCATTGCCTGCACGACTCGTCTAGTCATCATGTGTGGTAGATATGCAATGTCGCTCCGTCCGTCGGTGGCTCGTAGAAGACTGCAACAAGAGCACATGCCGGCCGATGAGGCTCCGGATGACGATGATGACTCTGTCCGCCAAACATACAACTTTGCTCCTGGCAACCATGGTTTGGTCTATCGTGCCCATGTTCCTGACTCCGGAGCTGCTCGTCAACCCGACTCTGTTGACGGAGCTGCTACCAAGGAAACCAGATACAAACTACAGGCCATGAAGTGGGGACTTGTGCCCAGCTTTACTAAGAGGCAACCCGACTATGCGAGCATGATGCGTACCATCAACTGCCGTGATGACTCTTTGGCGACCTCGGGTGGCTTGTGGCACTCTATGAAGCAACGCAAGAGGTGTATCATCGTCTGCGAAGGCTTCTACGAATGGCTCAAGAAGAACAACGGCCGCGATCGCCTTCCACACTTCGTCAAGCGCAAGGATGGCCAACTCATGTGTTTTGCCGGTCTCTGGGATTGTGTCCAATACGAGGGCCAGTCCGAAAAGCTCTACACCTACACCATCATAACGACTGACTCTAACACCCAGCTCAAATTCCTGCATGATCGCATGCCTGTCGTCCTCGACAATGGTTCCAGTGCTGTGAGGACTTGGCTTGATCCAGGCCGATCAGAATGGTCCAAGGAATTGCAGTCAATTCTTAAACCCTACCATGGTGAACTTGAGTGCTATCCTGTTGACAAAGCCGTCGGCAAAGTCGGTAACAATTCGCCATCATTCATCATTCCTCTTGACAGCAAAGAGAACAAAAACAACATTGCCAACTTCTTCGATACCCAGAAGAAGCAGGCCAAAGGATCCAACGAACACAAAATAGTAAAGAAAGAGGCAGAGGATCTTCGGGCAACTGGTCATTCCATCGAACAAGAACCTGGAGAGAACCGTGACACAGTCGTTGATCCCAAACACACCGAGGACAATGCTCCTCTTCCGCAGGATGAACAGAAAGAAGAGAGTCACAAGACATCCGCGATCAAGCGCGAGCATTCGTCCGACGACAGCAATGATGGAGAGCCATCACAGAAGGTCCCAAAGTCGGAATCAGAGCAGAAACCCACAAACCGTGCGGGACGTGGTCGTGTCATGAGGAGTTCGGTCACTAACAACACTCAAGCCAAGTCGCCGAAGGCCAAGGATGGCTCTCAGAAAATTACCAATTTCTTCGCCAAGTGAAGTCGATTTGAGTTGGCTTTTTGCCATACCAATATCCGTGTATCAACCACGCCTCGGTCATATCCTCTTCATCACATGCGACAAGCACAACAGCACCTGCACGCTACACGCTACACGGTTTCTGATCCGAACTGTCATCCAGCCTGTTTTAGAGCCTTCAAGTTTGAACATGACGTACGAGCATGTAGTATACTTCTGTCGGCCGCGCTTGCAATCACAGGAATGAGCGAACGCCTGTCAAGGAGAAGACGGAAGAGGCGTGGCGCTGAATGGTTCGTGAATGACATGCTGCCCTGTCACTATTAGTTTTCCAGGAAAAGGCGATGGCTGCAGCTGCCCGGCATCGCTGCTCAGAGTACAGTATGTAGTGTAGTTTCAAGCCCCTCCCGTTCGGACCAGGGTTGTTTTACAAATTAGCTGAGAGTTCGGCGAAAAGAATAGATTGACAGTACTCAATTCCCACGTGCGTTGCCGCAAAACCTCGTGGTCGAGCCGGCCAGACACTAAATCGATCGTTACCTTTCCTGCTGCAAGGAAAAAACGACACTTTACCCAATTTGTTCCATGCACGGATTGGTGGAGGATGTGTGCATGCCGAGTCAGTCCAGAAGCGAATGTGCAGCTTCGGTTTGGTCGAGTCGTCTGCCTTGCCTCAGTCGCCTGTTATCTCGCTCAACACTTCCTGTTTGGCTATTGTGATGGCCAAAAGCAACAAGTAAACTAGGGTCCATGTATATCAACCTCACCGACTCAGCGACATGAATGTCCAAGCAGTCGCCTGTATATTTTCGGACCGCGAGCGACCAACGGCTTCTCGAATGTTTCTCCGCTCTTCTCCAGAAAAATGCGTTTCTTGGAAGCCCTGCCTTCTTCGATTGGCCATGGAACAATCAACGAACACGCGACCGTCTCAGGCGCGGCCGTTTCATGTATTTCGAAATGGATTCGCATCGAGCGTCTTGACGCCAACTTGATTGGCGCAAGCCTTCTCAAAGCCTACAAGTTGCGGCGGTGTGGCTGCAGTGACGAGGTGTGCTGTGTGTTTCGGCAAGCCCGAGCGCGCTCTGTTTCCAAATCTCCCTTGTCTGCATTGTACTGTACATGCTGCATGCAGTTCTTCCTCGAGCAATTTCTCATCGTCTCTCACCATGATGTAGATGATGGGCTCTGGGAGACATTTTGAAGGTCTAGACAGCCAGCTCCAGGACAAAGTTTAGCAAAGCATTCGGGGGTCTGTGTAATCAATTATGGTGCGTACAATACAGAGAGACCCTTGTTTGACAGCGGCAGTTGTGCAATTGTGCCACATGACAGACCGGATCCCGTTCGGAACACCGGCACTTTCGCTAACCACATCCAATAGCACCCCACCATCGCAGGTTCTTCCGACAGGGCTGCAGATGTTTGGGAGATCGATCTTGTTGCTTCGTGAGCGCTTGTATCGACAAGCAAATTACAAAAGAGGCACCTTGTCCATAGTGACAATCATTCCGTGCATCTGTCATAACGAGAACAACAACAAGATCCGATGTGCATCATGCTTCGAAATATCCCTTCTAGGCTTGCTCCGAGCATGATTTGAGATCGGCCCCTGTGTCTCTCGACCAGCCCGCATGCCTTTTCGGTCCGTGCTCGAAAGTCGCGTTCGTTTATTCCATCCACCAAGACGTCCCTGCACCTGAACATGGCCATGTTTCCCCTGTGCCCTTTTGACTCTGAGTCCATGAATATCAACTTTCTTTCAGCCTCGTAGCTCCTGCATGCGGTCATCGTCTGTTACTTGCGCCTTGTCGTCCACTCCCTTGGGCCTTCGCCGTGCCCAGACTCTGTTCAAATCAAATCACGGCGTACACAGATATTGTGACTAGGATGGAGTGATTTGAGGTTCCGTTCCTTTGGGTCACTCGTTCGGATGGTGCTGCGTTTTATTATCTGCCCTACCACTCGTTGAAACTATCATCCTCTTCAACTGCCTTCAGCCTGTCCCTTCTCTGCTTCTATCCTTCTGTTTTCCCCACTACAGCACAGACAAGCAAACGAACCTTCTTTTGTCACACCAGCCTTGCCAGTGTCCACATTGTTCTCACTCTGTCGATTTTCTCTTGTCTTCCGTCTACCACATCTGAACAGTGCTGCAATCATGTCTTTCCTTTCGGCGCTCCTCTCGGGCAGCCAAAATCAGATCTCAACTCGCCAAGCACTCATGGTGGTTGGCCTCCAAAACGACTTCACATCTCCACAGGGCAAGCTACCGGTCAACAATGCTACGGGCTACCTTGAGAAGATTAGAGAACTCGTCCCAGCCTTTCGCGAACATGGAGAGATCTTCTGGATCACGACCGAGTATCGAGGAAAGCGCACTGTGAACAGCCCGTCAGGCTCTGGCTGTATGGTGGTTGCCGACGACGAGATCGCGCTGCCTGTGGTCAGCAGCGACGACGAGATGACCGTCTACCCTTCCCGTCCCTCGATAAGATCCAACCGTCGTATCAACCAGCTCGTCCAACGGACTATGGATAGAGCAGCACAGCTTGAAGCAGGCTCTGCACCACCTTCGGGCACCGATCAAGACCTCTTCCTTTCCCAGGATAAGCCAGAGGACAACTGCTGTCTGCCCGGAAGCTGGGGTGCGGAGCTTTGTCCAGAGGTCAAGGACCTGGTATCGCCCAAGGATGTCCGGATCGTCAAATCGTACTACTCGGCCTTCACCTCTTCCTCGTTGCTCTTGATGTTGCGCGCCAAACTCATCACCGAAGTCTACGTCGTTGGTTGCACTACAAACCTCTCGGTCTACGCAACGGCATTAGATGCTGCGCAGCACGGCCTCTCCATCAACCTCGTCGAAGATTGCCTCAACTACAGACTCAAGCACCGACACGATCGAGCCGTACAGAAGCTCGTAGAGATCATGGGAGCGTCAGTCACAACTTCGGCTTCAGTCATGTCAAGACTGAGAGGAGAAGCACCTACAGACGAGTCAGGTAACGATACGGGAACAGGTCAATCCGACATTGACATGGAAGACCAGCCAGGAAACGTACGTGAAACCTCCCTTCAAGTCGACATTGAACGGCATTTAAAGGGCTTGACGCTGAGCGATGACCAACCCCGTATAGCAAGCAGCACACAACGCACTTCCTCTAAGCATGCAAAATCTGCAAGCGCTCAACTTCCAGACTCGACAAGCTTTCGACGCGACCCAAGCTTCAGGAATGCTGGAGGTCGACGACACGGTCATGACGCGAAGAACAGAAGCATCCAGCCCGAGCCGCGCATGATGCAGGAGAGCAGCGCCAATGCTACACTGCATGAAGCAGTTCGCAGCGCTTCACACAATCTGACCTCGGACAAGAGTTCGGGCTTCGAGGATATGAGGGCCGCGGCTACACAGCCTGCTCGGGTTTCGCGCAAACTACAGATGCGCAAGAAGAACGCATCTCTTCTCGGTACTAACGATCGGATCGGAAGCGGCGACTCGACCATCATCTACAATCTATTTGAGCCCGATCTTGCCAAAGTTGCATTTCAGGAGCTGTTTTCCGAAGTCCTCTGGCAGCGTATGTACCATGCTGCCGGCGAGGTTCCCCGACTAGTATGCTGTCAAGGCGACATTGATGAATTGGATGGCAGCATGCCTGTATACCGACACCCTGCAGACCAATCTCTGCCTCTATTGCACTGGAGTCCTGTCGTCAAAAAGATCAAGGAGCGTGCTGAGGAAAGAGTTGGACACAAGTTGAATCATGCTTTGATACAGCTATACAGAAGTGGCCAAGATCACATCTCTGAACACTCGGACAAGACATTGGACGTCGTGCCCGGCAGCAAGATTGTCAATGTCTCCCTTGGTGCACAACGCACAATGAGACTACGCACCAAACGCCCCACAACACCGCAGGATCCGACCCCTGCAAGCTCAGCAGCCGACACCCAAACTAAACCTGACAGCGATGCTCCCCGCACCACCCAACGCATACCCATGCCCCACAACAGCATGTTCGTCATGGGCCTCCAGACAAACGCCTCCTGGCTGCACGGCATCATGCCAGACAAACGCCCCTCCACCGAACGCATCCCCGCAGAATCTGCCTACGGCAACATGCGCGTCTCTCTGACCTTCCGCCACATCGGCACCTTCTTGTCTGCAGACTCTAGCAAGATATGGGGTCAAGGTGCAGTTGCAAAGCACAAGGAACACGCAAGACCGACCGTTAATGGCGATGCAGAGCAAAGTCAAGCTATGATCAATGCGTTTGGCTTTGAGAACCAGGCTACAGCGCCAGATTGGGTTGAGATTTATGGAAGGCGGTTTGATGTCTTGCATCTCAAGTCCGGGTTGCCGGAGCATGAGAAGCCGATGTTGTTTCTCTCTGGCGATGATGCCATAGATGGCGCGGTGACGACGAGACTCGCTGGGCTGGGTATTGATGTCGATGTTTTCGCGCCACCGACTGAGAAACTGGCTGACGATCTGGTGGATGCGAATGGCGAACCTTTGGTCGTGACGGGAATACAGAAGCGTGTCATCTGCTTTAGGCAAGCGGGAGGCACTCACGCTCAGATTCAAGGCGAGGAAGCCATCATAAAGTTCTTGGAAGAGACGTATGGGAGCTTGGAAGAGTCACAAAGCTAGGGAGAAGTGAGGAAACATGGGCGGACTTTGTATTGATATCAGTCGCAGTGCGTAGATTGCTTGCGACCTCAAACGTACTAGAACAACAATGCCAATCGCTGACCTCACCCACATCACATTTTTCTTTTGAGACATGTGCTCGTACCAGAAACCCGCCTCACCATGATGGCAATGATCGTGTACCCTGCTTCCTCGCCGCTCAGTTGTATGACAACACAGGCCATCCCTGAATGTAGTTGATGTAACTCCACCCAAGCAACTTCAGCTCATCAACATAAGTAGGGTTCTGGATAGTGTTGACGTAGTGGTAATACAGCACATCACGTCCATGGTAATTGGTAAGCACGCCTTGACCACCAGGTCCATAGACGTAGTCGTGGCTGCCGTAGACAATATACCCACCGCCATTTCTGAGGTCTACACCGTCACGATCAACGAAAGGTCCGGTGGCTGATCTGGAACGTCCAACGCGGATCGAGTATCTATTGCTTTGTCAGCTTTGATCAGTTTCCGAAATGAGGAGAGGAGAAAACTTACTCTTGACCAGGCGCCGGCAAAGCAGAAACATTATACCCACAGCACGAACCGTGGCTGAACCAAAGGTAGTACCAACTATCATGACGACTCAAATACGGTCCCTCCTCGGCCTGAGGACTAACAGGATCCAAACTCAACTGTACAGGCGCGGGTTTCCACACCACACTGAGCAAATCCTTGGCCAGCTGGAACTGCCATAGATCGCTCCAGAAACTACCGTAAGTGAGGTAAGGGATTTTGGTCTTGGGGTCAATGAATAGGTTCGCATCAATGGCGTTGGTGATGTTCAAGGGTGAAGGAGCAGTGGTGTTGGACGTGAGGATTGCGCCGTGATCGGTCCAGGTGCCGGGTTTGAGGGTTTTGGAAGTGGCGAGGCCGATGCTGGAGAATTGGCTGCCGAACTGGGAGACGGCGTAGTAGCAGTAGTAGGTGTCGCCGACTTTGTGCACGTCAGGAGCCCTGGATCAGATGTCAGATCAAGAGTTATCGCTTGTGTCACGCAAAAAGTCCTACCATGGATCAGTGCTTCCAGTGTTGTTGATCACGCTAGAGCCTTCCAGGACAGAACCGATGGGCTCCCAATAGCCGTCGAGAGAGTTGGGCTGCGATGCCCTGCTGATGACGACCAGACCATGAGTAGAGAACGAATAGTAATGACCATCGGGCCCCATAACTATGGAAGGATCATGCAGATGGACACCTCCCCACCCTTGATAGCTCTCGTTGGCTCCGGGATTGGAGACTCCAGTAATGTTGTGAGGAAGTGGCCAAGAAGCATTCGAGAAAGGGTCCGGCTTGTTGTTCGATGGAACAGCAACTGCTTGCGTGGCCAAAGAGGCTACAGCAAGAGCGCCGATCTTGTTCAAAAGAGAGTACATGTAGGAGATCCGTCGCGTGTTTGATATTGCTGATCTGCCAGAATGAAACGTGGAGAAACCTACTCTTTTTATATGCTGTCCTTGCCCTATATCAGTTGTATAACATAGTTTGGATTCTAGGCACCATCTCCCACCGGAGCCATCTCGCCATGCTGCATGACCGGGAGGTTCAATTCGAATTACCCTTTGCCCCTGGCCATCGTCTGTGTTTGCTCATGCACTTGTTGGAACCAGGTCATTTCTCCGCAGGCATGCGTGGGGCCCCAGAGGCGGGGTTGTCACCAATTTCTCCGGATTCTGGCAGGGCAAGCATGCAACAAGGCAGAATTCTGATATAGTCATGGATGAAGATGCGGTGATTAGATGTCTAGGGCAAGCTTGGCGGTCGGACCATGCATGACTTTCTGGCGGGCTGTGCATTTGGATGTTTACTAGCCTCTCTAGTTGAACCGGCGGTGGTCTTCAGTCTCTCATGAGAATCTTGCGGCAAGAATATAGACGTATACAGTGGATATTGACAGCGGTTGATGAGTGATTCCAGACGAAGTTATGGAGCAGGTTAGGTAACAAAAGTGAGGATCCACATGCAGAAAATTTATAGTTGTCTTCGTTGTTGAAGCCGAGGTAGGCGCTGTCGGTTGAACTGAGCGCCTATATCTTTCGCAAGTCGGATGAACAGACCTTGAACCGGTGTAAATTAATGGTTCAACCTTTTTTTTATGTTATATATAACGACTAAACAAGTCACTCAGCACGTACGGCCACAGTCAGCTGAAAACTGGGCATCCCGTCCGCTCTGCCATACATAAGCAGTTGAACGGCAGATTAGTACTCAGGTCGGTGACGACTGGGGAATCCCTGCTGCTGTACGTTTTGCCTTTCGTTTTGCTCTTTCGATGATAAATCGTCGATGGCCTTTCATTTCGCTCGCTTCTTGGGTGAATTTCATCGCGTGGGTGGCTTATGAGGAAGGCTCAAACGATCAGTTTTTTACTCATGACTACGCCTATCAAGTATCTGATAAGGAATCCTTCGCAAGCCAATTCATGAGAATCAGTGAGGTAGCTGATACTGGTAGGTAGCAGCACCATCGGATGGTCTTTCCCTTTTGGTTCTACTCTACTTATCAACAGGACGTTGTCGCTCACCTCAAAGGACGCGACTTTATTCGAAAACACGAATATATCGCGGAAGCCCGCCGCAGATTGACACTGTCCCGCATGAACCTTCCATAAGCGGCCATGGGCTTTTCACATCCTTGGTCCGTGACCGTTCACACCAAGCTGCCATGGATCTAGGCTGTGTTTTTCTATCCTTCACATTGGTCGTTGACGGCATGTCTTCTCAAGTAGAGTTTGAGAGAGAGCGGGGAAAACGGATTACGCCCCAGAATTGGTCATGCGATTGAACATCCCTTCTTATCACTTTTGGCCTCCAAAGTCGCTCAAGGATGGACGGCATGCAAGGTACTGCAGTAACGCCTATCTTTTTTGGCATCATGGCTTGAATATAACACTAGAAGCTCTCGCACTTTGCTTTCCACGAGAGACTTTTGACCCAAGACGATTGTTCATCGATATACTCCTTTAGACACCAATTGATGGGTCGGTTATCATTACACGAAGACGCAGTCATGGACGCGAAACCCACGGACAGTGGGATCCAAAGCTATGAAGATGCTCGAGATATGGTGGCTCTAGGCCATACAGAAGAGCTCACCAGAAAGTTCTCGCCATGGAGCATGCTCGCTCTTGCTTTCTGTATTCTGGGCACATGGGGCACATTTGCTCAGGATCTGGCATCTGGTCTTACCAACGGCGGTGCCATCACAATCTTATGGGGTTTGGTTCTGGTGTTCGTCTGCAACCTGTGTGTTGCTCTGTCCCTGGGCGAGCTCTGTAGTGCTATGCCGACTGCTCTTGGTCAAGCATACTGGATGCACTCGCTATGGCACACACCAACTGGAAGATTTGCATCTTATATGTGTGCCTGGATCAACACGTTTGGCTGGTGGACACTCAATGCCTCTTTGGTGGCCTTTGCGACCAACTTCCTGCTGGGCATCAAGCTCATGTATGATCCAGAATGGGCGGGTGCGACCACAGGCTGGGTTCAGTTCCTCGTCTACTTTGGCATTGCGATGGCGTTCACAGGCTTCAACCTTGTTGCATGCAAGAACGACAGGGTCTTGCCTTGGTTCAACAACATCGTCGGCATCCAGTTTGCTGCTCTATTTGTTATCATCAGTCTTGCTTTGCTCATTTCTGTTGGCACCAAGGAGGGACTCAAATTCCAGCCAGCCTCATTTGCATTCGGTGCCTGGATCAACGAAACCGGATGGCCTTCTGGTGTGGTGTGGTTCACTGGCCTCGTGCAAGCAGCATATGGACTGACGGCCTTTGACTCGGTATGTATATCCACTGTATTGCATAGAAGTTCTCACTGACGGTGTTTTCCCTCACAGGTCGTCCACATGATCGAGGAAATACCTTCACCCAGAGTTAATGCTCCTCGCGCCATTTACCTCTCCGTCATCCTTGGCGCCATCACCGGGTTCATCTTCATGGTCGTATGTCTATTCTGCATCCAAGATCTCGATACAGTCATCAACACACCGACCGGTCTGCCCTTTATGCAACTCGTCCAAGACTGCGTCGGTATCGAAGGCACGGTGGTGCTCATGGTACTCTTCACCATGAACAGCTTGGGACAAGGCGTTTCCATCACCACAACAGGCTCCAGACTCACATGGTCATTCGCCCGTGACGGAGGACTGCCTTTTTCAAAATACATCAAGAGGGTGAATAAGAAGTGGAAGGTCCCTCCTCAAGCCCTGCTGGTCCAGGGTTTCCTCATCACTCTCGTCGGCTTGTTGTACTTGTTTGCCAACACCGTCCTAGAGGCCATTCTCAGTGTTGCCACCATCGCGCTCACCATCTCTTACGCCATGCCCATCTTGACGCTTTTGATTGTGGGCCGCGACAAATTGCCTGCCGGTGGCAAATTCGGGCTTGGAAAAGTTGGCCCAGTCATCAATTGGGTCAGTGTGGTCTACTGTGTAGTTACCACGGTCATCTTCTTCTTCCCTGGCGGACCAAACCCACATCCGGCGGATATGAACTACGCCATTGCTGTGTTTGGCGTTATGCTCATTGTCGCCATCGGGTTCTGGTTTGTCCAAGGTCGCAAGGTATACCTTCGACCCGATCCGTCTGAGCAGATCGTGTTGGAAGCTCTGCATCTGGAAGACAGTTATACCGTCGTTCCCGAGTCGTCACGGGTTGATGGAAAAGGGGGGATGTAATGAGTTCATGATGGTCGTTCTTTGTATATGTAGCATATTGTAATCTCGTATTTTTGACAGCGATCTTGTCGGAAACTAGTTCTCTTTTTCATCATAACATTGATCCTTTAAGGGAAGAAGAAACCCGGATATGTCGGATCGGACGGATCAATGTAAAAGCTATGGCGACCAGTCAGGTAAGCATTGCCCCTGACCCTGGGTACGCAATGGGGGTATTCCGAACTCTCAGCCTTACGCTGCGAGACAATACTAGCTTCGAAAGTGGTATTGATAATGGAATGATGAACGAGCTTCTTCTTCTCGTTCAATTTCCCTCGCGCCAGCAAAACAGCTACTCTTGCACCAGTGCCACTACCACACGGTGATCTGTCTATCGCGCCTTGGGCATAGACGACCACGTTCTTTTGCTCGATTGCTTGGTCGTCATCTCGCAGTGTCTCAAAGAAGCAAACGCCATACAGAGAAGTATCGGCATGGTCACCTCGAGCTCCGATGCTGGCCTTGATCTGACGAGCCAATTCGACAAAGCGTTGCGCATTGCCCGGCTCGATAGCAATGCCCACATGACGCGCATCCACAGAAGCATAAGTGGCTCCTCCCCAAGACAGATCTGCCTTTAGCTCCAGATCATTCTGGCCAGGCAAAGCCACGCTGACGGGTAGGTCTCGCGCATACTGATAACTGACCACATTGACAAAATCCACATGTGTGACTCTGCCATTGGCGAAAGCCACATCTGCCGCTACTCGTCCTGAAGGCACGTCGATGATGACTGTGACACAGCCATTTTGGACTGATTGTACAAGACCTTTGGCCACGGCATATCGTCCCAATGCAATAGTGCCGTGTCCGCAAGCTGTGGAGAAGCCATCGCGGTGCCAGAAGAGGACGCCGAGGTGAGCACCGGTGTCATTTGGAGGAACGATGAAGCCACCGTACATGTCTGCATGGCCTCTTGGTTCATGGCATAGTGACTGGCGGAGTAGGTCCAAGGGATGGTTGGATTGGTTGATGATGTTTAGGCGGCGTTCCCATACTGTGCTTCCAGTGGTGGAGCAGTCGGGGGGGAGATGTGAAATGATGCGGAAGGGTTCGCCGGCTGTGTGCCAGTCTTCTGAATGTACCCAGAATGCTTTCGAATCGGTCATGTTTGGTAGATGAAACATGAAGTGTGGGAAATGACAGTGAGTTTTGAGAGATAAAATCAGCCGCGTCAACACCCCATGTTGGACACATCTCCACGCACTCTGGCAGGGACAAACAAGCTAGAGATCGTGCGAGTTTTCTGCTTGAGTATTAGCAAGTGTCCAACACTCGTGACAAAGAATCATCACTACTGAGGACCCCCGAGGCTATCAGATAAGTAGCAACTTGAGAGCAGGGTGACAGACTTGACGAGATGCTCATGGACGTCTTGGCATGTTTGCACGAATCAGGGAGGAAGCTCAGGGAGATTCTGGGGACAGAAGGATGCTCTTGTCCGCCAAAAGCCGCTACGTTTACCAAAATAAAGGAGAGAGCTTTCTCATCCCGCCTTCCCTTTCTACGCCCATCTGATTCACCTTTGCAACCAACTCCAGGCATCTTTGGCCCCGGTGAAGAGGAAAGCAGCACAAAAAAAAGAGATGGAGCCACAATCAAGTTTCCTGGTGCGACTGCTGCTGCTCGCACTGCTGCCCCTCAGCTTCGCCCTCAAATTCGACATCCAGGCGCATCCAGGTGCAGAGTCGGCAAGCAAAGAACGCTGCATCCGCAACTTCGTCGCAAAGGATCAGCTGGTCGTTGTCACGGCCACCATCAGCGGACACAGAGGAGATGGACAAGTCTTGAACCTGCACGTGCGTTTTGAGTCCTAGAAGCACAAAAGAGGATCGCACACGGAATGATGCTGACGGATGCTGTCTGTTAGATCAAGGATGCTGTTGGCAATGATTACCACAGACCTCGCGATGTCGCCGGCGAGAGCCGCTATGCCTTCACTTCTCACGCCGATTCCGCTTTTGATGTTTGCTTTGAAAACATCTTGACCTCGAGTGCGTTTGCTCAATGCGCTTTGCCCAAGTAGCTCGACTGACAATGCGTGCGCAACAAACAGACACCGGTGTCCCCAACCCCAGCCGTCACGTTGAACTCGATATCGACATCGGTGCCGATGCAAAGGACTGGTCTGCCATCCAAGCCGGAGAGAAGCTTCAACCCGTCGAAACCGAATTGCGCAGAATCGAAGAGATGGTTGCTGAAGTTGTTGCCGAGCTGGACTACCTGCGCATCCGCGAGCAGAAGCTGAGAGACACCAACGAGAGCACAAACGAGCGTGTCAAGTGGTTCGCCTTTGGCACCATGGGTATGCTGGTTGGCCTGGGCGCATGGCAGATTGTCTACTTGCGTGCTTACTTCAGGTATGTTCATCTGCGCATTGCTCGGGTCGCAATTCCTTCTCACACCATCTCACAGATCCAAGCACCTCATCTAGACGACATGAGCGCTATCATGATGCATTTTATGTCATTCCAGGTTGGAGAGCTATGTCTGTGTACTGTGCAGCAACGGTTCATAGGTACTGTATCAGCAATTACAGCCTCTCCTCATTCTCTTTGTTTCCCTGTTCCTGTTTCATCCTCCGATCAGCCAGATCGTAACTCTCTCCATCATCGCGACATCTCCAAGGTCCTGATTACGATGACTCGTATGGCTCCATGCCGTACTTTGCGCAGCGGACACCATCGGCATGCTCGTGCCAGTCACACTTGGATCCCTTTCTGGGATCGGCATAGTCCTCCTTGGTAAGCTTGATGAGAGAGTGAGCAAAGTCAACCGCGAAAGCCTTGCCCTTGAAGAGCAACTTCTGCATCGAGTCTGACAGATAGATGCCTGGGGCCGCAGCCTCGCCACAGAGTGCGCGGAATGCAGCTGTCTCGGTCAAAAACTTGCGCATGAAGTTGGGCGAATCAGTAAAGGCATAGATGTAGTCGAGGCGGAAGGTAGGTGCAGTCATGCTGTTGTTGTGGTAGTACGAGCGAACGAGATCGATGGCTGTGAAATATGAGCGTGCGTTCTGCTTTTATTGCCTTCGACAAGATTGACTTACTGTCATTGCAGAGAGCCTCGACATCCCATTTCTGGCCCATGACGTACAGACAGAGGTAGTGCTGGAAGGAGTGAAAGTCATTGGGACCTTGGAGTTTGCCGCCATACAGCCAGCGGACAAAGAGTGCGAAAGCGAATTCGTCAAACTCCTCGAAAATCAGATCCTTGGCTTCAGGGGTCTGCGTCTTCGACAGCAACTTGTTGAAGTAGGGAACTTTGTTGGTGAGCAGGTAGTTGGGAACGGTGAATGCTTTGTGGGTGACACCAGCATGAAGGACCAATGTTGCGATCTCCTCGGGCTTGGGAGTCTTGCTACCTGGGTTATCGGCATGGATGTTGGCAACGAGCGTCCTAAAGGATCGGATCAGCCACGATCATCACACGGTCAACTCCATCACAGGGTTTACTTACTGGATAGCACCATCGGGAATCACTGGACTGGCCAGACCAGATCTGAGGTCTCCGGGAGTTGAGGTCTTTGTAGCTGGGATAGCAATGCTCGTCGGGCGCTCGTCTGCCGCACTGCCTGCACCCACATCTGCTGTACTGTCTGGTGCCGGGCTGACACCGCGTTTGACGACAGTACCAAGGTCATGGCGGTCGTCGATGCGTTCAGCAGAGCGCTGCATGCTTTGGGATGAGACTGGGCGAGGCTCACCAGCAGCGGCGGTGTCCACGGTGATTGCAGGGTTGGCATTGCTAGACATTGCGACACTGCTGACGCTGAGATTGACAAAGGTGGTAGGACTTTGTATTGATGGGTGTAGGTGTGAAGAGGAGTTATCATGTAATGATGAGTGAAGGGTGGGTGAGGAAGAGATCAGGATGAAGGATAGCATGTGCTGGGAGTTCAAGATTCAAGTGTGCATAGGGGAGCAGAAGAGGGAAGCTGCGACTGCGTTGCACCTACCTTATGCTACGCCTTTCGATGTCTTTGGTTTCTTCCAACTGATTCTTTACTGAAACTCCATGCCGCCTTTCACTAGCCCAGCAAACAGAGGAAATCAGGCAACTGTTGCTTGCCAATCATCCTGCCTTTATTCCAACATGCTGCAACCACAAAGCCTCAGAGTGCGACAAACGCTGGTCTTTGATTCATCTGCATGTAGTCTTGCCTTCTGATGAGCACCCACAGCCCCGATACCTAGACAACTCTCCGTTACAGTAATATCGTTGTTCCAGAAGTGTATAGCTGAAAAGGTTGTGGGAGTCGTGTCAAGTCTGACCGGCGGCTGTCAAGAAGTTGGAGTTTTCATCTGTATCAGACTGATGCATGCAACGACTTCGTTGGCTCAGCTTCTTAATGAAGCAGTCAGGCCAAGGTGATTCTACATGCTGCTCTTGGATAATTAATCGCACTTCAGATGTTCAACGTGGCACTGTAATGGAAGTCAAGAGACCGATGAAGAGAAAGCTGATGACGTATGGGATCCTCGGTAAAGATCTCGACGCTGACCTTCTCCCCAGACAGCCGGAGCAGCTCTTCTTTATCTCCTGCAACTTGAGCTTTGCCCTTGAACTTCTCGACATCACCTCAACACGCAACAATGTCATCCGCAAGACTCATTCTCAGATCCGTCCGTGCCGCACCACGCGTTGTGCGCCCCTTCAGCTCGGCAACCACTCGCTTCAGCGAAGGGCCTCGTCCCAATGACACCGTCGAGGCACACCGCAAGGCTCAGACCGAGAAGCCTCTCAATCCTCATATGACCAACACCACTTCGACCATCGCCAATGAAATGCCCAGCATCGGCAAGGACAACGCCCCTCCGGAGATGATCACCAGTGTCGACCCCAACTTCACCGCCAAGGATTCGATCCCCGAGAACACCGAGAGGATGACTGGCGGCACTCAGTCGGGCAACCCTGAGTCTGGCGTCAATGCCGATCTTGAAGTAGGTGAACTTGAGGGAGGTTCCTTTCGTGTTGAGCCCTTGAGGAGGACAGGCGAGGACACCAATACCACCAGGGCTAGACTCTTATGTTCGTAGTCATTCACTTTCGCGCTGGCTTGAATATGCAGAACTTTCGCTAACACGCACGTCCTACAGACCAAAGCAGGAAAAGAGGAACACTAGAAAGTGACCTGCTCATGTCCACCTTTGCCGATCGCTACCTCGAACACATGTCAGCCAAGCAACTTCAACAATATGATCTTTTCCTCGACGAGAACGACTGGGACATCTACTACTGGGCCACTCAAGAGCCTACCCCTACTACCATGGAATATGCCGAAGGAGGTGGTCCCGACCAAGCCACTCCTGCTGCTCAGGGAAAGCCTGCCAAAGATGAGGTTGTTCGTCCTCCCGGTACTGGTGAATGGGCCCAGACTGTTGGACTCTTCAAGCCTGCCTATCGTCCAGTCCCTCAACGATGGAAGAACTCCGAAATCTTGTCCATGCTGAGACAACACGTCAAGGACCGTAGTGCTGGTGGAGTTCTCGAGGGCGACAAGTCGGGTGAAGCTCAGCCAGACAATAAGAGTGGCCAAGGTATGGGTTTTATGCCTGAGCTCAAGAACTTTGACAAATAAGTTACTGTAATTCACAACATCCCTGTTTTTATATACAACCAAGAACCACACGCTTTACTACCACCATCGGCTCGCTTGTCCTCAGTGCAGTATGTGGAAAAGCATGAGATCGCCCTTCTGCCAGACACAAAGAATCCAAGTAGCTCTCGAAGTGGCTGGTCACTACTTGGCATGGTCATCGATACATTCCACAGAAAAAGTAGCATTCCAATGTGACAAAGGCATAGTTCGACCACTCAGGTCTTACACCGTAACTGGGAGAGCCTTTGCAGTCAGGGGCATCTCATGCTGATACCTCAGTCCAATGGGCTAGAGGATAAGTACAAGCCTAGCTGCTCATTCAGTTACAGACCGGAACGTTCGCATGTCGAGTCTGGCGAGCTCATGTCGACTCATCCTGGTGTAGGTGGTTGGAGGTGGAGGAATGTGAATCGAACAAAGAAGCCTAACCTAAGTCTCTCATTCCATACAAGTTACCAGCCACTCGACTGGTCTCGACACCGCATATAATACCTTGCATGAGCTGGTTTTCGTATGCAATCCTCCAAGCAACCCGTCACAGTCGATTTCAGACACAATGGCATCTGTTACTCGTCAATACACTTACCCGATTCGACCAAACCCTCTAAGGCCCAACCTTGCACAGCCATCAAGCAAGGGTCTAGAATGGACATCTCCATATGACAAAATATTCCGCCGGTACATTGAACAAGAAGGACTCGGGACATGCAATCCAGCGGCCTTGGAGTATCCCCGCGCAGCATTGACCAGTGGTTCACCCACTGTGCTATCCAATGCCTATCCTGACCCTGCAGCCCACGACAACTTGTGGAGTGCAAACTCGTTTAATGCAGGAGACATTCACCAACCATCGCCCACCTTTTCTCCTTGGCTGTCAAATGAGACGAACTCTGAATTGCATCAACTCACGAGCTTTCCACCGATGACCAGACAGCCCAGCTTTCATAACGATCTCTCAATGTCAGGCTTGAGGATATCATACGACCCTACACTGGCACCATCACATGCAGAAGAGATGGCGAGGGAGATGCACATGACGACGGAAACAGGCAGATGGAGAAGAGAGTCACGTACACCACCACCATCCTCATCTCGGCAGCAACAACGAAGACCGTCATCGGGCACGCCGTCACCTCGGTGTCGTCAACAACGGCGAACAGGCTCATCATCAAAGGCGCACAGCCGCAAATCATCGGGGCAGCTGCAGAGCCCACGAAGGGTATCGGGCAGTTTTGTGAACTACACAGCATCAGACAGCGAAAAGCTGTTGACCGGAGTGGCACCGTCGGGCAGCAGTAAGACCAAAGCGCGACGTGAGAGGGACGCGCTGGAGAACCGGCGAAGGTTCAGCCAGGCGGCGGTCAGGGCGGTGGTAAAAGCAGGGGGTGACTTGGGGGAACTGCAAGACGCAGGGCTGCTGGTAGGATAGGAGTGTGAAGGGGAGGTGAGGATGTGTAATGGGCCAAGACCGACAAAGGAAGCAATAGTGCAGTTGTTTAATGAAAGAATATAATCAATGAGCGCAATTTCGTCTTCCCAAGCAACGAGCCGGCGGATGTTTGTGGTGTCTTTTGGAACACGAGGAGTGCGGAGGACGGCGAGTCATTTAGGCATGGCGGGAACGCGTGTGGCAGGTCCCTGCGTGTGAGCAGTGCAGATAGACTTTGCGCTAATTACTCCACGTTGCATGATTACATCTCATTTAGAAGGGCAAGAACGTCCAGGATGCCGGTCATGACGGCCTTGTGCCTGTTGTGACCTTGATTCCCGTCCTTACACAGCCCATCTTGTACTCGGCTGCTTGACCTTCGCTCTCTCCCGGTTCTGTGTGCAGAGGTTGAGGCAGCAGAACAAGATACCAACAATCGCATGAATGGAGAGCTATTTCGAAGATGATGGTCCTCTCGCGGCACTGCTTGAAGGTTACTAGGACGCGCCTTCCTCTTGGAGCCGACATTGTACTAAAGAGATGCTGCAGGCCATGGCACAGCCGACGACTCGTTCAACTTCCCCAACCAGCAGTCCTCGCATACCCCTCCCTTCACACCGACTCTCGCGCCGCAGAAGCCCTCGCTCAAGCGCTTCAATCAGCCCCTAAACCTACGACTGCCTGCCCAGGGCACCATCTCCAAGCTCCACCACGCTTGGTCGGTATGACACGTCTTGACACACGATTCTTGCAATTCCAACCTCTTACATGCCGTAGCGTGCCGTCAACTCTCGTCTCGGTCGCGCTGAGAACAACCGCTTCCTCGAACACTTCCGCTACCTGATCGTCGCTTCACAACTCTTGAACGAATACCCAGATCTCGGCTCACTACACACAACTCAGATCAACGGTGCTGCTTTCGACCATGTAGAGCCCGCTCCGAACGCCTCGTTGAACGTCTCAGGTGTCGCTGCCACTGCTGGCGTCGCTTTCGTCTTGGTGCTGCTGCTCAACTGGGTCCGTGGTTCTCGCTTGAGCAAGAGTCGTGTCTTGCTAGCACTCCTGTGCGCTGCTGTGGCTGGCGTCCTCTTCTACGCATATATTCGTCGACAGTGGCTGCAATACCTCAGACACCAGGCTGTCGACACTGTCTCCTCGTTGACAACCAACGCTCGAGGCTTCGACATTACCACATCAGCTGCCCTGTCTTTGATCCAGGAGGTCGAGCTCGTCTCCAAAGGATACAGACTGTAAGCAGCCGAGATCAAGCCCTTCGTGACGTCTGCTAACATTCTACAGGAGCACCCCTTTGCCGCCAATCTCCCGTTTCGACGACGTCAAGGTCAACAGAAAATGCGCCAAATTACGAAGCGCCCTGAACAAGGCATACACAGACGCCCTCCCAGCTTTTAGAGAAGCAACCATTTCACTCAAGATCTTGCTCAATCAGGATGACATGGAAAAATACTTGGACGTCTATGATATTCCCCATCACGCCGTACAGGAGGCTATCAGTCCCGAGCTTGCCTCTGTAGAACAGGATGACCCGGAATCTCTCAGGAGCCTCCGTGTTGTCAGCTACCAGTACAGCACGCTGAGAAGAGTCGTATGCTGCTCCCTCATGTCTCTGGAGGCCGATGGTGGCAACCCTGATTTTGCACGCTGGTCGGCCGCAACCAGAATTATGAACTCACTAAGCACTACTGCCGCTGTATGGGCACAGAAGCTGAGCGATCTTCTGCGTGAGGTCGAAGAGTTCTCCATCCCTAGAGAAGCAAGACTTTCTGCCAGACCTGCTGGTGAGAGATTACGCACTCAAGTCCGCAAGATCACCGACCTCTCTCAAGGCATCAGGTCTTTGCAAGCAAAGATGGCCTTGATGCGAGAAGAGTCTACCAAGGCCATTGAAGACTCGGACGACTTGACAGACCTTGGCCCGAACTTGATGTCTCAGTACGAATCAATCGGCGCCGATCTCAAGATGCTGATACAAGCTTGGGAGAACGGCAAGGCTGCTCTGGCAAGCAACCTTGACAAGCAGGAGCGTCGCATCTCGCAAGCTTCGAGTGGTCTTCGCTCGCCAGCCCAGAGCCTCGGTGGCTTGACCGCCGTGGAAGAAGGAGGACCCGCCGATGCGCTACGGGCTCTCAACGGCGAGACCAAATCTAACAGATCAAGTCTTGCAAGCTCTGGATCTGACGAGGAAGTCTTTGAGGGAGTATCTCTGCACATCCCTCGCCAACGCAGTTCATTGACCAGAGAGGAGCGTATTGCCAAGATGCACGAAGAGCGAGCACGACTGTCTGAGATGCGCGACAAGCGCGATTCGAACACCAACATGATCCGCGAGCTGCAGTCTGTAATGAACCTGCGACCAAAACGCAACACCGTCGGCCGTATCACCTCGATATAAACCCATTCGGCTGTCATTCGAACACTTACACTCTTTTGAACCCCTACGAGTCATCTTCACGAACATACGACAATTTCTTCACACCAACATGGCATTCGATTCATTCACGAGCTCGGCATTGGAAAAGGTCCCGGCAGGCATATTTTCAAGTTCGCATAACCTTTTTCCTATCCTCATGCATCCTATTCAGCGCGAACCCAAAAAGATACCCTTACTTTTCTTCTTCTGAATTCTTGTCAATACCTTTTTCAATCATCCCAAGTCAGCGTCTTTTCAGCAGGAACATTTTTATCTTAGGCGCCATTGTTTATATTCTGCATTGCGATGCTCTTTATAGTGTTCTGTTCAGGTTTCGGAGTTTATCTTGCTATGTAGCCGCAAAATCGGATCCAAATATGTCATCATTCCAACAAGATGTACGTAGAAACAAACCGGGTGCAGTGTCTTACTCTTCATCCAACAGGGGATGTACAGCAAATCCCTGACTTCTGACCTGGATCTTCATACTCTCGAGCACGCTCTTCTTGACGTTCTCGTCTCTGATATCCCAGCCGGGGAACAGACCATGTGTGGCTGTAAAGTCGTATGGTTTTATGGCCTTCCACATGTCGTGTATGGTATCTGGAGGCAGTGGGATCATGTTTGGGATACTCCTGGATTATCTCGAATCAGTATGACTCTCGAGGAGAACCAGTATAGACCGAAGTCAAATAAGTAGTAAAGGGAGAATTTAAAAGGTGAGATGACATACCACATGAACGAAAACGAAGTCGTGCCTTTTGGTCTGTCTTTACGATAAAATCCCGACTAAGTGTTTCTCTCGAGTCAGCTCTTTTTACCTTTTCGTCTTCTCGAACGAACAAAAAGAAAAAGAAAAACAGAAAGCCCGCTTCCCTTTCTTCCGCAGAGAGAGGCAAAAACAACAACAAAAAAAAAGGTTCAAAAGATCAAACTCACCGGTACATTGACAAACGAATCGGCAATGAACAAATGTCCATCCCAGCACATTACCAGACTCCCCTCGAAATGCCCTCCGACTCTTATCGCCGTCACTCCCTCTACGACTTTTGTGTATTGCTCCTCCATCAAGATCCTCTGGCCGGATTTTGCAGGTCTCGAAAGCCAGGATTCGTCCGCCGCATGAGTGTAGACTGGACAGGAAAAGGTGGTCGACCAGGAGAGATGGGTGGTGTAGAAGTGGGGGTGGGAGATTATCATCGCTTTGAGCCCACCGAGAGAGTTGATCTGTGGGTGTTAGTGGAGAAGGAAGGGAAAGGATTGAAGGGGAGAAAAGGGAGGAAAAGTACAAAGTTTATGAGCGGGGTGTCGAGGTATGCTATACAATCCCACAAGATATTGCCGTGGGGGGTTTGAAGCAAGAGGGCTCGTTGGCCTATACCCAGCTAGAGATTTTTTAACGATACAGTCAGCTCAATCTGGAAATTTCAAGCACAAGATACCACGCTTTTTGCTTGTCACATTACAAAGTCTTCCTGGATGCGTTTGCAGAAGCTGGGTCTGGACGTACCTTTGGCTCGGCCCAGATGGACCAGATACGTTTGTCGTGCTCGTCTTGCTTCCACTTGGTTTCATGCTTGCCCATTTCGGCTTTGAGGCTTGTCCATACTTGTCCTGTTGCTGGAATATATTGTCTCGGATCCTGGGAACGCGTTTGATGTATCAGTATTGCATGTATCGAGCAATATCTGCGTCGTGGACGGTCCCACTCACATCGCATATCCTACAATAACCTGCTGGCGGACTGTCGGCGGGAATGTCGAATTGAGTACCGCAGGTTGGGCAGAGCAAGAGATCTTCTCCTTCGATCATGATTTGGTTTATTCTCGTATAGTTTCTGTCCTTGGTTTGCAATCAGTGATGATGTGTAGGAAGCCGCGAGATGACATAGGCGATGACCAAAGCAGGGTCACCCCCACTTCGACCCCACCTTTGCATAAAAGCTACACAAGAGTGGGGGTTCTACATATACCCTTGACGATGCACTTATCACTATATCGAGCAAGGTGAGCCCTGGACCGGTGGTTTAAATATCTGGCCAAGATACAAACACATGTGAATCTCGCTGCAATACTTCGTTCGGATTCAGATAATATCTAGCAAAAACTACATGATGGCTTGTGATGGGAGAGGTAATGAGATAAAAGGAAGCCCCGCCCTGAAAAAATGAGGAAATACTAATTGGTATCGCAGAATGTAGCAAAAGTAAAAGAAAAGGAAAGAAAAGTGGCAAGGACAGTATGACCATGGCTGTGGGCGTTGCTCCCTCAAAGAAGCAAGTCACCCGCTTGGCTCCATTAGGGTATTAGGTTTCGTCGATGGCGTTAAAAGAACGAGCATGTGGGATGTCTGCCACTGCGTGACAGTTGATAGATGACCGCAAAAAGAAGAAAGGATCTGGGATGGCTAAATATCCATCCTCAAAGGCGAGTCATGGGAGGTGCTGTCTGCAAATTGCCAGTCAGATGAGCGACTCGAGCCTTGATGCGAGCAACTCGGTCTTCAATGCTCTCTTCACCGCTAGTGTCTCCATCATCCTCTGTTCCGTTCGTGAAATGAGATGGTCTGCGGGAGTCTTGGTCCTCGCTCAGCCTTGCTGCTCGCTCGGCGGCATTCTTCCTGATCTGTGCCCATCGGTCGAGATTGTTTGCGACAGGTTGAGCAGTTTGATAGACAGGTTCAGTAGCAGGTTGTCCGTAGGCGTCAGGTTCCATCGGTGTCTCCATAGGCGTCTCGGGGAACCCACCGGGGGCGTTCAGGTGTCCAGCCTCCAAATCTGCCTTGTGGGCCTCTTCTGCCTGCAAATGCGAATCGATAGATTCGCGAGGTGTCCAGGCTGGAGCGTCCGACAATGGTCCCTGAGCAAAACGTTGGAACTCCTCATCAGCGTTTCCTCTTTCGTCAGAATGGACTGGAGAAACCATATGGTCGTCCACACCAAGATGTTGCTGAGTAAAAGTAGGCTCTAACGGGCTGACGGCTGGGGGGCTCGGCTCCGATGGGGGTGCCACAGGAGTGCTCGCTACGGCGCGGCGTGGGAACAAGGGCTCAGCATATGTAGGCTGAGCTGGAGGTGTCGGGGTTGAAGATTTCTTACGCAGCAGTGAAAGCTTTCTTCCAAGGTTTGTCTCGGAAGGAGGAGCCAAACTAGTCATGGAAGCTGAGGGTTGCTGACCCGCGAAGTTGCGTCTGCCATCGTCATTCTTGTGACCCTTGCTGAACATTCTTTTGAATCCAGTAGGACGCTTGTTCTCGTGCGCCATGACCTCGGGATTGAACTTCGCTGCCTTTGCTTCCCAGGCCTCTCTCGCTGCTTTGACGGCAGAAGTCTCTCCGTTAGCAGGTCTTTGTCCTTCCATAGATGGTCTGAAGGCTGGATGATTCTGCACGTTGTTCTTGCGTTCAAAAACCGGCTTTCTTCCTACCTTTGTAACCTGAGGTTGAGAGGGTATCGTGGATACCTCTGTAGAATCTTGCAAGACCGACGGTTCAGACGTGACAGATGCGCTGAGCGACAGCGGTTCAGCAACAGCCAATGGTACATGCGATTTGGGTTCACTCTCTAAGCTCGCGTTTCGTGGCTCGTGATTCAGTGCGATGCTGCGATCTGTGACAGCAGTCGAATGTCTTTGGAGGTCTGGTGATGGCAACGGCTTGTTTGACCCATTGGTTTCGGCGAGATTAGAAGCGTTGTCGGGAATGTGTATGTCTACAGGTGTCCCTTTACCGGCGAAGTTATCACCTAGATATTGTTTGCGCGTCGCTTCTTTGTCGAAAGTATGAGCCCACTTCATGGCTGGTGCCGCTTCGCTCGTTAGTCCTAATGTCATGACACTATTGGTCTTGATCGATGAAGCATCATCATGCCGTCCACGTCGTTGTGCGTCTGCATGTCCGTCCGGCTTCACATTTTGTCGAACAAGAGTAGCCGCAGCAGCTCTGATTCTGGCTTGCTGATCCGGTGACATGCTCATCTTGTTGTTTGTCGTCAATTCCACTTGTTTCTGTGACTGTGGATTATCGTAAGCTTTTGGCGGCAAGACTGCTGACTTTCTGCGGCTCGTTTTTCCTCTGCGGCTGAAACCAAAGCGTGACTTTTTCTCCGCAATGTAGGCACCTTCTGCTGGTTCAGGAGCTGCACTCTTGATCTGTTCCTCCAACAGAATCCAGCGGCCATGAAGTATGCCGGTCTCGATCAAGGCGCATCGACCAAAAACACCCTTTCTTGCAGCAGGCTCTTCACTGGCGAGACTCGTCATCCAGACCCACCAGAAGCTGTCATCGAGGTCGAACTTTGTGATACTAGCCAATTCGCCCGGGTTGACGTCCTCTTCATGATAACCGCTGGACGACTTCGGCAAGCCATTGTTGATTGGGGGAAGCATCTTATCAGGTGGCATTAACGTTCTAACCGGAGTCGCATTGACATCGTTGCCTTCGTCCACGAATCCAGAATTCAGGAAGTCTGCCCACGAGGGTGTGGTCGGACGTCCACCGTCATTGGCTCGAGAGCGAGGCGCAGACCTCAATCCTGATAGCCTTGGTTGATCTAGGCTAGGAGATGACGCACCACTCGTGAGCTCATTCTGCTCATCTCCGATTGAAGAGAAACCAAAGTCCTGGAAATGCGACCAAGACTCATCTGGTCTGTTATTCAGACTTTCTAGACCGATGCTCATACTGCTCTGAGATCGTGCCGCGGTAGATTGGTTTGCAGATGTAATACAGTTTAGTACGCGTCTGCATTCTTCGGTCAAAGCCTGGGCAGGATCAGAATACTCAGAGAGCGCCTGCAAATCTTCGTCTCGATACTCAAAGTTGTTGGCTCTGCGTAGTAGGGCGAATGGACCAGGCGAAACAACGTCTACAAGCATGACAACCTTTTGCGTTCGTTTCTGCATCAGTGTCGGTCTTTCCGGAGGATATTCTGTTTGAGCTAGTAATGCTTGAATAGATCGAGGGAGTCCGTTGATGCCAGTAAATCCGTCCAGAGCTTCGGGATTCAGAGACCTGAGGTAGCCAAAGAACAGGTGACTTGAAGCGTCTGCAGCACTGTTGACCATCAGAACAGGCAAGCTTTACTATAATGAAATAGGAAACTCACGTTAACCATGATTTGTAGCCGCCTTCGAAGCCTTTACCGTCGTCTGAATGTTCGAATGCCCACCAACCAGCCATGCGCGAAAGCTTTCTACCTCCGAAACCGTTGGTCTTTCCGTGAGCGGCAATTGCGGTCAAGAGATCGAAGAAATTGTAGATGATGTTTTTTCTTGCGGTCGAGTCGACACTCAAGGGAACGAAAGTATGGAAAGCATTTCTTGCTAGGTTAGAATCTGCAGCCGCCATTAGCCTGTTGCCGGTTGGTGTTTGGTGCCCAACGCGTACCTCTCTCGCCCAAGGAGAAACCATGATACACGGGCCAGGTGACTACACCACCGGGCATGCGACTCCAGCACCACTTGAGAATGCTACACAAGATCTGCAGGTTTGTTAGTCAAAAACATGGTCACAACAAGCAGCACACGTACGGCTGGATCAGTAAGAACAAGCTCTCTGCGGAGACTCGATCCAGTATAATTCCTGCTTCCCTCACGATTGCCTTTGAAGAAGTTGTTGACGAATGTCTTTGCAGGTACAGTATCGGTCTCGGGTCTGAATGGTAAGAGCAAGAACGGCGTGTCCAAAGCCTCGGCTGGTCGAACCAGTTAGTACCCACAAGCCATGACAACGCCATGAGTTCTGCATACCTCGTGATTTGAGAATCAAGGTGCACACTTGTATGAGCTCTTCAACCTCCTCGGGGTCAACTTGTCTACTGCTCCACGTCGACACGAATCTCGGCTTCGCTGAAGGAATATGTGCTTGGTTGGTATTGACCTGTTGAACTTTATGCTTTGTGCCAGCCTTTGAGGCATCCTTGCTCTTGAACACCTTTGTGAGAAACGCCATGGCGGCGGGAAGTCTGGTCGGTTTGTCGGATCGGTGGGTTGTGTGAATACGTGCTAGATTGAATGGAGTGTGGATGGGCGTATTGAAGGTAGCTGGCAGATCAATTGCGAAGGTCAGTTCTTGTGCTTGCGAAGCAAAGAGGTTGCCGTCGCGCTGTTGCGCGGAGAAACGAAGAGGGAGGGAAAGGGAAAGGGCAATGGGAGGAAGAGACAAAAGGCTATGGCAGTGAATCATGTAGCAGGGTAGTACCTTTGGATACTTATTAAAATGAGTGAAACCTTGTAGGCAAATCTATCCAGGCGCGTCCTGCCGGCGGTCGATCCTGTTTTCCGAGCAGCCACCCGAGCTGAAAGCGTATCAGAACTACCAAACTCGAGTCGAAGTGGAAGAGTCAAGAAATGGACATGGAGCAGCAGGCTTGATGAATGGCTGCTGCTGGCACATTTGCATGCAGCCCAGCAGTTATATGCTGCAGCAATCTACAGTAGTCGCTTTCCCGCCATATGTTAGCCGAAACCACCTTGTTGGTCGCGCTCCCCCTCCATCTTTTCTTGCGCTGATAGCATCGTGCGTTCCGGACTGATATCCCTGTTTCTTTCTTGATCTTCGACCAAGGTGTCAATGCAGAGGCTGGGCTATTCGCCAGACACTGTCGCGACTGCCAGCACATCATTGACGATCCATGAAGCCGTCCTTCTCTAGGATCCCCAAGGCGATTGTAGACCCCTGGTTCCTGGATGTATCCTCATCCGCGACTCGCGCGCCGCCAGACAAGTGATTCTGAGACACTTTTTCTGTGTAGCAATTTAACTCGAGCGGCCAAGGGTGCGCTAATCAAGGGCTGTTCGTCCATCTCTGACGCCAACGGCCCCTTACCCGCAACTTAGTTGTGCGCAGAGACCAAGCACGTGAAGACCCTGCTCGCTTTGGTAGATTGCAATTATGCTGGCCTTCGTATCATCACAGGAAGCGAAGAGAGATACTCGGTTGCACAGTCTTACATGATATGCATGAGCTTTATCCTGGAGTTATAAGAAAGCTGCTCTTCTCGATGTGTGGTGCGATGCAAAGAAGCTTCCAACTTGTCTTGAAACATGCAGAGCTCAAGAATCGTGATGTCATCCGATGACGCTCAAGAATGGGATTCTTAATTCACCACTGCACTCAAGAAGGAGCAGTATTGTTTCTCTCTTCATCTCATGTATACTGTTTCTCGATTGCCGAAAACTTCACTGTATCTTCGACCTCTCATTAGAAACCAACCACTTCGTAATTTCTCAACAACAACCGTCAGAATGGTACGTGTACTAAGGCTGCCTACCATCACCAAGCGCGATTGTGCTTGCTATGGTGATTGAGATGTTTTGGGGTCCGATGAAAGTCAGAGATGCTTCGCTATCTCTCTTCCCTCTTAGTTCCAGATTGAATGAAGCTGGTATTTGCTTTTGGGTAGGACCATGCTGACTGTATCTTCAGGTCAAGGACAACGAAACAGTCATCAAGTGAGTATATTGTTTTCATCTCGATGGCCATAGGCTTGCACAGAACTAACTTGCTTGTAGAGAGTTCAATGAGCTTGTTAACATGAGCCCCGATCAATTGAAAGAGTGGCTCGGCGGTGAAGATTCTGCAGGCGCTGGCTGGTCCAAAGATGATGGCTCAGGAGAAACCATTGGTCACGAGAGGTAAGCATGGAGACCAACCACTGACTTCTGCTGTATGGATGGACGATGACTGATGCTTCCAAAAGCGGCCGCAAGATCATCGAGATCTTGGAAAAGAACCCGAAGCAGGATCCAAGCAAGTACGATGAGGATGACATTAGCCACATGCGCAAGGTTGTGGCGTACAATAAGCGCCATCTCGCCCAGGAAGGCAAGGCAAAGCAAGATCCGGAAAGCAAGAGTGCTAAGTCGCTGAAGAATTGGGGTCACGATCCCCAGCAGGCCTAAGCAACAACAGTGAAAGCTGGTATTGATTCATAAGTCGATAGATGATACTAAACAACCCGACTTCACCCAGTGTCCATGAGATGCAGACGATCCGTAGCAGACGAATCTTCACAAGCATGCGTGTCCTTGGCTGCGGTCAACAAAGCAATATGCTTTCGGAGTTGGCTAGTTGAATGATTTTGATTCCCGGTGCTCACGGAATGTGAAGGCCAGTCGGTAAAAACATGATCAGTGCAAGCGCTGATAGACGAGCATAGACAAAAGGTGACAGGTCTCGCCGGCTCGTACATGTTGCAGCGGGACCTGCTCGCGGGAGCACAGAAGCGGAACACCGCAGACGAGGTAGTAGTTAGGCACAATCAATATGACATTGTCCGGATTGGGTCAAGGTGAACAATCGGGGACAAAAGGTTTGGCCAGGTGCCACGAGGAACGTTTCATGATCACCGACGGACGGCCCCGTCTGGCGACCAGAGCTTCTTGCCCACAACGTTTTGGTTTCCAATAATAGGAGCACGCATCCCGCCTGCATGGCTCAAGCTGACGGTTCCTTTTCTCGCATTGTTCGATAACTCATTGCTCTTATCACGCGTTGGCACGCATTCGATCTGACGCAGGACACGAGAAGTTCAAGCAAACACGGTCGACCTTGCATGCTTTGCATGTTCAGCAAGCGGCAAGCGGAGAGAAAGCGAGAGCCAAGGCGTCAGACAACGCTGTTATCCATCTCTTGCGTTGCGCGCGCCAGAAAGGACCGTCGCATGAATTGTGCCTTTTCTGTTTGCGCAATCCAAAGCCCATCACCATTCGACAATGGGTCGCAGAAAGATTGAGATTCGTCCCATCAAGGACGACAGGAACCGCTCCGTGTATGAAGCGCCTCTCTTCTATTTTAATCGTGTCGTAGCTAACGGCTTTTTTGTGGCAGCACCTTCTTGAAGCGTAAAGGCGGCTTGTTCAAAAAAGCATACGAGCTGAGTGTGCTCTGCTCTGTTGACGTCGCAGTCATCATCTTTGGCAACAACAAAAAGCTGTACGAGTTTTCGTCTGGCGACATTCATGACACTGTCGCTCGTTTCCAATACGTGAGCGCTTACCCACCGCCCAAGACTCACAAGCTTATCTTGACAGAGCGCTGACTGCTTGATAGTATGGAGGCGCACACGAACACAAGGGACCGGCCGACTTTCAGGGCAAGGGCGGTGCCGGTGACGATGACGACGAGGGCGACGACGATGCCGTCGAACAGCACGAATCGCACTCGCCGCCAGAGGCAGCAGCCATGATCCAGCACCCTCTCCAGAACCAGCCTGGCCTTCAACACATGAGCAACGTCACGCCTTCGGCATCGCCGCCAATTCCTAATGGTGCCATGCCTGCTTTCCCTCAGCGTATGGCCACTCCCCAACCGCCGAATGGCTCACGCCCTTCCTCTCGCGTCTCGCATTTCCGTCGAACTAGCTCAAACCTGGCACCCCAACATATGGGCACTCCATCGCAAGCTCCTGCTCCTCCACCTACCTACGCATACTCGCCGAACCCTCCGTACCATCCTCCTCCTCCGAACGCCATCATGCAGAGGTCTACCCCGCAAGGCTTTGCTGTCCAGCCTCCGGGATACTACGCCGCTTACCCGCCTCCCACTCAACAACAGATGCAAGTAGCTGCTCAACAGGCATATCTACAAGAACAAAGAAGGCAATCATCCGTCCCTCCACACTTTATGAGCCAAGTCCATGCTGGTGCACAGCAACACATCCCACCACCACAACAACACTACCAACAGAATCAGACACACAGCGCTCAACCTTCTCCGCAACCCGACCAGAACACTTTCCAGAGCCCCCCACTGCCTCAACCAAGACCGTTGCCAGCGCATGCCAGATCACATAGTATATTCACGCCTATCGACGACAGCCGATCATTACTCGCTCAGCACTGGGGTGGAAGCAGCTCCACTCTTAAAGAATCAGTCGTCAAAACCGAAGGCCCACGTTCGCAGTCCGTCGATGTCTCTTCTGCACCCCGGCAGAAGATTCAGGATGCTCCACCTAAACCGTCCGAGACAGCACCTCCCCCGGCCATGCCTAATCCTACGATGCAAGCGCCGCCCCCAGGACCTCCCCAACGCACTGCTTCTTTGTCCTCGATACCGGGACCTGTACGCCCGGGTGGTGCGGCAGCCGAAGCAAAGCGACCGCGATTGAAAGTGCAAATCCCCAGCGAGCAGTCAGACGGTGGTAGCGCGACGGCCGATTCATCGCCTAAAGAAGGTGGAACAGCATCTGCAACTCCTCTACGCGTGGGTCAAGGGGTAGTCTTGCCACCACCTTCACCCTCGACCAATGCAGTCCTCTCTGCTGGTGCAATTGGACCTCCTAACCCATTCGCTCGACCAGCACCGCCCATCAGCACAAACCCGCATGTGAACAGAGAACGAGACCATATTGAAACGCCACTGTCTGCATTGCCCAGCCGAGTCATGGATGGGAATCACCTTCTGCCTAGTCCGTCGTCGTTCTGGCCGGACGCGTGGTTTGGAAGAGACAACAATATGATGCCCAGTCCGCTCAATTTCCAAACACCAGTGGTGCTAAATGGGCCAGGGTTCAGGGAAGAGGACGAGAAGAAACGAAAAGCAGAAGAAGAAGCGGGAGGCGGTGGGAAGAGAGCGAAAGAGTAGAGGCTCGGTGGGTTTACGATATGCTTAATTTTACAAGAGTTGCAAGGCGTTAATGGAAGGAGAGAGGATGTCTGAGCAAGATCAAAAAGAATTTTGACAGGAAGTTCAGATCAGGCAGTTTATGCGAAGGGAGGTCCAACAGTGTCAGCATTCATAACCCAGCATTAGTAATTGCTTAAGAAATGGAGATGATTCGCATTGAGCAGATGATTTTGCAAGATCGAACACGATGCAATACGCGAGGAATACGGGAGGGGATGAAAGGCGAGTCATGGTTGACAGGTGGGGCGCTCTGAATAATGACCTTGAATGGGAAGGAAGCCGACTTTGGGCTCGCTGCCCTTGGCTGCTGCTCAGCCCAGCCATGGCCGTCGAGCATTACTTGATGCGCATGACGGCCGACTGGCTTGCTTCTCCTCTTCCTTTGTTCCTTCCTTCCTTCTTCCCCGGTTGACGCACCAACGACAGACACACAAACATGGCATACAATCGAGGATACTCGGGCAACCCGGACGCCCTCCCAGCGTATGACGCCAACTCGTTTCACACTGCGCGCTCCCGACACAGCTGATTGTTCTTGTTAGACACGCCGAACCCGAGCAGGCGGCTGCCATGCTGTCGCAGCATCCACAGAGACAATCCTCTACGGCAAGCTACCACAACAAGCCCCAACCACCGCCGCCGCAGCAGCAGCAGCAACAGTCGTACTCTCGCCCGCCCGGTCCCCAATCCCCCGCCATGGGCTCCGCTCCCCAGCGCTATGACAACTACCCGCCGTCTCAGCAGCCGCAACAACAACATCAGCAGCAGCGATACGGTAGTGGCTACGGTCCCTCGACATCTTCGGCTCCTCCTCCACGCAACTCGTATGCCTCACCTCCACCACCCGCCAACTACGGCCAAGGTCCTCGGCCTTCAGGCTACCACAACCGTCCTCCAATCCCTCAAGCGCAACGTCCGCCTACCGTCGCACCGCCCCAGAACCCTGACCCCAACAGTCGCGAGGCACTGTGGCCGCTGTTCATGGCCGTGGACAAGGAGCGCAACGGTCAGCTGAGCGAGTCGTCGTTGCGCAGTGCTCTGGTCAATGGTGACTACACGGCGTTCGACGCGCACACTGTGCGCATGATGATTCGCATGTTTGACACGGACCGCAGCGGCACCATCAACTTTGACGAGTTCTGTGGCCTGTGGGGATTCCTGGCTGCCTGGCGCAACCTCTTCGACCGCTTCGATGTCGATCGTTCGGGCAACATTAGCTTCCAGGAGTTTTCGGATGCTTTGGTTGCGTTTGGCTATCGCCTGAGTCCTCAATTCGTCCAGCTGCTGTTCAACACGTTTGCGAGGACGACACGCGGCCGAGGCGACGATTCGTACAGCGGCGGGCGCGAGAAAACGCTCAGCTTCGACCTGTTTGTGCAGGCGTGCATCAGTCTGAAGCGCATGACGGATGTGTTCAAGAAGTACGACGATGACCGCGATGGATACATCACTCTCTCATTGTAAGAAGCAGCATTCCAAGTCTTCATGCTGTATGCTAACAATTTTCCCAGCGAGGAGTTTCTCACAGGTGCGCAAAGCCTTTTCCTCTTCAACTCCATATCCCCAGTCACCGATAACGGCCTGTACTAAAACCTTTGGAAGAAATCTTACGACAGCGATGATGCCTTTTCAATGCCCTTCTGCTTGCTTAGAGAGGGTTCGACGATGCGAGAGACAGCATCCACCAACATACATGGAATGGAAATTCGAGGTTGTTCTTGCTCCGTCAGGTAGCCTATCATGATACCCATATATTTTCAAAATCGAGCAACCAAAATCCAGAACGTGTGTGTTGTTGTAAACATGAGTGATGAGTATTCTAGAACAGATTCCATGTGATTGACGGCTTCAAAGCAAACCGGTCAAACAGCGGCCTCTTTTGGGAAATTCTCGAAAGTCCATCTTTGAAAGAGCATTTTTTTTTCTCTCTCTCAAGTCCAACACTTTTTTTCTCTTGCGCAAATGTCGACAGCGAACATGAACACGAGTCTGGCATCGATACTGCCCGGTCTGACGAGCTCGCTGGACTCGGCCTTGCCTGCCCTGCCGACCAGCGAATCTATTCTCCCGCCCGCAAACGGCATTACCCTCCTGGACGCAAAGAACGAGCTCTTCCTCGCATACCTCCAAACACTAGCTCTGCGCAATCTGGCCGTCATCCGCAGCGCCAAAGATGGAACCCCAAATGCCGACGACCTCGACACGCAACTCGTGCGGGATCTGGTCAAGCATCGCGTGTACCTCGAAAAGGGCGTCCGTCCTTTAGAAGACAGACTCAAGTATCAGATCGACAAGGTCGTGCGCGCGGCCGAAGACGAAGCACGCGGGACAGTCCAAAAAGCCGCCGTCGCCGCCAAACGATCCGCTTCTTCTGCCGCAAAGGACGACGACGATGATGAAGATGACGACGAAGACGACGACGAAGACGATTCAGGCTCGGAAGCAGAATCAGACGACGGCCTCGCTTTCCGACCCAACCCCAGCGCCCTCACTCGCCCTTCGGAAGCCACAGAACCTTCCTCGGCCGCAAAGACACAAGCGAGCGCCGACGCCATCTACAGACCTCCACGCATCAACGCCACAGCCATGCCGACCGCACCGCCCTCGCCCCGCCGCGAAAAGGGCGACCGCAAACCCATACGCAGCAACACCATTGACGAATACGTCGCCGACGAGCTGTCCGGCGCACCGACAGCCCAGCCGTCGATCGGCAGCACCATCACCGCCGGTGGCCGCCGTGACAAATCCGCACGTGAGCGGAGAGAAGAAGCCGAGCGTACTGCCTATGAAGAAAGCAATCTGGTGCGTCTGCCCAAGGAGAGCAAAAAGGAGAGAGCAAAGAAAGGAGGTAACAAGCGTGGTGGATTTGGCGGTGAGGAGTGGGATTTGCTCGGTCAGGGCATTAGTCGCATCGATCGACTTACAAAGAAGGGAGAGAGGACTGGTGCTGGTGGTGTAGGTGGTGCTTTGGAGAGAAGCAGGAAGAGGAAGAATGATGATGATGGCGGTAGAGGTGGTGCTGATATTGGAAGAGAATTCGAGCGTAGGAAGAAGAGAGCCATGCGTAGAAACTAGAGGTTGCGCTGGTTCCCGATCTTATACCCATTGTCTTTTCCAATCGAGGCTGACTTTTTTCTTGTCAAATTTTACAAGTGCTGTGCAGTTTACAAATGTGATTTGAATTCTGATACCGGTACTACTGCTATCTCTACACCGTTCTAGGCGTCTTTTCCTTGATCTGATGCCAGTGTCTGCTGCGACTCCCCCCTTCGAATCAAACCTTCCACGTCTGCTCGTCGTCAGATCCATCTGCCGTTACCCATTCGATGTGGCTTCATGCCAGTTGATTTCATCCTCGGTATGCAAACACTCTAACCTTGCTGAGCATCAAGACCAGCGACCATACGACTCATGGCGCCAACGTCAAAATCATAATCATTAGGGTCATTGAGATCGTCGATCGATGGTATCGACACTGAACTTTCGCCAAGATAGTTCATCATGTCCGATTGACGCATGGGCGACATCTCGAATCCGTCAACGTCGAGGTCTTGATCCACATAATCAAAAGACGTCCCGATGGAGTGTGAGTCGTGTGTTTCAATGGCCTGACGTTCAAGAGGACGAGGATTTCTTGGAGTTCCTGCGATACGCTTTGAACTGCGGCGTGTAGCCTCGACGGGTGTGTAGTCGACATACATATCATCTGTAGCCTCCGAATCGCCGGCGTCCTCATCGCCGTCTTCAGAATGGTAAACATCGTCCTCTTCATTCTGGACTTGTTTGTTGCGATTTGTTGTTCTGGCGCTTCTGCTTGATCCAATGGACTGAATGACATCTGGGGACTCAAGATGAGGTTCTTCTTCCGCAAAGAGCCGTTCAGGAGAAGAATTCGGAGACTCGGCATAGCTGATTCTCTGCTTGATACGTCCACTACGACGTCTACCCGGTGATGGCGACTTTGGAGCAGCGATCTGCTTCTTGACGGCACGCTTGGTAGCACGACGCTTGATTGGTGGTTCTTGATCATTGCTTGCAGGTGACTCTGCGGCGTTGATTGGAGAGTCTTGGTCTCGGGACACTGGGGCGACTTGAGGTGAAGGCACAGGCGCTTCTCGCTTAGCCTTGGGTGGCCTGCCGCGTCTCTTCTTGGGTGGCGAAGGTTCAGAAATTTTGGATTTGGCTTGTTTTACTGTAGGCGAGAGGAATGGTGCTGGAAGGAGAGGCTTGTTCACTACCTTTCTTGGGATGGTCTGGTTTGTTGGATCCGACTCGAGATGCCATGCTCCAGCAGGAGGCAGTCGAGAGGGAGTTTCTGACTTGTCCTCCCCTTCCCAAATGCTCGAGTTCGTACGGTCGAGAGTTCTCCCAGCAAACACGCCGCCGATCCTGGGATTGATCGATGGTTGAAAGATAGGTGAAGGTAGTGATAGCTGCGATGTCCCGGGCTGGTGTGTTTTGGCCATCTTAGCGGCCTGTATAGCTTGGGCCTGCTTGATCATCTGGGTACAGCGTTCAGCTGAAGCTTTTTGCTTCTGCTTGGCCACTTCGATGTTGTTGACAATCAGTCTCCTCCTGTTCTTCATGTCTTGCAGAGATCCCGTAAGTTGTTCATAATCCTTTTGTAGGTCTTGCACTTTCTGCTCGTCAGACAGAACGCCAAACGCCTTCCTGTAATCGTCGGCAGCGTGCAACTTCTGCAAGCGATCCAAGATCTTAGACTTGAGATCACCGAAATCGTCATCGCATGCTGTCAATAGAGATTGCCCGTTCTCGACCCAGTGGGCAGTGTCCTTGTCCTCATTGCAGTAACTGCCATGACATAGCCAGAAAGAAGCACTTTTCAGAACTTGATAGTGATCGCAGAATGGCACTCTTGTGGACAGGATGTTGGGATCGCATCGGCCGATAGTCGTGCTCTGGTGCCCGCATGAGTGTTTGGTGTATCGATGATAACACATACTGCGTTGTGGGGTGCAGGGAATGGGGATATGGGTTGTAATGGGTAAAAGTAAGGGTATGATTTTGATGGTGATTCCAAAGTGTGAACAAGGTAGGCGCGTGTGTTTTCGCGTGTTTTGAAGGGAAAGTGCGAGCAAAGTGAAAGATGCAGATAGTGTGGTGACGGGAAAGCGCGAGCGAATAATGCAAGCAATGTCTTAGGGAGAGCGCGAGCAAAGTGAAAAGATGGACTACCGCTCAAGCAGCCTGTCACAGCCGATGTCGATGGAGAGGCGTTCGTGCTTTCTGAACAGAAGTGCACGATTGGAGGCTCGTTCGGACAAGTTCTGCTGTTTACGTTGATTTGAAGACTGTTGAGATAGTCGATATTCCGGATCTCAAGGTATACAGAAACTGATGCGAAGCATACCTATTCAGCTCCCTATTTGTTGAGAGCTATGTTCAATCTAGCAAAATACAGGGGCAAAGAGATCCTACCAGCCTCGAATGTGCTTGAAAGAGCCTGTCAGACACGACACTCTCATGGAGAGTAATCTCGTTCATGAACATTGGCAAATCTCTGTGCCCTCTCAAATATGGAAAGGTCCGGTGCCTGTACAGCTTTCGCCCAAGGAGATGCTCATATTGCGCCGTAGACCAGTCCCTCTCGATGCAACCGCTAATAGGTATACCATGACTGAGGGAGATGAATGAACAGAATCATGTCTAGACATGCGACTCCTGACATCAACACGAATCGCATCCTGTTTGGAGAACGTGTACTGGTGACATGGAAGGCTTTCCGCTTGGACATGCAATGTGTCGATGCTGGCGTGCAGCATTGCAGCTATACAGACCAAGTTTTCTTCTATGGTTCAAGTGTCTAGGACTGGCAAATCCACAAGACTTCCTCGATCGTCAAGCGATGTCATGACCACGTTTCTGGAAAAAGAAGCCTCCACGTTTCATGCTGGAAGAAGTATTTGCCAAGGTATGGGGAAGATCGTTGACAGCTTGACAGGTCCAAGGGTCGGAGATGCCCGATGAAGATGCTCAAAAGTCAAGAACAAAGAAAGGTCATTTGACACAGTTGCAACCCTCTCAACGCTCTCTTGCTGAAATTATTTTCGCTCGAGCATTCAACCAACAGTCTATCGTATACAGTGTGTCTGGTAGAGTTTCCAGACGCGGTTGAGATGAAGGGGATCAGATCGCCAACGTCGGCCGAGCACCTCGGAGACGGACACGGCTTTTAAGATCGCTGGCCGAATTGCCGTTATATGCGAAAATGGCGTCAAACACGCCCCCTCTGCAAAACAAAAAGTACAAAGGTCATGCTGCCGTCTCCCTGGCCCTTTCTTCGCCCTCCTAGGACTGCCTAGTCATCTTCTGATCGCACCATTCAATCGTGTGCCACCATGAGCGACAGAATCCCACGTGAAGAGGTCGCACGAGAAGACGCGGCCGCCGAGGCTGGTCCTGGAGCCGCAACCACAAACGCTGTACCCACCAACCAACTCACCGAAGACGTCGAAAACAGCAGCGCATCTTCAGCATCCACAAAACAAGATGAAGTTCCATCGCAAGATAGACCACAATTGGAGCGTAAGGATTCAACGCCTCTGGAAGAGCGATCAAAGGGCAAGATTGCTCTTATCATGACCGCGCTAGGCATGGCAGTATTTCTTGCTGCTCTGGATGTCACAATCATTACAACCGCATTACCTACAATTTCAGAATACTTCCACTCATCGGCTGGGTATACCTGGATTGGTTCGGCTTACCTGCTGGGCAATGCTTCCAGCGTCCCAATCTGGGGCAAGATTTCGGACATCTTTGGAAGAAAGCCTATCCTCATCATTGCGAACATTACCTTCCTGGTTGGATCTCTCATTGCTGCTCTGGCCAGAAACATTGGAATGCTCATCGCTGCTCGTGCCATTCAGGGTATTGGTGGAGGTGGTCTGGTTACCCTTGTCAACATCTGCATTGGCGACCTGTTCAGCATGAGAAGGAGAGGTGCATTCTATGGCATTATCGGTGGAGTCTGGGCATTGGCTTCGGCTGTCGGTCCCGTCATTGGTGGTGTTTTCACAGAGAAGGTGACATGGAGATGGTGCTTCTACATCAACCTGCCTCTTGATGGTGCTGCACTTGTAATCATCTTCTTTTTCTTGGATCTCAAGACGCCAAAAACCCCTCTGGTGGAGGGACTCAAAGCAATCGATTGGACTGGAGCCCTTCTCGTCGTCGGAGGAGTATTGATGCTGCTATTTGGTCTCGAGTATGGTGGTGTCACCTATCCTTGGGACTCTGCAACCGTGCTATGCCTCATCATTATTGGTATTTTCACCTTGGGTCTCTTCTTCATCAACGAGTGGAAGTTCGCCAAGTCACCTGTCATGCCGCTTCGCATCTTCTCGAACACGAGTAACCTCGCCGTCTTTGGTGTATGTGCTATTCACGGTATGGTGTTCATCTCGGCCTCCTACTACCTGCCTCTGTACTTTCAAGCTGCACGCGGAGCCACTCCTCTATTGTCAGGTGTCTACATTCTTCCTCAAGCTCTTTCGTTGTCCTTTGCATCCATGGCCACTGGTATCTTCATCCGCAAGACTGGCCAATACTTGCCTGCCATCTGGTTCGGAATGGTCTTCCTCGTGCTAGGCTTTGGTCTTTTCGTCGACTTTGACGCCCACAGCAGCTGGGCAAAGTTGATCATCTTCCAGATCATTGCAGGAATCGGCATTGGTAAGTGCCACCACTCAGTTCATTATCCGAACAATCCGACTAACACTTTATCCAGGACCCAACTTCCAAGCTCCCTTGATCGCACTCCAGACAAACGTCAACCCACGAGACATCGCCACCGCCACCGCGACCTTCGGCTTCGTCCGCCAAATCTTCACCTCAATCTCCGTCGTCATCGGCCAAGTCGTATACCAAAACCAGATGAACACGAGAACCGCCCGCCTCGAAGCCGCACTCGGACCCCAACTAGCTTCGCAATTGACAGGTGGTGGCGCAGGCGCCAATGTCGAATTGGTGGACAGTCTGCCCGCAGCTCAGAAATCAGTGGCCCAGACGGCGTTTGCACAGAGTTTGCATCCCATGTGGATCATGTATGTGTGTTTTGCGGGCGTGGGGTTGATCATCAGCTTCTTTATCAAGAAGAAGGAGTTGAGCAAGAAGCATACGGAAACAAAGACGGGGCTCGATGCGCAAAGGGCGAATGCTGAGGCGCAGAAGCAAGAGGATGCGGAAAGAAAAATGGCAAAGGAGAGTAGGAAGGTGCATGACCCGGAAAAGGGTGAAGCGTGAGAGGTTTGCATGATGTTTGGTTTTTGTCTTTTTCTTCTTCTCTCTTTCTGCATACGCATACTTTGATACCACAATGACTGAGCATGGCGGAAAACAGCATTATTCATGGAGTCGGCAATGCCTCTCTTGTACGTATAGAATCTTCTAATTAATCACATTCACACATTCCAGAGAGTAATACAGTGCCTCGCATGTGTTATATTGTGACTTCAACCATGTAGATATCAGAGCATCTCATCACCCAAGCTTCTTGACTCTCTCCTCGAGCTCTTTGACCCAAGACTCCACCGCAGCGCTGTTCTCGAGCATGCCGCTCTCTGCTCTTGCCACAGCCTCCTCGACTTTTTTGAGACCGAGTTGCCATTCGCGAATCTCCTTGTCTGCTTCATCCTGTCTTTGCTCGATATCATCCAGAGTCTGGCTCGCTGTCACGGCATTGGCGTGTAATGTTCGCAGAGACCGCAAACGCGTCAACAGAGGTGGCAAGGTAGGGCTGAGCGATGTCAGGGTAGGCAGTAAAGCGTAGAGTGCACGCAATTTGGCCATGTCTTCGGGTGAGTGCGTGTCTGGTTGGCCGTCAGCGGGTGTAGCGATGTTTGCTGCCTGCTGCTGCTGCTGAAGCTTTTGAGCCAAGGCGTCGATGTGAGAGTGGGAAGATGAGGACGTGAGGAGAGCCATTTGGCGGTCGAGTAGAGACAGCGTAGGAATGATTGGTGTAAAAGATGCGTTGGTAGTAGAGGTTTCGGGGGTGTCGAGAGAGGTGATGCCGAGTTGGCGCTCGAGCAGTGCAAGACGGGCGTCAAAGTGGGCGACCTTGTTAAGTGCTTGCGCATCTGCCGTGTCTTTTGTGATCTGTCTGTTGCGGGTAGACTCTGGCACTGCGACGGTCTCTGCCTTTTGTGTGGCTGGCGTTGCTAGTTGCCTGCTCAAACGCGACTGAGCGGATTGCGATTGACGCATACCGTCCAATGCCGTGCTCAACTGCGCCAGCTGAGCAACCACATCCTCGTCTTCAGCATGTGTCTGTGTCCCATCGGCCTCGCTTTTCCTCTTGTCCAATTCGCTCTGTACTTCCTGCACCTCTCTGTTCAGTCTTGCCAGCTTTCTCTGCAGACTCTCGTTCTCGTCTTCACTGTCGTAGTCCTCGCCGTCTGCATCTTGATCTCTGTTGCTCACAACGTAGGCTCTCCTCTTGCTGCTCACACGGTCTGAAAAGTCCGTCTCGCGTGCGTCGACCCGTGAGGATTTGAATTGCGAACGCGCTTCGTCTGGTTGCAGCTTGCTTCGGCTTATGCTAGGATTTGCTTCTGTGTCGGACGTCTCTGACCATGCCGTTGATGTTTGTAATGTGGATGCGTCGTCTGTCAAATCTGGCGTTTCGTACGTGTCTGGTGATTCGTCCTTGGTTTGCGAGTTAGTTGGCTGGGTAGAGAGCTGTGCAGCTTGGTTTGTGGATTACCAGGTCGGGCAGAGCGGCGTACTTGCGCACTTGCGCCATGTCGAAGATGAGAAAATCGTGTGCTCGCTTGGTGTCGTGACAGCTGACCAGCAATCTTACAGACAGAATCCACAGTTGCGGTTGCACGTCGAACGTCACTTTGGTCTCACGGACAATTGGGGAGGGTTTGAAGCTGAAACGAGTCAATCAAAACATCGGGTTTCAGCACCACCTTCAGTATACACCCATCACGTGATTGTTGATTCGATCATTGAGCACATTTACATGTTTGGTGGAAGATCTGTTACGGCTTTCACTTAGGTCTATATACTATTGTTTCATCTTCGGGTCGCGAGGGTCAGATGTAGTTCAAGCTGAAGCACGCGAAGCCTGGCCGCCCTGACTCTCGGCCTTGACCATCGAAGACCCGTCAGTATGGGCCCATCTCATCCTGCCCTTGTAAGACTTGTGCATCCTCTTGGATCGTCTTCAGATGATGGAAGACTGCATGAAATGTCTCCGAAGGCAACAAGAAAGGCTTTCCTTTAGATGTATCATAGCAACTACTCTTTTCGCTCTCTTCCAGTTGACCTCTCCGTGTAGCTATGCGATGTATCGTCTCGAAGTGCTCTTCTCATGTATTTCTACAACCATCGATCTTTCAGATTCGGTGTAGTTTTGCGCTCTTCATGCGAACTCGGAAGTGCGTCTGTACAGAAGCTCTCTGGTAATTTATGTATGAATCGCAGAATGCGGCCGAATACTCGTGGTCGTAGGATTGATCGGCAATTTTCCTTTGATGAACGCAGGTTATCGGTTTATCTGTGAGATAGTCGTTAATTATATGAACTTGTCGTAGCAGGTCTGAGAATCTGATCAGTAAAAGATATCATAAACAACTTGATCGATAATGATAGATAAAAGGTGGCTGAATTGAGCAGATATGATGTTGAATTATATCGCATGCTCGACCAGCGATAAAGACTTGTCGAGGGTCGTTTGGCGGTGCTACGCAAGCATCTATGTTGTATTGATGCGGCGAGGCGTGGCCCGAGGCGACCTGCCGAGTGAAGCCGAGTGAAGCTGACTGAAGCACCAGAGAGTACTGGAGTCATGTACTGGTTATGGTAGCGGGTGCGAGCAAGATCATTGGACATCCATGGCCTTTGCGCAGCGGAATGACGATCGCTGTCGATGCGCCCATACGTGACAACATGACCATGCATTCATTTGGCATATGTTCGTTTCGTGACAACCAATGTTGTCCATCGGCAGGTTTCAGTCGAAAGAAGTGCTTGGGACGTGGTGCGATGTATATGGAAGACGAAGAGTTGAGGTGAGGTTGAAGCAAAGTTGAAGCGGGAAAACCACCGCCGAGGGGCACACCGGCTCCATCAGTCGATCAAGACATAATTATCACCACCGGTGCAGCGCTCATCGACACGACCTCTTTCAGGACTCCACCACTACCTGAACCACGCTCTCCCTCTTTTATTCAAATTGTCAGATTGACCATGCTCTAAATTCGAAACAGAGAAACGATGCACCATCAACTCGGCCGTCCCTCATTTGCCTCCATATCCTGATATTGCCAACATGGAGCCATCCAGCAATGCCAATACATCGGCCAGCGAGTCGAAAATTTTTTCCAATGTCGTTGAAGAAAAAGTTGCAAACCGATTGCCCGAGAAGATGACCTCGGGTCCCCGGCACACCGTACAAGACCATGGTCCACCAAAGCCATCAGGCCAATATACCATCCACGAAACTCACGAAGATCCGAGCTCCGGCTTATCTTCTGCTGAGAGCGAACCATTGAGCTCTGTTCCTGATGCTCAAGGTGCAAGTTTGACCAAGGTCGATGTTAATGGTATTCTCCGCTACGGCTCATTCGATGCCGATGAGACTGGCTTGTCGTCGGTCACTTCTGGTCCTTCGACGAACAAACGATCATTCCATGAAATTCATAGCTATCCTGAGAGCCAGATGTCTGATGATGACAGGGCAGTCAAAAGACTAGCTGTGTTTTCCGAAGATACTCGTCCTTCAAGCAATGCTATACCCAGCAGCCGATCATCACTGTTATCGAACATTCATGTCGAAGCTCGTCCAGATCATAACGTCACTTCTTCCCTGAAGGATAATCGTGTACAGTCAGCCCCCAAAGCTCCAACGCCAAAAGCAAAAAAATTCTCAAAGGTCACCAGACTCACAACTCATGCTCGTCCGAGGTCGTCCATCCCGATGCACATGTCCTGGGAAGAGTATGGAAGACAATGCATCTCTGCCGCTCAATCATCGCGTCTCAATCCATATGCTCTTCATCCCGGGGAGTATAGACTCTTGCGCGACCACATCACCCAAGCACAAGTCACGACGTATCTGAATATCCGCAACGGCATTCTTCGACTATGGGTTCGAAATCCACTGGTCAGTGTTTCGAAAGATGAAGCAGCTGGCTGTGCAAAAGATATGCGCTTCTTTGACTTGGCACACACGTCGTACAGATGGCTGGTCAGAAACGGCTACATCAACTTTGGCTGTGTAGAGGTACCACTCGCTGGTATTCTCAATACCAAGAAAAAGTCAGCACCCAAACAACGGACCGTTATCGTTGTAGGTGCCGGTATGGCAGGCCTTGGCTGCGCGAGGCAACTTGAAGGTCTGTTTGCACAGCTAGGTGATCACTGGACTGATGTTGGAGAACTTCCACCCAGAGTCATTGTTCTCGAGGGGAGGAAGCGAGTAGGTGGTCGCGTCTATTCTCATCCATTGAAGGAACAAGTGCAGGACAGCTTACCTGACGGCCTGCGAAATACTGCTGAGATGGGCGCTCAAATCATTACAGGCTTCAACCACGGCAACCCTTTGAATGCAATCGTTCGCGGTCAACTCGCTCTTCGTTACCATCTCATGTGGGACGAGATCACAATGTACGACTCGGATGGACTCGCAGTCAACCACGAACGCGATATGATGGTCAATAAAATACACAATGATTTGTTGGAACGAGCTAGCGACTTCCGCGTCAAGCCAACACCCATCGAGACATTGGAGGGACTTGCCGACTACGTTGACGTGTGTCAAGACCCTGTAGAAATAAAGACCGAGCGGACAAACGCGCCCACTCTGAACAAAGAAAGGCAACAAGCCGTGCCACCTGGCTTCGCGAAGCTTCAGGGCAGAACTCAAGTCGTCGCTGGTAACAGCTCAAGTCGGACAGCAGCACAGGCTGTTCGGTCAGCTGGCTGGCAATTGAGACCTGGCATTACCAAAAGACACTCACTCGCCTTGGATGCCATAGCGACTGAATCTGATAAGCCAACACTGGGCGCAACTATGGACGAAGCTGTCCGCCAGTACCAGGAGCTTGTCGAGTTGACACCGCAAGACATGCGTCTGCTCAACTGGCATTATGCTGATCTCGAATATGCAAACGCCGCTACCGTCTCATCTCTCAGCCTGGGCGGACACGATCAAGATAGTGGTAATGAATTCGAGGGACGTCATTCGGAAGTAGTTGGTGGCTATATTCAGGTGCCTCGCGGTCTCATGATGCTACCTTATCCTCTCGATGTCCGTTTCGAGTCCACGGTTGAGAAGATCACTTACGACGTCAGCGATGATGATTTGAATAGCTCTGCAACAGTGCTCTGCTCGAACGGAGAAGTCTTCGAAGCTGATCAAGTCATTCTGACCTCGCCCTTGGGGGTGTTGAAGGCGGAGACAATAGGCTTCGAACCAGACCTGCCGGAGTGGAAGAAAGGAGCCATCGAACGTATGGGTTTTGGGCTCCTCAACAAGGTATGGCAACCTCTCTGTCTTAGAAGCTCACAACTAATTCTTTAGGTGGTCATGGTTTTCGAACACGCATTTTGGGACAGTCAGTACGACATGTTCGGATTCCTCAACGACGCCGAGAAAAAGGACAGCTTGAATCCCGATGATTACGCCGCACGTCGCGGTCGCTTCTACATGATGTGGAATTGCGAGAAGAACAGTGGCCGGCCGGTGCTCAGCGCTCTCATGTCTGGTCGAGCAGCTCACGAGGTGGAAGTTACGGACAATGATACATTGCTTCAAGAGGCGATGGAGAAACTAAGACGCACTTTCGGGGCCGACAACGTGCCCACTCCCGTTGAAGTCATCGTCACTCGTTGGAAGAGAGACCCTTTCGCCAGGGGTACATACTCCTTCGTAGGACCCGCCACGAGTCCATTGGACTATGATATCATGGCAGCCCCTGTGGGCAATCTTCACTTTGCTGGAGAAGCCACTTGTGGTACACATCCCGCTACTGTTCACGGTGCGTACTTATCTGGACTACGAGCCGCTGCTGAAGTCATCGACACGATGGTCGGGCAAATGGCTGTCCCAGAGCCACTCGTATTGCCACGACAGAGTGTGTCGGCTTCTGGTCCCGAAGGATCTGATATCGCTTTTACGGACTCTCCACTGCCACAGAGTACCACAAGCACACCTCTGGGAGTTGTCAAACGTCCAGGTAGACCGCCGGGCAGACCTCCCGGCAGACCACCAGGTAGACCCAAGAAGGTCGTTGAGACTGTTCAACCTCTGCCTGCTGTAACACCGAATCCACCCGTGCAGCAGAATTTTTACCGGTCGTCCACTAACAGCAAATCTGTCGAAGACGAGGCATATGAGGCAGCAATAATCGACGCCATCCTCTCTGAGCTTGGTCCTCGACCTTTGAAACCTGCCAGACCTGGTGCAAGCGTCAACCCGTACCTTCTATTCACGAATGACTATTGGGCACGATGCAAGGAAGAGCTGACTCAAGCCAAGCAGAAATCGAGTGGTGATAGTGAGGCGAAGGCTTTGCGGGAGGAAATCCGCAGCGAGGTAGGCCGACAATGGCGGGTGTCCAGTGATGAAGTCAAGCGACCCTATATTGAACAGACGCAAGCGGCACAGCAAGCGGCAAAAGAGACGCGGGCGCAGTACGAAAAGGCCGCAGCCAAATGGGATCAAGATGCCCGACGAATCAGGCTCGACTACCAGAAGGAACACCCACCTGCGAACGGTAGCGAGTGGACAGGCGGGACCAGTATCGAGGTAGCTCCTTTGGCTCCTCCCAGGCGCAAGCAAACCATCAACTACACAGAAGATTCTGAGTAGACGCAGATATTGCTAGGGGATGCTGATTGCACACACATGAGTGGTGGAAAGTATTCTTATTGATCAGCTTATATGAAGTATTTCTGTACAACCAACAACGTTCTAGACGTAGGGTCGGGACACGGAACAACCTATTGTACCAGCTGGCAGGCAGATGGTGATGTGCAGTAGTATGTGCAGAAACCCCCCAAACGGCGGCTATTCTTGCGCAAGGATCGCTCTTGGCTGCACGCGTGACGGCCGCGTGGAAGCGCCAAAGTCAAATCAGGCGTCAAGTGGGTATGGAAGCCCGCCATGACAGATATCGTTAGATTGCAGATCACCTTTTGATATCGTAGATGGCTTTTGCGGTCCACGTCTCAGTTCTGCGGAATCGACCAGACACATTTGAGACAAGTGAGCTGAACACAGGCTCTTCAAAATCACTGTCGTGGCCACACGGACCTCGAAGCTATGGCGCGTAGAAGTGTCTCGCCCTCAGGCGGCTTTTGGAAGGTTTGAACGAGCGGCATCCCGAGGAGGGCTCGGGCGTGATTACCGATTGAACCGAAGCCGGGTCTGCTATCAGCGAACACAAGGCACGGCGGGTCTTGGTGATGTCAAGGAGTGAAATCCTCCTCCGAAAGGGCTGGGACCCGCTGATATGGCTCGTGTGACAGCGCGAGGACTCGACCAAGATTGAATGCATCTCGAGGGTCCAACAACAACCACACAGTTGATTCGTAAAGATTGAAAGCCTCGGAGGTGTTAAGGAGACATTTCAAGCCACTCGATCGAGTGTCGGAAGCTCGCACTCGAATCCTTTTTCCCCGCCATCGATCCCCAGAACGCTCGGGTAACTTAGTAGGTGGTAGGCGAGAGTCCAGCACTTAGCCGTTCATTGCCTCTACGTCCTGCGCAACTCTCGAGTCTCTTCCTCTCAGCGCCCACAGTTGTCTCCTTCACTTTCTTCTGCTTTTCTGTCTAGTTGCTGTCGCGTTACGGCAACCGCCTACTTTCGGTCCTAGTCTGGTATTCTTCCTCCGAGACAGTGTTCGACATATTGGCCAATTGCTTGCCCGAGAACCGGGACTGCAGTCGCGCCTGCCCCGACTTTGATGTACGCATCATTCCTGGTGGAACTGTAGAATGTCTTTCTTCGGCAAGCTCAAAGGAAACGCAGTGAGTTGTTTTGCTTTTCCTTGTCTTTTGCGCCACGTTTGACTGACGATCACGGCCATGTCAAGACGCCAGCGACCCCGACCACAGGCAGTGCCCCTCCGAGAAAAGATGCCTCCGCTCCCCAACCAACCCCACTAGAGAAGCATCTTGCTGATCTAGCCGGTCCTGTACGGCCAGATGGCAGCGACAAGTTCTTCGGCTTTGAAAACGTACGTAAACCCATCCTCTTCTAGCCACTCAGAGACATGGACTGACCGCCATCTCACCGACAGTATGGAAGCACATGGTGCGCGCATCTGATGCCACGCATAAAACTGATCACCACTGACTTTGAACAGCTACGCGAACTCGATCATACAATGTCTATACTACTCGACCACCTTTCGCGAAAATGTCCTCAACTTCCCCCCGCTCCCTCCGTCGCCCGAACCCACAGAGACAGATGCAGACCGGAGCATGAGCCTTCAGAACGGCCTGCCATCTCCTGGAAACCACATTCTGACTACTGCGACCAATAATCTCACATCCAGCTCGCCCGCGAGAAGGCCTATCATCCTACCGAACACACCTGAAGCGCAAACGACCAAACCCGATGACAAAGACTCTCCGGACTACAAGAAGAAGGTGGCCATGAGGTCCGGTCCTGTCTTGGAAATGCAGATGAGCAATTCCAACGCATACGGAATGTCCGAGTCGCTCTTCACATCGCTAAAGGATATATTCGAGTCTATTATCGGTCATCAGTCGCGTACGGGAATCATCAGTCCACTCAAGTTTCTCGAAATCTTGAGAAAGGAAAACGAAATGTTCCGCTCGGCAATGCACCAGGATGCCCACGAGTTCTTGAATCTATTGCTCAACCAAGTCGTTGACAATGTCGAGATGTACTCGAAGATGCTGCCGGCGATCAACGGCACTCTTAACGGCAACGGCAGCGCAGAACCAAGCATGGCAGGTGCTATGTCTGCCATGGCAAAGGCACACAACACTGCCGGGATGAGCGGCGCCGGTTGGGTGCATGATTTGTTCGAAGGTCTGCTTACCTCGGAAACACGCTGCCTCAGCTGCGAAAATACATCGCAAAGAGATGAGGCATTCATGGACTTGTCTGTCGACCTCGAAGCACATTCCTCGGTGACGGCGTGTTTGCGAAAGTTCTCGGAAGAAGAGATGTTGTGTGAACGGAACAAATTCCACTGCGACAATTGCGGTGGCTTGCAAGAAGCCGAGAAGAGGATGAAGATCAAACGACTACCACGCATTCTGGCTCTTCACCTAAAACGTTTCAAGTATACCGAGGACCTCCAGAGACTCCAAAAGCTTTTCCATCGAGTTGTATACCCCTACCATTTGCGATTATTTAATACTACAGAAGACGCCGAGGACCCGGACCGACTTTATGAACTTTACGCCGTTGTTGTACATATCGGAGGTGGACCATATCATGGACACTATGTTTCTATAATCAAGACCCAAGATCGTGGGTGGCTCATGTTTGACGATGAACTGGTTGAGCCCGTCGACAAGAGTTTCGTGAGGAATTTCTTTGGTGGCGAACCGAAGCCTGGACTACAGGATGCTAGACAGCTCGCCTGCGCCTATGTGCTGTTCTACCAAGAGACGACCTTGGAAGCCATGCAGCAGGAGCAGGAGGCCGAGGCCCGACAAGCCGCTGCTGCTGCTGCTGCCGCTGCTTCTATGCCCAACAGAGACTCGGTTTCGAAAGAGACGCAAGGCGGCCTGATGATCAACGGCCTTCGCAACACACACACAGTGCAGTCACCGATCGAAGAGGAGCCTAACGCGTTTGCCAACCTTGCCCACGCTTCCACTGCCCCAGCCTTATCACAGCAACGCTCGACTTTCAGCGGTCTGTCAACCTCACCATTCCTCGGCTCTGGTTTCGGGTCTGTCGACAAAAAGGCAGCAAAACAAGCGGAGAAAGAGCGCAAGGCACAAGAAAAGGAAGCCAGGAAGCTTGCCGATGCGAAAAGAAAAGAACAAGCCGAGGCGTCAAGAAACGCCTGGAAGAAACAAAACGACGACTACCTGGCTGCCATCGAGCTCAGCAAGCAAACAGCTGCCGAGGAGGCGGCTCGCGCAGGACATACGGTCTCAGATGTAGCAGTCCCGGGAACGACGCCTACGGCAGACGGCAAACCAGGTCTCAGCAGGTTTAGGCACAGTTCGATGAGTCTACGACAGAAACCAAAGTTCTGGACATCAGGCAAGGAGCCAGGAAGTCCATTAGCTACACAGACAGAAGAGCACACGACAAGCGGAGAAAAAGAGATCAAGAAGAACCGATTCAGCCTGAGCAGGAAGAAGTCGACAGCGCTTTGAGAAATTCTTGTACATACTAACTACCACGCTTTGCTCGGCGCGGTTGCTGTAATGCATCTGGGGGGACGAGCTTGGACATATACAAAAGAGCAAAGTTGATTTTTGGGTCGTCTGCAGACAATGATGAGCTGTTGTGGACATGGTTGGTTTTGTGTGGATGTTTCTTGTTCTATCATCATGTGTAGCTATCTGAGAAGTGGCTTTTCAAAAACCAGTCACTCGGTTCATACATGGCACCTTCTTTTGCGTCGTCCAAATCCGTCTTGGACCCCTTGTCGTCGTGGTTCTGAACAGCTGGCTTGTACCGCTATCTGTGTTTGCAGCATCTCGAGTGTTTGACGATGATACGTCCCCTCTTGTGCTCCTTTCTTGGCGTGTCGGATACACTGTGGCATTTTGAAAGACTCAAGGGTAGTGGCATCATGGTGTGGTTCTCATTGGTCATTCTATGCGAAAGCTCTTGTAGATCCCTTCATCCCAGTATAAGTTCGTAGACGATGATCAGGGTGTTGATGACGATAAGAGGTACTGCAGAAGATGCATCAGCATGTCGTTCTCGCGTGGGAGGTGGTAGACGGTAGACGTACTCCTCATGAGTGTGCGCACTGATGCGATCAAGTTGATGACCTTTGACTTGACGCTGGTGTTGTCGGACGGGCCGCCAAATGCAGGCTCTTGTTGTGTGGATCCCCAGCCAACTGTTTGTATCTCGTTAGTCGCGTGTCTTGAGCAGTGACGAAGGGTGATGGGCACTTCTGGCGAGAAAGCGGTCTTCGGAGAGGATGGCTATTGCGTTGACCAGCAATACCGAGACTGTGCACATGTTAGCTTGCGTTATGGCGTTGTTCATTGTCGCGTCGCTCTCACCATAGAACAGGCCTCCGAGGCCGAAGAAGAACATTTTGATCGGGGTGTTTTAATGCGACGATGAAGGTGGATGGGAGAAGGGTTGCGCTTGGAACGTCAAGATGGCTCCCTTCTCCACGACTGCCTGCTTTGGCCCTCCACAGTCATCACCAAAGCTGTCCTCATACTACCTCATGCCAAGAACTAGACTATGGCTCAGAAACTTGTCGGTATGAGCAATATCTGTGTTTGGATTGATGCTACAGCTTCCACATACTGACATGCAATCTCTGCAGACGTAATATGGGCTGGGCTCTTGCCTTTGACCATCTTGGTTCATCTGTACTTGGCCCCTTATACCAAGGTCGAGGAGTCATTCAATATCCAAGCTATTCATGACACTTTGATACATGGCATACCCACACGCAATGCTACGGCTTTTTTCAACTCGCACTATGATCACTTTACATTCCCTGGTCCGGTGCCTCGCACCTTTGTTGGTGCTGTCGTCATGTCTGGTTTGACCAGACCGCTGCAAATCATTCTAAACATTGTGTCTCCAGAAGATGTTGACAAATTTACTTTTCAACTTGCTGGTGAGATGTTATTATCTACATCGAATCTTTTCCATCATTTCTAACAAGGTACGATAGCAAGAGGAGTGCTTGGATTGCTCAACGCAGCCGCTCTAATTCAGTTCAAACGTGCCATCGATACAGCATATGGCAAGGTCGCAGGACGATGGTATATCATCCTCCAGGCTTCTCAGTTCCATATCATGTTCTATGCCTCGAGGACGCTCCCCAACATGTTTGCGTTCAGCATCAGTGAGTTCCAGAACCTACCCACGTGCCTTCCAATCCTGACACCTTTAGCAACTTTGGCCTTGTCCAATCTTATATCCGCTCAGGTAGTTGCGACCCGTACGCAGAAAAGTTCTAAGCGTCGCCGTCTTGCGCTCTATCTTCTCACTGCCTCAGGCATCATCTTCAGATCAGAGATAGCCATTCTGCTAGCCATGCAGACACTATACCTCTTTGTGCGAGGTCGAACTTCGTTGACTCGCGAGATCATACCCGCTGGATTCTTCGGTGTGGTCATCGGCCTCGGAGTCACAGTATCAGTCGACTCTTACTTCTGGCAGCGCTTCCCGCTCTGGCCTGAATGGGTAGGCTTTGTCTACAACACTATCCAAGGCAAGTCATCGGACTGGGGCGTGAGTCCATGGCACTTTTACTTCGTCAACGCGATTCCTCGTCTGCTACTGAACCCAGTCTCGTGGTCTCTCTGCATTCCTCTGGCGCTTGTCAACCGGGCCACGCGCAACACGAGCTTGGATATTTTGATACCACTTCTGGCTTTTGTGGGGCTATACAGTGTTTTGCCTCACAAAGAGTGGCGCTTCATCATCTATATCATTCCCGGCCTCACGGGAGTTGCTGCCGCTGGAGCCTCCTGGATTTGGACACGAAAGTCAAAGAGCTTCTTATACCGTATCTTGAGTCTTGGACTCGTTACTTCCACAATAGCATCATTCGTTGGTAGCTTCAGCCTGCTGTACATCTCCAGCCTGAACTACCCAGGTGGTGAAGCACTCTCACGTCTGCACGAAATTGCTCCCAGCGGACATACAGGGCAGCAACGTGTATACATGGACAACCTGGCCTGCCAAACTGGTGTGACACGTTTTCTGGAAAAGGGTGCCGGGTCGACCTTTATCTACGACAAGACCGAAGATGAAGATAGACTCCTGCATCCGGCATTCTGGCAACAGTTTGATTATGTGCTTGCAGAACATCCTGAGCGCGTCATTGGCCATTGGGAGGTTGTAGAGACCATCTATGGATATTCTGGCATTGGTCTTGGTCTCGATGAGAAGCAGGATAGTGCACCTTTGCTCCGCACGCGCGGTGTTGTCGCTCAGCCTCTGAACAAGATTATTGGAATCTACAACGAGGTAGCGCGAACTGCAAGTCAGAGCTTCACTGGAGGCCGATGGCCTGTCGTCAAGATGACGCCCAAGATTCATATCTTGCGGTCACAATAGACTGCGCCAAAAAAGATTTCATTTCAGCAGACAGTATCAGGAGCAGCGTGAGCTTAGGGTACTTTATATCATCATTCATGAAGTTTTTTTTTTCTTCTTCTTTCTTTTCCAAAAACATACGCTCTTTGGATACAGAGATGCGGGATATTTCGATTCATGGTGAGATAAAGGGAAGAAAAGGACACATACGTGAAAATGGTATGCAAATCTCGAGAGATATATATATGTATATATACACAGCCGCCATGAACGATCAAACGACTGACATGTCAACCAATGCAACGCGATGCAAACAACGACCATGCCAAAAAAAAAAAAAAAGAAGAAGACGTTGTGCCCTCACTTTCTCTTCCTAGAGGCACCACCCTTGGCCTGCGCACCCGAAGCCAAACCCTCGGTCTTGTCAACCTTTGCATCCTCTTCGGGCGCAGACTTCAAAGGCTGGCTCGCGACCTTCTCCTCAACCTCCTCGTCATCATCATCACCTCCCTGCCCAAACTCATTCACCCGCGTGTGATCGACCTTGTACGCCCAAGCCTGGTACAAATACACAAAGAAGATGACATCGTCGCGCAAAGTCGCCAATCGGTGCAACGTGGGCATTTTGATGGTAAACGCAAACAAATCGTCGATGAACGTGTTGAGGAACTTGTAGGTCATGGCTTTGGCGGGCATGTGCGCTACAGACTTGAGGCGGTAGTTGATGTACAGACTCGGCACCATCATGAGGAAGCCGTATGCGTAGACGGAGCCGACGAGGGTGGCGATGATGAAGCTGTACCAGCTCTTGTGGGTTTCGTAGACGAGAGAGTATCCCGCGTATGCGAGCAACAGCGGCACGGCAACCATGTATAAATAGCGGAAGGCGATTTCGTCGTATTCCTGCGTCTTCTTTTCCGTCTCGGAGAGTTTGTGCTTGTCTTCGAAGACGACGCGGTAGGGGATTAGCGAGCCTTCGGGGGCGGGACGGACGCGGACGTCGACGGCTTTTGTGACTTTCCAGGCTTCGATGGCGATGCCCATGCCTTGACCAAAGAGGATCATCCAAGAGGTGTTTTCGTTGTTGTCCATGAGGTAGAGGAAGATGACGCTCTGCATAAAGACGTTTGCCAGGATGGTGCGGACCGAAGTGCCAATGTTGTCTTTCTTTTTGCGCCAGTGGCTGACGTCGTTTTTGAAGGCGAGCATTTCGAAGATCATGTGTAGGATGCTGACGAAGCCGGTGAGGCCGAGGAGGTACATGTTTGTGTCGAGCAAGACTTCTTTGATCATTTCCAGCTCGCTGCCGTCACCGCCTCCGGGGGTGGTTTCGCCGCGGGCAATCTTCCTGGCGTTTTCTTTCATGCCTTCGTCCAGGCTTGACATGATGCTGAATTTCCAGTTGGGGTCGGTCTGTAGGTCGAGGTTGAGGGGGACTTCGGTGACGGTCGAGTTGAGTTCGGTCATTTGAGAGCGGAGTTGCCAGAAAGTGTTGAGGTAGAGCACGGGATAGTACCAAGCGTTCTGGCCAGACTCATCGCGAGCCCCTGTAGCCTCGAGGGAGACGAACTGGCGCATGGCCGGGTGCATTTGAGTGTATACGGGAGTTCCGACGTTGGGGATGATGGACAGAGTCAAGTTGGGATGGTAAAAGTTGGAGATGGTGGGACCGGTGGGTTCTTCTTGGACGTCTTGGTCGGCGTCAGAAGAGTCGAGCAGGTTGCGGGTCTTGTGGACCTTCTTCTTGGCCAAATAGCTTGTCAAGGGACGAGTCACGCGGTAAGCCTTGAAGCTGTCGTAGCCAGGCTGGGTGGGATCCATGACACTGCCGGACTGGGAGATGTAGATGTGAGCCCATAGAGTTCCGTTTTGTTGCACGGATTGAGGAATGGCGATTTTGGTGTGGACTTGACGCTTGTCGGACCAGTCTCCATAGTGGTAGTTGCGCTCTTGGAGGACGAGAGACTCGGCGGGCATGTGGCTGAGAGCGGGCATGGCGAACGAGGGCGAGACGTACATGTTGATGTCCATGGACGTGTTCTGCTGCCACAGCGGCATGATCATCTGAGGAATGGCACTGTAGGCAGCACCAGTGTGCTGGCCGGCGCCTGGAGTGACGGCAGCGACTGAAGGAGCAGGGGCATTGTCGGCCTGCTTCTGCTGCTGGACACCTCCGGTGACTTGCTTGATTGCAAAGTTGACAAACATGAAGATGCCGACCGTCTGGGCGATGGACTTGGCGGTCGAGATCCAGTCGGAGCCTTGAGCGGCGGCGGGCCTCTGTGCTTCGGCCATGGTATGGTACAGTATGCCGATCCTGTCGAGCAAGACCGAGGACGACAAAGACGAATCTTTGAATCGACTGACGCGACATGGCCCGAGCGTGGCGATAACGAGGCGCGGAGGCTCAAGCGGCGCCGATAAGGCTTGATGGAGCCGGAAGCGGCTGTTTCAGGCGGTGCAGCTTGACGGGGAAGTCACGTCGGTTCTGCCTATGGCTGTCGCATGCCATACCAAACAAGAAGGCACGATCTCTGCCATCATCATCCCTGTGCTGCTTTGCCTCTGAACGCGCTGTGAGAGTGTCGCCGGGTGCTTTGTCACAACCCCCGACCCAAAGGCGAGCGAAACTGCCTGCCTAGCAAACGTCATAAATCGACCTTGGTGGTCACTCGAGCTAATACCACCGTTTCTGCCTCTGATCCATCGACACCCTTGACGTCTATCCCTCGACACTTCTTTGAGGCAGAGTCAATCTCCAGCTGTCGGACCTTCGGGCTTTGTCTCACCCATCACATGTCGACTTGGTCGTGACTTCCGTCCTTATCGCCTCAGCCCTCGTCGAGTCCGCACAAGATCGTCTGAGCGACTTGATACCTAGCCTCTTCTGACCTACGTCCCTAGCCATCCATCTTCATATCATCACAGACCACCTCATCTCCAACTCATATCCCCTCCGCCGCCGCTTGTCATGTTCTCCGAATGTAAGTCCCCCGCCATGACTTCGTCCCGACTTGACACATGGGCGCGTGACTGAACAACCCCTCGAACAGATGCCTCGCGCTTCCTGGCCCAGTCACAAAGCCGTCTCTCATTCACTCAGCATGACCCAGATCAACGCTCCCGCAATCCTCTCGACCGTCGGCGCCAACCCGTCTCGTCTTCTCGTTACGTGCAGCGAACCTCGATGCCTACCCCATATCAACCCTCGAGCTCATATCTATCCCGCTTTCCATTCACTTCTCGCCCGCGACATGAGGTCGAAATGCCGCTTTTCACTGCCAACGAAGGCTTCGATCAGGAAGATGAAGAAACTCAACACGAGCGAGACATGGCCGATTACCTAGCGTTGCAGAAATCTCGTCGGAATTTCATACCCAGTCATCTTACCGAGTCTTCTGACATCGAGGACCACAACCTCGAATCCTCGAATCTGGCCTCGCGAGCCAGTCTGCCAGCTTCGACGAACAAGTCTGCTATGGTTGATGTCGAGCTTGCCTCTACCGACAACGACGATGGCTACTCGGACTTCGACAGCATCGACAGAGAACTTGACGCTCATCCTCCAGCTTTCCACATGATTCAACCGCAAGTGCCGCCATTACGATCCACATTCCTGCCCCAAGAGACAGATCCAGAAATAGCCTTTGCCCATCCAAGACCTCCAAGTCCAGACGGCGATAGCGTGCCGCCGACAGTCATTCTACCAGCTCCAGAACCACCCCGACATGATGTTTTCTGGGCTCAGCTATACAAGATATCTATTTTTGCCATGTTTGCGACCTTCATCCTGGTCTGGTTCCATACTTCGACTCCGACTTCCAAGAAGCCATTGGGTGACACGATCTATTCTGCCCTGACATCATCTATCAACCTTCTGCTTTGGGACACTGTCATCACCGTGGTTGTCGCCATGCTCTGGCTAGCCTTGCTACGAGAGTACGTACGTGTCCTCGTTTTCCTCATGCTCGTCTCAGTGCCCGTGATTCTGTTCTCCTTCTCGCTATACCCCTTCATCTCAAGCTACAAAGGGGCTTGGCACGGGAGTAGTGTTCAGGACAAAGTCATGCGTTGGTTCTCTTTTGTCCCGGCTCTGGTCGCATGCATCTGGGTGTACTCGGTCTACCAGGGTCGTCGCTCGCTTGGCAAGGCAATCGGCATTCTCGAATTCGCATGTCGCATTGTTATGGCCTCTCCCAGCCTGACTCTGCTTGGTTTCGGGACGCTGGGCTTCGTGGTTTGCTTCACATGGTTATGGATGGGAATGTTCACGCGCGTCTTCCTGGGTGGCCACATGTCTACTCTGCAAACATTCATCATCCATCTCAATACCTGGTGGCTTGGCTTCTACTTTGTCATGGTCTACCTCTGGACTCTAGGTGTCATTGCTGGCGTGCAGAGGGCCACAACCGCTGCTACTGTCTCGCAGTGGTACTTCCATCGTCTGAGTGTGCCTGCACCAACGTCCAACACAGTCGTACGAGCTTCATTTATGCATGCAACTGGTCCAATGCTCGGCACGATTTGTCTCTCGACTTTCCTTTCCCTTCTGATCCGTCTTCCATTAATCATTCTTCCGCGACGCATTGCCGGTTTGGTGACGCTCTGTGCGTTCTCGATGGTCCCTACTTCGCTTGCCGCCCTTACCAATCCCTTGACTCTCACTTACGCCGCCATCCATTCACAGTCGCTCAGTATCAGTGCGAGGGGGCTGTCTCAGCTCCATTTTGTCTCCAACACTTCGCCTACAACTACACTGAATCCTTCCGTTTTTGCTGCTCGCCCAGGCTCCGGAGACACCATGATGCCATATCGTCTGGCCAAGCTGCTGCTACACGCCACTCGTTTCATCATGTCATTCGCCCTTGGCTTTGGCGGATGGGTGTCAACGGCACGAAATGTACAGTTGGCAGGTGGCGGCTTCAAAGGCAGCCTTTACGCTTACATCGTTGGTCTGATAGCAGCCACCATCGGATGGGCAGTCCTTGGCGCCATAGAGGGCGTCATTGGCGGTGTAGTCGATGCGAGCGTGGTATGTTGGGCCAGTGAGACTGGGGGTAGGGGTGGTGCGGGCGAGGCGAGATACTGCCGCGAGGCGGGCGAACTGTTCGGTGAAGGAGATTACTAGTCATGTTATCGAGCCGGCTTCATGGTCTTTTGCTCTCTTCTTTTCTTTTCTGTTATCAAGCGGTCTTTGGTTATTGGCTTTGGATGATCGGATGGGCGTCTCGTTGACAGCGCACGATACCCACTAGGTGTGCTGGTCTTGCTTTGAGATTATCGGGGGCGTTTCTTGTTCAGCTCTCTGGCTGAAGTGGTGTCGGTACGGGACAAGGTACAGAGGCTTATACAGAGTTTGTTTTCTCGTTACCACTTTGAAGACTCGATAACGATTGTTTCAAATTTGGTTCATCTACAAATCTCGATGATTGGGGAGGGCGTATGCTTATCGTCAATCCTCCCTGCCTTGTTCTCTCTTTGACCTTGTGAACGCCTTGAGCTATGCATAGAAAGAAGAGCAACTCCTTATTTTCCCCCACTGCCGAATCATGCCATCGTGTCAGAAAAGAAACGCAGACTTTGGATTCTCCATCTGCTTAACCAAGCGTCTGTCCAGGACCCCATGAAGCAGCGGCAGGGTTCTTGGAGCCCTTTGCCGTCTTAGGAGCCTGCACTTCCAGACCAGCCTGCATCATGTTGATCTTGTGCAATTTGAGCCGCAACAGATGCTCGACTTCATCGGCAGTTTCCATGACACCGCGGTGGGCATCTGCGCGAGAGTCTTTGGGCGGTGCAATGAGGAGTTGGTCTACGGTGTCGATTCTGGCGTCTAGGATTCCGCGCTGGATCATGTCGATCAGTTCGTTCTCCATCGGTAGAGAGGTGCCGCTGGGTCGTGGGAATGCTTCCGTCAGAGCGGATAGTGTGACTTGCGAAAAGGGGACGAAGTATTGGACTATGCTCTTGCTGCGGATGAGATGGTAAAGCGTATTGACGTGGGGACCGAGGAAGATGTCGAGCAAGTAGTCTGTACGGTATGCCTCGAGGACCGCAAGACACTGACTGTACTTTGCGCCGCAGAAGAATGAGATGGCGCGGCGGATGTGAGGCTCGAGTTCGAGAAAGTTGCGGAAGTTTGCATTTTCGAGGACGGAGTCTTGGAGTTGTTGGCGGTCCATGGATGCCAGAGCGCAGAGGCCGCCGTAGACTGCTATGTCGTTTGCGGTCATGACGGCGCGGGAGAAGTCGATGCCTGCAACGGAGCCGACGGTTGCGTATGATGGGTCGACCGCTAGGAAGGCGTGGGCGGCTGGGCCGTAGCTGCCGGATCCAAGATATCCCAGACCAGTGCATGCTTGCGAGACGGGTTCGAAGCGAGCCTTGTCTTCGGGCCGCAGAGTCAAAGAGCGAGCCTTCTGGGCGGTGGACACGGTCGCAATCCAGTTAGGCGAGGCAATGTTAATGTAAGCGAGTTTCAACGTCATCTCGGCAATGTGCTTGGGAGTTGTGCAGTATTCTCGCATATTGTGATAGGCCTTTGTGGCCTGATCAAGCTTGTTCATGTTGAGGAGGTGTGTTCCAAGATCCTCTTGGCCCATTCTGATGCTTTCCTTGATAAGGTTGTTTTTGTAGCCACGTAACTCGTGCTCTAGACGTTCCGTCTCGTGCTCGTTCATCTTGTTGGCCTTTTCGACCCAATCGTTGTCGACAGTGGCCAGTTCGTCATCAGGGCTAATTTGGCTTAGTAGTTTTGTCAAGTCGAGGTACTGCTGAGAGTCTTTTGCATTCTTGGAAGCGGGGATTGCCAGATGAAGGGCATCAATAGCTAGCGGTGGACAGAGGCGGGCGATGTTGGCCAAGCGGTTGATACGAGTGAAGTCTGGTCGTCTTGGTGAGTCGGGGTGTGCAGACAAGGAACAGCAGAGGACGTACGGTCATAGTTGGCGGCGTAGCTGTCCAAGTCGAACTTGGGGGCGTCTGACACGACAAGAGCGCCATTTGCTCTGCGTTCGTTGAAGTACGGGCTTTGATCCACTGCTTGCGCCATGATGAATACGTCTAGATGGCAGTCGGACGTGTTTGCGATGCAGCTGCTTGATGGTGATGATGATGATGATGATGATGCGCTTGCCTATTCTGCCACGCGGGTCCAAGCTTGCCCGCTCACCGCCCATCGACCATTGTGAGAGATGAGACTTTACAGTGTTGATCGGATATTGAATATACTAGAGTCACTTTCGTGCAATATCCAGGAGCACTGCATGCAAAGCAGATGTTTCGCGATTGTTATGCGCACGTCAAGTAGGCCTTGCACATCTCTCTTGTGCAGCCTACCTCCTCAGCACCCCCGGAAAAGCCACAGCAAATGCCCGCATTCGCCGCATCAGATATTATTCGGCTAAAGGTTGAATGCCTCCTGCTTGCCCGTTGGGTCGGTCGCCGTACCCCGGGCCGAGTTGGTCTTGTCATAATAGCATTTTCAAGTTTTTTCTCCAAGCAAGGCCAGCCAACTCCTTCCTGTCTTGACTGCCATTTGTCTTCGATTATCACTGTCCTGTCTTGTTTCTCATTTGGTCGAGTTGAGGCTCCCAATCGCTCTACTCCGCTTCACTTGTCTACCCGTCGTCGTTGTCGTCGTCGGATTGCGGATCGCCGTCTTGACCGTGCGCGTCCCCCCGGATCCTTCATCCAAGTGACGCCGAACTCGCTCCAGCTGTCATCGTCCCTCTGTAGACCTGTATTGGTTTGATTGTTATTCCACATCTCAATCATGGCTGCCACCACTACCACGGCCCTCAAAGAAACGGTCAAGGACGCCTTGCTCGGCGTTGAAGATGAGCCTCAGCTCTCGTCCCAAACTCGCGCCGAGTTCATGCAATATGCTAAGAAAGATGCCGAGTCGGGTGACTTCTACATGGAAAAGGACGACTTTGTCAATGCCATTGCTCCCGAGACTGAAGACTATGTCCGCTTGTTCTGCTGCCCAGACTTTTCCGCTCAGCCTTGCTGACGCCCTTTGTAGCACAAAATCAAGAGATCGCAATATGCCATCCTGTTCACCATCGCCGACCGCCGCAACACCGGTCGCGTCACCCTTTCTGACTGGGCCACCTTCAACAACCTCCTAGCAAAGCCCGATGCCGAGTACGAAATCGCTTTCCGTCTCTTCTGCGATCCCAACACCGGTGTCGTTGATTTCAACTCTTTCAAAGAAGCCTATGCTCGCAACCGCTCTCCCGAAAACGTCCCCTTCGACTGGAACTCGACATGGGCCTCGCTTTATGTTGGCGATCGCAAGAACAGGCATAGCATGACCTACCCGCAATTCGCCCAGATGTTGCGTGGTTTGCAAGGAGAGAGAATCAGACAAGCCTTCCACCACTTTGACAAGGACGGCGACGGTTACATTGATCCCGAGGAATTTGAGCGCATCATTCGTGAGACTGCCTCGCACAAGCTGTCCGATCACCTTCTCGCCAACCTCCAAACTCTCTGCAACATCTCGCCCGGCAGCCACATCTCATACGCCAATGTGCGTGCCTTCCAGAACATTATCCGCGACATGGACCTCGTCGAACTGGTCATTCGCAATGCCGTAGGAAAGACCGAAGATGGCAAGATCACTCGTACCGATTTCTTGAACGAGGCTGCTCGTATCACTCGCTTTTCCTTGTTCACCCCTATGGAGGCCGACATTCTCTTCCACTTTGCTAGTTTGGATCAGCCTTCTGGTCGCTTGGGGGTCTCTGACTTTGCTCGCGTTCTCGATGCTTCATGGGCGTCTCACCACTCGGTCTACAACGCTGCATCTGGTGCCGCCGCAGACACCGCCGCTGCTGTAGTTGCCAAATCAAGATCATTCTTCCACGATGTTCTTGTGTCCGCACATCACTTTGCCCTTGGTTCGCTCGCCGGTGCTTTCGGTGCCTTCATGGTTTATCCCATTGATCTGGTCAAGACTCGCATGCAGAACCAGCGAAAAGCTCGTGTCGGCCAGCTGCTTTACAAGAACTCGATCGACTGTTTTTCAAAAGTCATTCGCAACGAGGGTGTGAGAGGTCTTTATTCGGGTGTTTTGCCTCAGCTGGTTGGTGTGGCTCCCGAGAAAGCCATCAAGCTAACCGTCAACGATCTGGTCAGAGGTAAAGCTTCTGACCCCAAGACTGGTGAGATCAAACTGCCGTGGGAAATCGTTGCTGGTGGTACCGCTGGTGCCTGTCAAGTCATTTTCACAAACCCTCTCGAGATTGTGAAGATTCGTTTGCAGATTCAGGGCGAGGTTGCCAAGTCACAAAAGGCAGTCGAGAAGAGGAGTGCCATGTGGATCGTCCGAAACCTTGGTCTCGTCGGTCTCTACAAGGGTGCCAGCGCATGTTTGTTGCGCGACGTGCCTTTCTCCGCCATTTACTTCCCTACATACAACCACCTCAAGAAGGACTACTTCGGCGAGGGTCCTAACAAGAAGCTCGGTATGCTGATTTCTGTCATCCTGTTTGGATTTCACTGACAAATACTCTTAGGTATTCTGCAACTTCTGACTGCAGGTGCTATTGCTGGTATGCCTGCTGCTTACCTCACCACTCCTTGCGACGTCATCAAGACTCGTCTGCAAGTAGAAGCTCGCAAGGGAGAGACCCAGTACACATCGCTTCGTCACGCAGCCAAGACTATCTGGCAAGAAGAAGGTTTCCGTGCCTTCTTCAAAGGAGGTCCCGCTCGTATTCTTCGTTCATCGCCTCAGTTCGGTTTCACACTCGCTGGTTACGAGCTTCTCCAGAACCTTCTTCCTCTTCCCGGTGAGGAGCACGAGCTCGGACCCCGTGGCAGTCTCGAGCCTGCAACCGGACTGCAGGAGGCTAAGGCACCTCTGCCTTACTTGAGAAGTAGAAACGCCCTCAAAATCATTTTGGATCTTGATATCGGTTTTGGCAGCCCTAAATTGCCCGAGGGACAAAGATTCCCTGGTATTCCTGGATTCCGCTGAAATCAATCTACCCGATAATGACTAGGAGAATTGGATGTTTAGATTTCTTGTCATCATGAGCATTTCCCTCGTTCATGTCGAGTAAGCAAAATCTTTTTGAGAAAGACAGACGGTAAAAGCGGGTAGTTTGCGTAACGTTTTGAGGCGTCAAGACTGGATCATGATTAGATCTAGTGATGACGGTTGTTCTATGCAGCAAATGTACGATATTTTCACTATTTCAACAAAAGCACGAGTTTCTCTCCGATTAGCGGGTAGTCTCACAATTTGTCATGCTGATGGATGGTCATGCAGAGTGTTTGGAATGGAGTGGGCGATGCTGCAAGCGCAAATGCAGTTCAGCGATTCCCTGTGCTGTCGTGCCGTCGGCCCAACGCTCACCGAGTCAAGCCGTGGCTTGTGTCCTTTTCTGCCCTCCTGCTACCCACTCTCAGCAAACTTTGAGCATCAAAACACATCACATTCTCTTCCATTCTCGTCAACACAACAAAAACCGTGTGTCTACGAATGATGTCTATCTAACTGATTCGATTTTATTTTTGTGGTGCTTGATGCGGAGCAGACTCTCCAGATTAGCCATCCGAACAATCTTGTTTGACAGTCCTCAAGCTCCCGAGAATGAGAGCATGAAATGTGTCGACAGATATATTGAATTGGGAGATTCTGTGGTGGCAGCGCACGAAGCGCAGCGTTCTGCGTCAAGAATCTGCTTCCCCAGAAGGGGTCTGTGAACGCCCAAGGAATAATTGAAGATGGAAGCCATCACTGCCAGCCGACTTTCGAGACAGCGCGAGCGACACACTCGCACACATCCTCAACATTGATCACGCTCAAATGCATCAATATGGACTACTCGATCTTGACATGGTCATGCATATGATGAGCTGGCAAGCCTCGAGTCGGATGTCACGTGAGTTGACGGTCAAGCAAGAGGTCAGAATAAACTACTCTCAGACACATGGCATTTGCGGGGTGATCGACGGGAACTATGATTGAGGGCAGCAGGGGATATGGTTCCTGGATACCCTTGTGTTGTTGTCTGCTTGATTTGGGAGGCGTAGATGGTCTAGGGTGTTGCGGACTTGCAAGATAGAGCTTTCCACGACCTGCAGCTTCGGACTGAATACCATATGCGTTACTTTTGCATGGTTGTTGGCCTCAATTACATATCCGGTGGTGACTCGAATTAAAAGCGTGTATCGATGAAGTTTGGAGATGTAAAGTCGTGCCAAGACTTTGGTATCAAACCGCTTCCCTCCCCCAACCCACTTCTCTCCTTTCCATCCTTCCCATCATTTATGATTTAATTTTCATCAAAGGGCAGTCTCATTGTGCTCTATGTCGTGCAGAAAAGAACGCGCTTGTTTGATACACTTTCTGCGCGGTTGAGTCTTTGACCTTTCGCCCAAACGCCAGCACTGCGCACGCGCAAAGCAGTACAACGCGTGAAAGACGACAGTCACGACAATATTTTAGCATCGGTATATGCTTCGCATAGTCAACACTATCCCACTCCAGGTGTTGCGCAAGACACCGAGTCTGATCAACAGCCACTGGTAGTCCGAATCCAGCATTGCGCATTTCGCCGCTCGACACACCATGCCCAAGCGTCCGCGCACGTTCAGACGTCCCGAAGACTTCACCAAGAGCGATTCTGACGACGAGGATTACGACGACGCGCACGTGAACTCATCCCCAAAGAAGTCCAGAAGCGCTCGCCCAAAGAAGTCAAAGTCCAACGGTTCGCGCAAGCGCCAGAGAAGAAACGACTACGGTAGTGACGGAGTCGTTGACGATAGCGACGAGAACGAGGAGGGCTCTTTCGAGGAAGATAGCACCGAGGAAAGCTCCAATACCGAGGAAGAGGAAGACTCGCCTGGTCCTGGCAAGCGCAAACAGCGCAAGGCTGCTCGTAATCGCATAGTTTACGCCGAATCAGACGAAGACGAAGACGCTGAGGGTAGCGACGACGCTATTGCGCATCTGCCCGAGCCAGTTATTCGACCCACACTTATCCTCAAATTTCCGATCGATCCAGAAAGATTAGAGAGCTTGAAGAACTCCGGAACCATGAATCCTCGCAGATCAACACGCGCAAACAGTGCCAGGATATCGGTTCGCGGTACGACACCTGCCGAGAATATAGGGATGGCAACAAGGCGCAGCAGTCGTGCTTCGCAAGACCAATTAGTTGCCCTGGGCGATTCTGGCAAGCATGCTCAGACACAAGGCGCTCGCCAAGCATCCTTCACACCAGACCCTCAACTACACTCTGCCAGAAGTACGAGAAGTAGAGCGGTCAAGAAGCCGCCGGTCAATGTTAGTGCAATCATGGAAGTTTCTCAGGAAGAGATTCCTGCCTCGCAGGAGGATTACGGCGTAGTCGACGAATCTTTCAACGAGCAGTTGCGTGAATTTGCGGAGCCCAAAGAAGAGGAGACAGAGCCCGCCGAGCCTGCTTCGCCTTTCGTTTCGGACGTGCGAATGGATGATGGACAAGAGCCGGCTGAATCTGAGGGTGATGCTGAAGGAGTTAATGAAGAAGATGATGACGATGATGAAGGTCCGATCAACAAGAACAAGCGCAAACTGAGGGTAAGCCAAAGGGCACATCTGGAAGGTTTGGTTGCGTCTGACTTTACCGGACAGTCACAACAAAAGACCGAGAGCCCACCACAGCGAGGGCGTGAACAGCGACGACTTCGACCACGCACGCGCAAATCCCAAGGCGAAGCTAGTAGTGACTTTGAGCCTGCAGGTTCCGGTGGTGAAGAGGTGTCCAGCGCTGACGAGCTACAAATCTCACCAAAGAAGAACCGAAAGAGCGACAACGACTCTAGTAGTGGCGGTGGTCTTAGACGCTCACGGCGTACGGCTAACAAGCGTTCGCGTGAATCTTCAGATGAAGAAGTCGATCCTGACGAGGTCGCTGATGAAGCCGACGACCTGCGTGAAGATCGACGTCGCAACAAACGTCCTCGTCGTAACAAGCACCATGACATCTCCTTCGAGCCCACAACTCTGCGTAACAGAAGCAACAGACCGGATTATCGCATATTTCGGCCTGAGATCCATCAAGCAGACGAAGAGGAAACCTTCGCACCACCTACATCCCAGCGCGCTCGCCGTGGCGCTGCTGGCCCCTGGAGATCTCTGTTTTCGACATTGGGCCCTTTCGGCGGCGCTGGTGGTCCAACTCCTATCTTTGGTGGAGAAGGGGCCGAAGCTGCAGGAGGGGCAGATTCAGACAGTAGTGACGACGACATGGCTCAGAAGATGCCTCGCGGTGTCGGAGGTACCGTTGGTATGACTCCCACCGCTGGGACAGCACCTGGCCTCTTCCCACAAACTCACAATGCCGATGCTGGTGCTTCGACTGCTGGCGGTCTCTCCAACTTCGGAAAAGTCAAAGACAAAAAGGCTTTGGCTGATGCTGACCCGCTGGGCGTCGACCCGAATGTCAACTTCGATGGTGTTGGAGGCTTGGAAGATCATATCGACAGGCTTAAAGAGATGGTTCAGCTACCGCTGATGTACCCGGAAGTGTTCCAAACGTTCAAGGTCACTCCGCCTCGTGGTGTTCTGTTCCACGGACCTCCTGGAACGGGTAAGACATTGCTTGCTAGAGCTCTCGCCTCTAGTGTCAGTGCACACGGCAAAAAGGTCACATTTTACATGCGTAAAGGTGCCGATGCGCTCAGCAAGTGGGTTGGAGAAGCCGAAAGACAGTTGAGATTACTCTTCGAAGAAGCACGAAAGACACAACCCAGTATCATCTTCTTTGATGAGATTGATGGTCTTGCACCTGTCCGTTCTAGCAAGCAGGAACAGATCCATGCCTCCATCGTTGCTACTCTTCTTGCACTCATGGATGGTATGGATGGCCGTGGTCAAGTCATTGTCATCGGTGCCACCAATCGACCCGATTCGGTTGATCCTGCCCTCCGTCGTCCAGGTCGGTTCGACAGAGAGTTCTTTTTCCCCCTACCAAACGTCAAAGCTCGTCGCGCAATTCTCGACATTCACACAAAAGGATGGGAACCGCCATTGAAGTCAGAATTCAAGGATCAGCTCGCAGCTCTGACCAAAGGATATGGTGGTGCTGATCTCCGTTCACTGTGTACGGAAGCTGCACTGAACGCCGTCCAAGGCACTTTCCCTCAAATCTACTCTAGCAACAAGAAGTTGCTTATCGACCCCTCGCAAATCAGAGTGCAAGCCAAGGATTTCATGATCTCTGTCAACAAGATCGTGCCTTCCTCGGAGCGATCTGCAGCTTCTGGCGCTGCAGCATTGAAACCCAATGTTGAACCTCTGCTCAGAGATGCGCTCGCAAAGGTGTCGGCCATCATTGACGATATTATACCTCAAAAGAAGCCGACAACTGCCTTGGAAGAAGCCATGTACGACGACCGAAACGATGAGTTTGGCTTCGAGAAAGAGAACCTCCAGCGCGAGTTTGAAAGCTCCCGGATCAATCGGCCGAGACTTCTCATCAGCGGTCTGGAAGGCATGGGTCAGCAATATGTCAGTGCTGCATTGCTGGCTAAGTTTGAAGGTCTTCATGTACAATCGTTTGACATGTCGACACTGCTGAAAGACTCAACAAGAGTAAGTGCATTTAAAGAAAATTGTCATTCGATCCTACTAACATTATTGTAGTCACCAGAAGCAGCCGTTGTTCAACTTTTTGAGGAAGTCAAGCGCCACAAGCCTAGTGTCATCTACATTCCTAATATCGAGATCTGGTACGAGACGATGGGACAACAGGTCATCAAGACTTTCAATGGTCTCTTGAAGACCCTCCCTCCCACAGATCCGGTGTTGGTGCTCGGTGTGATGGAGTTGAGATCCAACGAGGTCAAGCCCAACCAAGAAATGATGAAGGAGCTCTTTAGCCGCTCGAAGAAGAACTACTTCAATTTGGAACGACCTGGAGAGGTGGGTGTTTCCCGTGTCATTTTGTGTATGCATCTTACTAACATGATTACAGTCGGCGCGCAGAGAGTTCTTCAGCAAAGCAATCAATTACATCCAGCAATCCCCAGCAGAGTTCCCTCAACCAGAGAATCGCAGAAGGCGTGTTTTACCGGCCTTGCCTGAGGCACCTGTCCTGGAAGAGCAACCTAAAGGCCCTACGAAAGCCGACCTCAAGGCACAAAAGAAGAAGGACCGCTTTACACTCAACAATCTCAAGCTGCTCATCCAACCAGTCATGGATCAAATCAAGCTCAAGTACAAGAAGTTCAGAACGCCAATTGTGGATGAAGCTCTCATCGGATATCTCTACGACGAGCAAGACCCAAGCGTTTTCACAACCGATTTGGACCACACGGAAGTACAACAAGTTAGACCCTATGAGATTTCGAAAGATGCAAGGGGCACTGCTGTGTTGCATGAGACTGCGACTGGCAAGCAATATTACAACCTGGAGATTGTCACCATCGAGAAACGTCTTTCTAATGGCTATTACAAGCGCCCCAAGGACTTCCTCATGGACATCAGAGCACTTGCCAGAGACGCAAAGACCAGTGGCGACCAAGAACGTACTCTCAAAGCCAACGAGATGCTAGCAAACGTCGAGGTCGACATGATGAACCTCGAAGCAATGCACCCTGTACTAGTCGCAGAGTGTGAGGCAGTGTTCAATCGCGAGCTTGCTCGTGAGAAGAAGCAAGAGGAAGAGATTGAGCAAGCTCGAGAGGCGGGCCAAGAAGTGCCTATCATCAGGCCAAACGTGCCACCCAATGTCTCTAACACGATTACCGAGCAGTCTACTGGACCAGTTCATCTCGGAGAGGATGTTCCTGGACCACGAATGCTGGCTCCGTTCACACCTGCTAGACCGCTGGGTCCCAGCCCTCTGTCCAACGGCCATACTAACGGCTCAAGCGTCCCTTCAAGAGTCCATGAAGAGTCCGAGATGCCTGACAGCCAGGACAACTCTTTGATGAACCCACAGGAGCGTGCTGGCTTTATCCAGCCTTATGCAACTCCATCAGCACAAGGCACACAACCATACCACACACATACACAAACCAGCGCCTTGACACGGATAGCACCCGGCTCAGCGCACCAAGACTACTATAACAGCGCATCTTCAACCAGCTCAGGACACAAGACTAGCAACCAAAGTCATAGAAGCAGCGCACCCTTCTCAGTCATTACCAATGTCTCCTCCAATGGCCTACGCAACGACGATGCACCAGACTTTAGCGCTCTCCCACAAGTCGAAGGCGGCAGCCAACTGCCTAACACGCAGCCACCAGACATGTACAGCTCACAACTCTCGCAGTCGTCGCAGCAACGAGCCATGGGTCCCCCACCGCCGAGCAGTCAACCCCACCATCACTCTTTCACCGTGCAAGCACTACTCAACGAGCCCCAACTCATCCCCGCAGACGCGGGTTTGCTTAAAAGTCTTGATGACCAAATGGTCCGCAATTCCAGCGGCCTGAACGTCGAGCAATTGGAACAAGTGATGGCGGCCATCATGGACGCCATCTGGAGGACCAAAAGCGATTGGAACCGCAATCATGCCGCTTCGGCTGTATCCGACACTTTCAACGAGACCATTCGCGACATTGAAGAGTGTCAGGCTATCATGGCACCCAGTCAGGACGAGTAGGTCGAGTCGGACGATGATGATGATGGTTGAGGGGGATTTTTTGTAAGTTGTGGTCGGGTTTCTTTTTTCTTCTTGAATTGCGCGGAAGGCTGGTGTTGGTGGGATAGATGTTGTTGCTTTTGATGCTAGTTACATGTCGAGTAACCTAATGATCATTGTTCATCGCTGCTGAATGTGGCGATAAATGTCATGACGATGCACTTTGTTTTCTTGTTTTTTTTGAAACCCCCAATGTTCCAACTTTTTAACAAATCGGCGTGACCCTGTCTCTCTGACAAACACACCCATTTTCCCGTGCCCCTAGCCTTGGACTTGTGAACTAATGAAAATGTGAACAGAAATGGATTTTCTGGCACTGATCAATATAGCCACAGCATTGTTAGTCCATTTTGCAATGGTGTCGTGGCCGCGCTCGTCCACGTCCACTCACCATGGTGAAAAGCCCACCAAAAAAAAAACAAAATACCCGATCTCTCACTTTCCGACAACAACAAAACTCTTGATAAATCTAGAGATAATCCATGATTGCAAAAACCTCAGTGGTACGAATACATCATCACCCAGAAAAAAAAGCGTTACAAACAATTGATTTTTTTGAAAGAAATGTTTTGCTCATTTTTTTTTTTCCTTTTTTGGGGGTTGTTGCATGTTTTGCTGTATTAAGACAGAAAAAAAAAGCCATCTGGGGTGTGAACCAAGAAATCAAGACCAAGCTTGCACTGAGAAGGTGCGCTTTCCAAAAAGAAAAAAAAAAGGAACCAAGTGCCGGATATCTTATAAAAGACAATGGTAAAAGGAGAAAAAGGAAAAAGAGAAAAACCCGCCATGATTCAAGAGGCACTGAAAAGTCCCCCCTCCCAAAAAAAAAAAAACATCAATCATCTTCCTGGCAAAAGAGCATGTCGACCACCCAGAGCAATGAACAAGAGAAGTGAAAAGGGGAAAGGGAGACTGGGCGGGTATCAACACCGAGCCGAAGAAGAGAAGAACCAGAAGCCGAAAGCTGAGACCTCACGTTTTTGTAACCGACCCTGTCACATCTTTTTGTTGCCGAGAGAGAGAGAGAGAGAGAGAGAGAGAGAGAGAAAACTGCCGGAAAGTTTTGAGAGACAGAGAAGAAAGAAAGAGAGGACAAAATCCTTATGGCGAGACACTGACACCTTCCATCTTGTCAGAGTCGGAAGTTTTCTCATCACCGCTGGTCGCAACAGCCGAATCAGTAGCCGTCGCACTAATGTCGGCAGCCTGCAGCTGTTTCCTCAAAACGGCCATCTCTTCATCTTTCTTCTTGAGCATCTCAAAAGCGAGCGTTTTTTCCTGTTGCAGCAACTTGATATAATCAATAGCGCTTTCCACAGTAGCGGCTTTGGAGTTTGCGCTCCTGCCTTCTGCTGTGTTGTTGCCTTTGGCATCTTTGGCATTGGCTTCTTCCTCTTCTTCGGCAATCTCTTCTGCCTTGCTTTTGCTCTTTGCTTTGGGGAGCAGTGTCTGCATTTCTTTGATGGCTTCGTTGATTCTGTTGCGGCGGCCTTGCTCGGCGATTTTGTGGGAGGTGCGTTTCGAGGTCAGGCCCATAGATAGAGACTCGGGATACGAAACACCGGGCAGACGAGTGCCTTCGAGGAGATGTGTGTAATTTGATTTTGACGCAAGGAGAAGTGCTTGTTGTGATTCGCTCAGGCCTGTTATAGTTGTCAGTACGTGAAAGTCGCTGGATATGAATCATCGAGTGGGAGCACTTACCTCCTTCAGGTAGCAGAGGCTTGATGCTCGGACTGATCTTGGGACGAATAGCCGGGCTGACAAGACTAGACGAGGTGCCAACACTACCTCGCTTTTTGCCCGCCGGAGCACGTTTCTGATCGGGTTTCTTGCCTGACATGGACGGCGTCGAGGCAATCGAGGGAGATTGTTTGCCAGGCATCGAAGGACTCGAGGCAGACGACTGTGATGGAGCTAGTCTAGGCGTACCCTTTGGAGCCAGCCGAGGGGTGGTCTCGCTCGGAACAGTGGTTATGATCCTGTTCAAAGGTGGACGAGCGGGCTCTGCAGCAGCAGGGGGAAGAGCGAGGTCTTCGAGCATGCCCATCTGATCCTGAGGTTGAACTTGGAAATGGCCCGAGCCTGGATGAGGCCCTGCAGAATGATGACCTTCAGCAGCCTGCTGCTGGCTCTTTCTGATAGACATCAAGGAAGCAGGAGTGGCGGGACAAGGGTCGTGTGGTGCTTGATGCGAATGGATAGCGGTCGAAGCAGGAGCAGACTGTGTCTGTGGTCGAAGGGCGGGAGAATGGTATGCCGAGGCGGGAAGTGGTGGAGGACCCATCAGCAAGTCGGGCAAAGCTTCCGGAGAGATTGATTCGTGACTCGAAGTCTCGTTAGCCATGTACTCGACTGATGGTGTGCGCGCGCCCTGTGCCTGAGCCTGCGCCTCCATCAAGACATTGCTGACTTCGCGCGGGGGAATCACGGTCGAAAGGTGTGTCGAGCGACGTCTCTGTGCTTTTACGATGGGCGACTGTCTCACGCGAGCAGCTGGGCCTGTCGAGTGCGGTGCCTGCATCTTCCGCCTGCTTCTACGCGGAGCAATTTCTGTCATGTCCTTGAAAGGGTCGCCGTCCATATTCAAGTCTAGCGGAGAAGCGGCAGCCGAACTGTCGGCCGTAGTTGGATTGGTGTACTGGCTGTGGGCATAACTGCGACTCTGCTGTTGCTGCGCATGCAATGCTGGTGATGTAAGCGGGCTAAAGTAAGCGCCGGGGATCGTGTACTCGGGTATAGGGTGGAAAGTCGAATCCCTTGGTGTCACAGCTGGTGAAACAAGAGGCGTGAATGCCATGCTGTCATCCTTGGTCAAGCGGCCGTGTTGCTCAAAGAAGGGCCCAGAGCTTGAATCCATCTGCTGAGCCGCGTAGTGCTGTGCATGGCCTTGAAGTTCATAGCTGTTTGGCGTGGGAGGAACAATATTCGGCGGACGGTACATGTTCTGAGGCACTTGCTGAGCACCACTCCATTGCTGAACCTGTCCGAAGTTGTGGCCGTCTAACCCATTGGGCACATCGAATGCTTCAACATTGAAGCCCTGGAGCGGTCCATTTGAAGTCGGCGCCTGAGGGCCTGTCGCATCGAGCGAAGGAAAGTCGCTCACATCGAGATTCCCGATATCGCCTATGTCGCCAATGTCGCCAATGTCGAGGAAATTTGAGAAGTCAATGTCCTGCATGTCCATAGGACCCGGCTGCGGCCATTGTTGCGCCTGCTCGGTGTGATTCATTCCAGAGGTTGCAATGGTAGAGAAAGAGACGGATCTTGTGCCGCAGGTGGCTCAGCAAAACCACCTACGTTTTCCCGCAAGGCGCGCGACTTGATATTATATTACGAGCGTCCTCGCTTGTAAGAGACGATGGATCCTAATCGGCAACAATGGTGGCGCCGAGAGAAAAAAAATATGGCTCGAAATTTGGACGGACAATGAGATGCGGTGACGACCGGCTGACTGGTTTTCATCAAAGTCGACGGGCGTGTTGGGACGTCTGATTTGGAGGTGGGTCGCCGAACGGCTGGGCCACTCAGGTGGGGTGCGGGTGAATTTCCTCAGGAAAGAAAAGGAATAAAGTCTGTTCTGCAAAGCTACTCAAGGCAAGCGCGCGTCTGAGGACGGCACTATTGCGATTGCTGATCCATCATCTGGCCGCGTCTTCTGTCCTAGATGACGACTTGACTTTGGTATAACTACAATTGCGACCTCTTTCCTCGCATTGAGAACCATCAACACGATCTACAAAACCGTGATTGACAAAGTTGTCAACGGACTCGAGGATAAACTTTACCCTCGAGATGACTTCCCTCGGGCCCTTGGACCCTGTTTTGGAGAAACAGAGGGCCAGTGCGCGTCAAGATCTCGGATTGCGCTCTGCTTTTAGCCACCTCTCGTGCATCAAATTCATCAAAGACGACGTCGAACCGAGTGACCTTCCGGTCCCACATGCGCGCATACAAGGCTTTCACTTGCAATATGCAACTCCTCCCGTTTCATGCACCGAATGTGATTCTGCTCAAGCCATCAGACTGTGTGGCGTGCTGTGGTCCTGATGACCTGCTGCGGCCTCGTAGATCACGTATTAGAGTGCTTCGACTGCCAACCTCGGTAATATCCCAGAGTTGTACCTTGCCTACTTTCTACGCCATACCGGACTCGCCAGACGAGGGCCCGCAAAGAACAATTGTGACCGATCCACAACCGAAGCTCTTGTCTTGCGTATCGGTATTGTCCCGCCGCGAGCCGGAATGCTTGAATGTCACTGAATGTCACTGGGCTGGCATGTGGTTCACTGGAGGTTTGCACGGACGTGGATCCCGGGATCTGCCTAATGGTCAGTGGTAAAGCCCTGGCTCCTTATTGAGATGATGCCAGGCGCGATTTGAGTCGACGTTATTCCTTCATGAATCTATCGTGTATCTTTACTAAATGGTTGCCCTATATCTTGAGTATCTGACGTGCATTCCAAACACGTACGGTCGCAGAAGATGACCGATCAGGGCAAAGCTTGATTCGCAATCAAGCCTTCGACACAGATTCCCTCTTGATCCATCCTGTGCATACAAGATTTGGAAAACTGCCTCAACATCACGCCCTAGACATTTATTGGACGTCCGCGCGTTCGTCCGTCTAAAAGCTCTCCTCGACACGGCCCCAGTTCCGTATGAACCGGATTGTTGTCCTGGCCGACCCACCTCTGTCTCGCAGTCGTGCGTACAATTTCCTCATTGGTACAAGGGAGTCAGTCCATGCTGCTCATGAGACTGAATAATGGCTGTAGTTAAGTGATACGCCTTCACCTCAATGCACAAGAAATGTTGGTGCGCAACATATGATCAAAACCGCCTTGGAAATTGCAACCGTATGATATCTGATGGTATACCTTAACCAAACATCCGGATACCTGACTAGAGTAAATGGTGTTTCATACTGCAAGCTGGCTCGAGAGTCATTACTTCCATCTACCACCCACCACACTTGAGTCGAGGAGTTGTTGAGATGGTGTATCTTTTGTGTCTGGAACCGAGGGCAAGCTCATGTCCGTCTCGTTAACCACTTTGTTTCGTTCATCTCTTTAGTGTATGAGATGTGCACAAATCCTTGTCATCTCTGTAGCGATACATGGTGACAGACCCGAGCTTGGAGTCTGTGGACGGACTCCATCCGACCATCGAGACCAAGTACTGGGGAGATTTACTGGGAGAGAAGAAGAAAGCCGTCTCGGTCATCTTTGAGCGAGAGCTTCAATTTGGACATCCCCAACTGGCATTCAAAGAGGACGGATGCTAAGAAGAAAGTAGAGTCCGAGCCCGAGCCTGACCTTGTGATATTGGCATAGCAACGTCTGTGTTTGAGATGACCAGTCTTTCCAACTTCGATGCAGGAACGAGGCAAGTACTTATTGCATTCTGCTGTAACTCACGAAAATCAAATGCAACAAGTCATGCCGTGGAAACTGCTTTGATGGTTGAAAGGAAAAATTGAAGACCGAAATTGATCAATCTGTAAGGACATTATGCTACAAGTGTTTCCCGCGAGCGTACAGCCAGTCTACCGCGCTGCCGCACATGATTCGGAATGCAAGAAAGAGAAAGAAGAAAAGATTAAAGTTGGAACACGAACCGCCATTCTCCGCCCGAAACGCCAGTGCTGAAAGACTCGGTATGATGTCTCTTGTAGTAGGGATAAAAAGGCCGCTTTACATGATGATGCAGCATCCACCGGACTGTTGAGGAGCGTAAGGGTCGTCGCGCTTGTCGATCTAGATGATTGAGTCAGACAATGGCAAGTGACAAGAACTGAATTGGGTGTACTCACAGTGCCCCAGCGGCTGGGAACCATGAAATCCTTGGGCTCCTTGTCGGTGAAAGCAATGAGACTGAAGGTCAACTGTCAGCATTTGGACACGGACGCTGCTGTTGTGGCGCAAACTCACTCCATGGAGGCCTCGGAGACAGGGATTCTTCTGCGGTTCAAGTCCTCTTGCAGTCTCTGATTGAGCTCATTAAGACGACGCAGCTTCAATTCAGCCATGCTCTGCTTCTTGCTTCTGCCGGTGTCGTTGTTGCGGATTTCGTACGGTTGAGACATCGTGAATGTGTTGAAGGAGAATCGAAGCGACTACGGTGTGAAGGATGGGCGCAGAAGTATAAAGGGTGAGCCGAGTGGCAGAGATAAGAGGCGAGAGTCTGGCGACGATTGGTGACGACTGTCATAAGCGGTCAGCTTGACGAAAAGTAAACGAAGCACGAAGATGTCGCACGGATGTGATTTGACGAGGCGTGGGAGCCAATGGAGCGGGATCAAAGGGGAAAGAAGAGGATGTCGCGCGCGTGTTGTTCTCGTGGCCGGGAGACGGATGGGGTAATGAGCGACGCAGTGAAGAGAGAGGCCACTGAAAACTAATGTTACACGGCGGCGAGGATGCAGGAATCGTCGTGTCTTGAGGATGGGAAGCGGTCGTGGTCGAGAGACTCCTCAAATTGGCCTTGCTGATCCGGCATAGCGTTTGCTTGGCGCCAGCAGCCATTTAAACGGTTGCGTCTATTGTACTGTCTCTATTCCAACTGTCTTTACTGACCGCCTGGACCGTCCTGCACAATATCCTGTGCCACGCAAGACACGCTTTTGGCCATTCCAAACCCAGTGCTGGAGATGTGATTCATTATTTCCTCGTGGACCCTCTTGTCACTCTTGTGCCAGACCATCCCTAATCTTAGTCCGGAGAGCCAGCCAGCTTTCCCGCTTGGTGCTGAGCCGCTTGATCGGCTGCAGTGTTTCTCAGACGATTGCCATGAGCCATCACTCGTCGTACTGAACCAGAGAGCCTCAAATTTGTATGCACTCTCAAGTTACATCCGATTTTCTGTTATATATCCAGGTATGACGAGCCTGGCAGAATAGTCCCTATCTTATCGTGGAAAGAGTCTGGACATGGCGACTGCCAAATGCTGGTCCAGTCGCTATGTGAAGAAACATCAGTAATGAGCACAATGGATTGATGCTTGTCTGTATTCCTCTGAAAAAAAGAGGAGCAGAGAAGATGTACATAAGATGCAATCTTGATGTCTCGTGCCAAAAAGTCCATAGAATGATCATGATGGTGCACGCTTGGCCACGCCAAGACATGGCGAGCGCACCCGGCAGCAAAGGCTGGGAAAAATCCATCATCTCGACGGCGTCTCTTGATCAACGACAGGAAGGCCGGTCGCTATTCTTTCAAGATGCCTCCACCACCGCATACCAAGCCCGAGAACGTTCTCAAGGTACCTTTCGCTTCATGTACGGCCGCGCGAGCATGACGGAAATCTAACAGCGTCGCGACAACAGAGGGCCCAAGAGCTCATCGCAGTCAACCAGAAGCAGTCGGCTCTGACTATCCTCCACGAACATGTCACCTCCAAGCGCACTCGCAACAGCACCATCGCCTCGCTCGAGCCCGTTGTCCTCTTGTTTGTCGAACTTTGTGTTGAGTTGAGAAAGGGCAAGCAAGCCAAGGATGGTCTTTACAACTACAAGAACACCTCGCAGAACACCAATGTCGCCACCATCGAGGTACATTCAAACAACGCCGTCACTGCTCTGTCTGCCTTTCCGCTGACACACACATACAGCTTGTCTTCAAGCGCTTCATTGAACTCGCCGAATCAAAGGTTTCCGAGGCTCAGGCCAAGGCTGATGAGGTCTCGTCCGCCGCAGAGACCTCCGCCGACCTGGCCAACGTTGGCGATCTCGAGGCCAGCGAGACACCCGAGTCCATTCTCCTGTCCACTGTCTCTGGCGAGCAGGCCCGCGACAGAACCGACCGCGCCATCGTCACGCCCTGGTTGAAGTTCCTTTGGGAGACTTACCGCACCGTCCTGGACATCTTCAAGAACAACGCCAGACTTGAGACCATGTACCAGACTGTCACTCTCCAGGCCTTCCAGTTCTGTCTCCGCTACGCCCGCAAGACCGAGTTCCGCAGACTGTGCGAGTTGCTCCGCAACCATCTGCAGAATGCCGCAAAGTACTCGTCCCAGATGCACGCCATCAACCTCAGCGACCCCGACACTCTCCAGCGCCACCTCGACACTCGTTTCCAGCAGTTGAACGTCGCCGTAGAGCTCGAATTGTGGCAGGAGGCCTTCAAGTCTGTCGAGGACACCCACACTCTCCTCTCCCTCAGCAAGCGCCCTGCCAAGAATGTCATGATGGCCAACTACTTTGAGAAGCTTGCCCGTATCTTCCTTGTCAGCGAGAACTACCTGTTCCACGCCGCTGCCTGGAGCCGTTACTGCAACCTTCTCCGCCAGTCTGCTGCCATCATGAACGCTGGCCAGGGCCAGAAGAAGGACAACCCCTCCAACATTGGTGATGCCGACCTCACCAAGGCCGCCTCCTTTGTCGTTCTGTCCGCTCTTGCCATCCCCGTCATCAGCACATCCCGTTCGCGCGGTGCTCTTGTCGATGTCGACGAGGCCAAGAAGAACAAGAACACTCGTCTTACTAACCTTCTCGGCATGTCTGCGCCCCCTACCCGTGCTATTCTGTTCAAGGACGCCATCAACAAGGGTCTCCTCAAGCGCGCCAGACCTGAGATTCGCGAGCTCTACAACATCCTCGAGGTTGACTTCCACCCCTTGTCCATCTGCAAGAGAATCTCGCCCATCCTCACCCAGATTGCTGCCGATCCTGAAATGAAGAAGTACGTCCTGCCTCTGCAGCAGGTCATCCTTACTCGTCTCTTCCAGCAGCTGTCTCAAGTGTACGAGACTGTCGAACTCAAGTTTGTCCTTAACCTCGCACAGTTCCCCGAGGAGTTCCAGATGAGCCCCGCTGCTATTGAGAAGTTTATCATGAACGGCTGTAAGAAGGGCGACTTGGCCATCCGTATCGACCACGCCACTGGCGTTTTGACCTTCGACTCGGATGTCTTCTCATCGGCTCGCGCTCTCCACCCTGGTAGCGGTGCCGGTCCCTCCGCTACTGAGAATGTCCAGCGCCTGCAAAGCACTCCTGCTGAGATTGTCCGCTCTCAGCTTACCCGCCTGTCCAAGGCTCTCTTTATCACTTGCCAATATGTCGACCCTACCTTTAACGAGGACCGCCAGAAGGCCAAAATTGCTGCCCTGCAGCGTGCTGAGGCTGGCGCCGAGAAGGAGCACCTCGACACTATTGCTCGTTCGGAGGTCATCCAGAAGATGAAGGAGTCTGCCGCCAACGCTCTGGCTGCCAAGGAGCGCGAGGAAGCACAAAAGAAGAGACTTCGTCAGCAACAACTCCAGGAGGCCGAAGTCCAGCGTCTTGCCGATGAGCAACGCGAGCGTGAGGCCCGCCGCATCAGACAGGAGCAGGAGAAGGTCCAGAGAGAGGAGATGGAGCGCCAGCTTAAGGAGCTGAAGCAAGGTGTCAAGGGAGTTGATATCGATAGCTTTGACATCAGCGAACTTGACACTGGCCGCATCCGCCAGATCAAGCTTCAGGCTCTCGAAAAGGAGAAGAACGAGATGAGCGAGAAGCTCAGATTCACTGCCAAGAGAATCGACCATCTTGAGCGTGCTTACAGAAAGGAGGAGTTGAAGCACCTCAGTGCCGACTACGACGCCCAGCGCGAGCGCGACCTTGCTGCCTACGAAAAGACCAAGAAGGAAACCCTCAAGGATGCCGAGGAGAAGCACACAGAGGCCGTGGCCCTCAAGCACCGCCTCAGCCGCTTGGTGCCCGCCTACGAGAAGTTCAAGCGCACCGTCACCGAGCAGCGCCACGCCGAGTTCGAGAAGCGCCGCAAGGTCGCAGAGCGCGAGCTCAACCAGAAGATGGAGCAACGCCGTCGCGAAGTCAAGGAGCGCATGGCCCGCGAGAAGCAGGAAGCCGAGGAGGCTGCTGCCCGTGCTCGCGAGGAAGAGGAGAGACAGGCCAGAGAGGCCGAAGAGAAGGAACGTGCCGACGCCGAGAAGCGCGAGAGAATGGAGAGGGAGAAGCAAGAGAGAATCAAGTCGAGAGAGTACGTTCCATCACACCAAACAGACAACACCCATACTGACACGTCCATCAACAGGGAAGCAGCCGCCGCAGCCGAAAAGCAACGCCAGCGCGAAGAAGAAGCCGAACGCCGCCGTGCAGAGCGCAAGCAAGCACCCCCTGCCGCCGCCGCACCTTCCCGCTGGGAACGCTCCGGCGCACCCACACCATCCGAGCCCTCTGCCCCGTCAGCTGGCGGCCCGCCCCGCCTCAATCTCTCCGGCAACAAGCCCTCATGGCGCGAGCGCGAAGCCGCAAAGGCAGCCCAAGCCGGTGCCTCGTCACCTGCACCCCAAGCCGAGCCTGCCCGCCCTGCCGCCCCTGCCGCCGACGAGCGTGTCCAGACTTCCGAGGCCGCTCTGCCCAAGCGCTCTGGCTACCTTCCTCCTGCTATGCGCGGCGGTAACGCACCTTCTTCCGACTCGCCTCCTCCTCCCGCCGCCGCTGCTGGTCGCTGGACCCCTAGAACCCCCCGCGGTGATGGCGAGGCTCCTCCCCCGTCGGGCGGTAGATACGAGCCACCTTCTTCCCGTGGCGGCTCTTCCTCCGGCGGTGCCTACAGACGTGGTGGCTTTGGCGGTGGCAACAGGAACTAAGAGATTTCAGTTTCTCCATTGACGAACGATTCCGTGGGCAGATGTTTTTTTATTGCAACAATCTTTCTGTTTCAAGGGCAAGGAGGGGAAAAAAATGTAGGGGTGATGATCCTTTGGTGTTTTCTTCTTTCTTCTTTATCACATAGCCTCGAAAGGGAAACGAAAAAGCATGCATTCTTTTATTTTTTCCCTGTTATCCTAAACGCACATTTTTCATGTCCACGACCCTCCCCTTTTGGTTTATGTTAAGTGTAGGTAGATTGGATCCCATTTGCTTTGATATTGGTCACAGGCTTCTGCTCTGAATTCTCACATGTGCCATTAATCCTCAGACAGTGAGTGTGCTAAATATGACAGTCACAGCTTCCTCTTTGCATTCGCTTAAGAACAACATTGTGTATACGCCACCTAAACAAAGCAATGCTCGTCGTTCCTTGTTGATGCTATCCATGCTGCTTCCAATCAATCTTATGCCGCTTGGTACTTGCGAAGCTGTGGAAGACAATGTCAGCCTCGGCATCAAACAAACGATAAGATGGCTCAATACTCACATCCATGGTAAGAGTCCTACTGCTGTTGACTGTCTGGTCTCTCATGACACCCACAAGTGTCTCACTGTTTTGGAACAGTCCAGTCTACAGTGTACGTTAGCAATCTTTTCGGAAAGCGCAACACTTGATCAACATACCTTGAGAGAAATGACAACAAACTGCATGCCAGGTCCTGCATGTTCCTTGACGTAATTTGCCAGACGGGCAGTGTTGGCATTGTCGAGGGCAGCATCGACCTCGTCAAGCACGAAGAAAGGTGATGGTGCATATGTGTGAATCGCGAAGAGAAGCGCCAGCGCTGCCATAGTCTTCTCACCACCAGACAGATGTTCCATATCGCGGAAACGCTTGAGTGGAGGCATGGCGTGGTATTTGATACCACTGAGATATGGCTCATCAGTGTCTTCCAGATCAAGATATGCTTGGCCTCCAAGCGGGAAGCTGGCTGTGCGGGTGAGTTCCTTGTACACTTGATCAATCTGGCTTGAAATGTGTTCATAAGCCTTGTTGAACAGGTCCGATCTCAGTTCTCTGACTTCATCAAACTGATCCTTGGCTTCTTTGGCAGCCTTGCGACTGGCTTCAAATTCGTCGTCAGTGGATTTGAGACGTGCTTCGACACCCTCTAGTCGCTCGATGGCTCTCATGTTTGGTGCCATTTTGTCGAGATCTGCTTGAATGGTCGAAATTGTTTCTTGGAGGTTCATCTCGCATTTCTCAGAAGAGTCCTCCTTCAGATCATCGTCCAGCTCTGAGAAGTCAATATCAATACCATAGTCGTTGACTTCCGGTACGCGTTGAGAGCCTTCCTCCTCATCTACATCCATAGCATCTTCTTCAGCAGCAATACCGCCATCAAGCGGCAAAGACTCGAGCTTTCTGCTTTGAGAGGTGAGGGGAATATTGATTTCTTCGATTCTGCACTTGCGTAGGAGCGAGTAGCGATCCGAATTCGACCGTTGAACCTCTTCCTGAAGGGCAGTGATTTCTTTGTTAGTATTCTCGATCGATTTCGAACGTTTGACAACTTCGCGTCGATGTTCAGCAACCTTGTCGGACTTTTCGTCGTATTTGGTCCTGCGTGTGATCAGTTGCTCGTTCATCTGCTCAACTTCGGCATTGAGTTCGTCAAGCTCGTTGTTGAGACTGTCTCGCTCGGATTCGAGGTTTGCAATGTTGGCTTGTGCTTCCTTAACGTCGTTCTGCAACTTGGCGATGCGATCCTTGGTCGTTTGTAGACGTTGCGTCTCGAACGCAAGTTGGTTCTCCAATCTGCTGCGTTGCGTCGTGAACTCAAGCTTCTTCTGTGCTGCCTCTTGCTGAGCACTACCCTGCTGGGCTTCGTATGCGCGAATATCGCTGTAGCCCAGACGTTGACAGAATGCAGCAAAGATTTCATCCTCAACAGTTGCCACTGAAGACGAGTATGCCTCTAGCTGACTGCGTAAGGTTGTGACACCATGAGCTTGCTCCTCGTACTTGGGCCTTGTCTCCTCGAGCTGACGTCTTGCATATTTCAACTCACTCTGCTTGCTTTCAACATTCGATCCAAGTGCCCTGAGTTCTTCATCGGCAAAAGCGCGACGTGACTCCAACGCGGCAAGCTCGCCTTGAAGAGCCTCTTCCTCGGCCTGTCGTCGATGGCCCTTGGGCAGAGCTCCTAAGTCGGCAAGCAACTTGTCCTTGAGACGACGCAAATTCTCAACTTCGGAGTCCTCCCATTTGCGTGCATTACGCTGGTCATTTGAGCCATGTCCACCAGTCATGAGACCGCCCTTGTGGATAATTGTACCATCGAGCGTGACTGCTTTAGCTTCGACATGCCTTTCGTAGCAGAGGTGCCTGGCGATTTGGAGATCATCACAAACAATACTGTTTCCACAAGCGAAAGAAATGGCACGCTCGACTGCATTATCGTAATCGATGGTGTCAATGGCGAGTCGCATGCCCCTATGCATGCCCTTCAGGTTGGCGTCCGGTGCTTTGTGCATGATGGTGTCGAGTGGGATGAAAGTAGCTTGGCCAGCACGCTGGTCACGGAGATACTGAATGCACTCCTTTGCAACCTTTTCAGTGTCGACCACAATAGAATCATGATGGCGACCAAGAACGGTACTGACGGCAACGTTGTACTTCTTCTGCTTAGGCTTGCAGAGAGACCAGAGTTGACCTCGGACACCAGGGAAAATTCTTTTCATGGCGGCGACAGTCTCACGAGCTCTTGTCTCTTTCTCGGACTCGCGTCGGGAAACAGATGCGTCATTGAGCTTATGCAGTACCTCGTTGAGTTTTTCTTCGAGTTCGGTGTGTTTCTGAGCAGATCTCAACCTCTCAGACGTCAAGGTGTTGAACTCCTTCTTCTTGCCATCCGCTTCAGTGTTAATGGAGCGGATAGTAGAGCTGAGCTCATCACGTCTCGAACGTAACGAGGCTACCTCGCTGTCAAGCTTGGAAATGTGGCTTTCGGTAGAGTCGACTTTGCTCTTCAGACTCTCAACTGTTTCCTCATCGGTTTTCAGCTGACGAGTGATGTTGTCAACCTTGATCTGGTCGGCTGCAGTTCTCTTGTTGACATCTCCTCTCAAGCGGTTGTATTGTTGCAGGTCGGCTTCGCTAAGCTCGCGTCCGGCTTGTTGTTGCGCAGCTGACCATTCCTGTTCCCACCTGCTTTGGGCTTTCTGGACAACATCAAGATCCTTCTTCAACTGATCGGCATTACGAGCTTGCGCATCTCGCTCCTTTGAGATTTCGGTGATACGCTTGCGCGATACATCGAGCTTCTTGTTGGAGAGAGAAATCTTCTCGTTGATGGGCAAGAGATCGTTCTCCTTATCCTCGACGGCTTTCTCCTTGTTCTTGATGTTGCGTTCGAGCTTGTGGACTTCGCGACCTGCTCTGGCCTGCTCTTGCTGTGCTTCGGCGAGTCTAGCCTCGAAGGATTCGACGTTTCTGCGGTACTCCTTCAATTCTTCCTGGTGTCTTTGAATTTCGGCACCGGATTCTTCGACAATTTGTTGGAAGTGGAACAGCTTCCATAGCACATGGGTGACAATTGCTTGGTCCCTTTCGTCGGCTTTGCGGGTGTAGTTGTCGACTTCGCGTTTCTGCTCCTGGTACTGCTTGATTTCGGAGTTGATACCTCGACGCTGGTTGAGTCTGAAAGCCTGGTCTTCGGCGGCCTTTTCGGCTTCAATTTTGAGACGGTCGTAGTCGGCCTTGTGCTCGAGACTGCCACTGATTTGCTCGATCAACCTAGTCAGGTCCTTGGAACTCTGCGATGCGATGGCCTCGACATCGCCTTGGAAGACGAGGAAGTTGCGGGCCTTGATCAAGATGTTCTCGGCTTCGAGAGCTTCGTTGTACTGCTTGGCGGAAACGGATTTGTTGTTGATGCGGTATTCGGACTGGCCAGTAGAAGTAATGGAGCGCTTCCAGGCTTGTTCATCTCCAGCATCATCCTCGTAGACAGCCATGACCCAGGCATTGGTGGGGTCGGCTCGTTGGGTGCTGGTCTGAGTGTCTTGATCCTCCTCCTCCTCCTCCTCCTCCTCTTCTTGTGCGCCTGACTCGGCTTCGGGATCCTGAGGGCGGGCGTCGGCGACTTCGGTAGCAGTTCCATCGGCATTGATGCGCGAAGTCTTCAGTACACGCCCGCGGTAGACCAGATCGCGTAGATGGGTGGAGCGGAGATGGGAGGATTTTATGCCAAGGACGAAGGAAATGGCATCCATTGAGTTTGACTTTCCAGAGCCATTGGGGCCGATGATAGAAGTGAAGTAGGAATCGCCAAAGAGGAGAACATGGTGGCCCTTGTATGACTTGAAGTCTGGGCAGCGGTTAGTGGGCAATGGCAGTCTAGGATGAGCAGAGACGTACTGAACAACTCGAGTCGAATCAGCTTGCCCATGGCGACGGCGACCGGACGATGGGGTGATGGTCGAGCAGGCGGAGCAGGCGGAGCATGCGCATGGCCGTGGAAAGAGACGACGCGTCGAGGGAGTCGCGTTGACGCGATCCCGCCGGCGCCAAGAGGGAAAGAGCGACGGCGAGTCAGCAGCAGCACACGGACCAATGACATAGCACCCTTTTGGATTGATGCCCTGGTCTTGTATCATGCTTGTTTCTGCTCAAAAGTAAAAGTAGCTATTCTGCATTTCACTGGCCTAGTAGCTGTGGAAATCATGCCAATCTAAGAGTTGCTCTCTTCTTTCCATCAACGCCCGACAACCCTTCCTATCACTCTGTCGTTCACACCGCCATGTCACAACCAGCCGACATCAACAAGTCCAAATCAGAGCCATCTGGCCTCAACACGGCGTCAGCGCAGAACCCGACTCCTGATTCTGACTACCTGTCAGCTGCAGATGCCCATCATTATGCAGACACGGCTTCTCAGCCCACTTCACCCGGCTACAGCGTCCTGTCGCGGACAACCTCCAATGGGAGCTTCAGCGAGCCTGACGATGAGCACTTTCCTCCTCTTGACCGTCTCACCATGTTCGACATACTCGAAAACCTCGCTCTGCCCCAACGTCTGGAACGATTGCAGCAATCCCTCACCGCTCAGAAAGACAAGGTCCGCCGCCAGCAGCAAAAGCTACGAGTTTCTAGCATCACAGCCAAGGACAAGATGGTCGAAGAGTGGAGGCGCCGAGTGCCCACCCCAGACGAGCAACTCGACAAGTACAAGAAACGCATGAGAGAGAACGTCGACAGACTCGGCAAGAGATGGAACGATGCCAAAGCAGTCACGCTGCGTGAGAAGATCTCCTTCATCACCGGCGTCCTCAACATCTTCATCTCGGGCTACCTTGTTGGTGCATGTCCCGAGTACTTTCACATCTGGTACACTGCCCAACTCGTCTACTTCATGCCTCTGCGTTACTACAAGTACCACAAGATCGGCTACCACTACTTCCTCGCCGACTTGTGCTATTTCGTCAACCTCCTCATGCTTCTGACCATGTGGTTCTTCCCCAACAGCAAGAGACTGTTTATCAGCACATATTGTCTCGCCATGGGCAACAATGCCGTAGCCATTGCAATGTGGAGAAACTCGCTCGTCTTCCACTCTCTGGACAAGGTCACCAGGTGAGTCCTCCCACAGCCATCTACTCGTCTCATCACTGACATTTGCAGTCTCTTCATCCACATCATGCCTTGTGCCACGCTGCACTGTCTGGTCCATCTGATACCGAAAGACTTACAAAAGGAGAAGTTCCCTGCCATCTACAGCATCAAACACTCGTCTCCTTCCTCTCCCGAACATTTCTCTCTCTGGGGCATGATGGTCTGGGCTACTGTTCCTTACGCCTGCTGGCAATTGAGCTACCACTTCCTCATCACCGTCAGAAGAAGAGAAAAGATTGCCGCAGGTCAGTCCATCTACCACCGCCTTACCTCAACCTCCCCAACTAACACCTCCACACCACAGGCCGTCCAACCTCCTTCACCTGGCTCCGCAAATCCTACGCCAAAAACCCCCTCGGCAAATTCGTCCTCTCCCTCCCCGAAGTCCTGCAGGGCCCCGCTTTCATGCTCATCCAATACGCTTACGCCCTCATCACCATGCTACCCTGCCCCCTCTGGTTCTGGTACCGCTGGGCCAGCGCCGGCTTCCTTTTTGTCGTCTTTACATGGGCCACCTACAACGGCGCAACCTTTTACATTGACGTCTTTGGCCGTCGCATGGAAAAGGAATTCGAAGCGTTGAAAAAGGAGGTCGCTAAATGGCAGAATACGCCGGATGCGAAGCCCATTCTTGAAGAGGATGATCCGGCGCTCAAGGCTGTAAAGAATGAGTTGCAGCTTTCTGATGACAAGCATCATTCGGATAATGTGGAGGGTGTGGATCCTAAAGGTGCTTCGACTTCTATCGAGGCTTCGACGGACGGGGCAAAGAATGATGAGGGTGTTAGGCAGAGATGATGATTGTGAATTGACTGTAAATTTCGACACTTGGTCTGGATACAAGGTTGTGTAGCACAAGGAGTTTTTCTTTGTTTTTCTTTTGACGCGGCAATACCCCTAATTTTCTTAGAAGGATCACAGCATAACGAATGATAGAATCTGCATCATGACCATGATCATATGGTCGTGAAATCATCATGCCTTGCTTGTGGCTTCTACTCTTGCGACATTGCTACCAGTAAGTTCAGTTAAACTTCTGCTTTTGTGCTTTTTTCGCTGCATTCTTGAATAAAAAACAACGAATGCACTCTTCTATCACCGTCTTTTGTCACGGCCGTTTGACAAGAAAGTTTTGATGATGATGATGGTGATGATGAAAATCCGACAACAAATACACGCAATGCCTCTTCTTCTTCTTTTCTTGGACACAATGAGGGGGATATGAAGAAATGAAAAATGAGAGAGAGAAAAACCGCTATAGACACTTTCCATGCTTTGCCCCCACTACTCTTGAGAGTGAGCCCTCGGATTCTCAAAAGGATGGATTCGAATCCTTTTTCCCATCGTCCAGCCATGACACCCCTCCCGCCTGTTGTTCCATGCGCCGTTCATTTGAAACCCAATCCCACGTGCTTTCTTCATCTTTTTCTTCTATTCATAGCGATCGCTGAGTCGTTTCATTGTTCGTCCGCGAGGTTCGCTGGGGGCGCGCGGAGCCTCTTCTTCTGCTTTCGAGATTCCGTTTCCATACCCTCCGTTCTTCAAGCCTTGAAACCCTTTCTAAGACTCGCTGGCAAAGCTTGCACCACGACCTCTGGGGGCAAATCCACCTCTGGAACCGCCACGCGGGCCACCACGGCCGAAACCCCTGCCACGACCACGGCCACGGAAGCCACCGCGGTATCCGTTGTCCACGTTGGCTTGTCCGAAAGTCTCAAAGTTCTTCTTGCGCTCTTCAGTTCTGAATTCCATACCGCCCATGCGTCTTCCGTCCTCTTGCGCTGCCTGTCTGTCCTTGAGCTCGGATGAAATGTTGTCGAAGAACGAGCTCGACTTGTTGTAGGTTGTGGTAGGGATCACAACCTCGCGCTCGGGTTGGGCAGCTTCGAGACCATTCGATGCACTTTCAAGGGGTGCCTGAGGCTCGTCGGCAGTAGGCGTTCCAAGAGGAGATCCAGAAGCAATCGCCTCCTTTACCAGATCTTGCTTGTTGAACTTGGCGTTGCTGGTCTCAAAGTCAAAGTCTGTGGTAGGCACCTCGACAGGCTTGGCAAGATCGCGATTGCTGGGACGTCTTCCACCACGACCTCCACGGTGTCCAGCAGCAAAGCCACCCGTGCCGGGCTGGCGCGAGTGTCTGATTCTGTCGTCAGTGCGCATGTCACCAACTCGTTTGGCCAGGTTGTCAACGTTGTTGTCTACGGGAGCGGTGGCAGCGACAGGTAGTTTGGCCATGGCGGCAGCGACAGCAGCGGCAGCAGTCTGAGTAGCACTCTGCTGCTGTTGAGCCATGTTGTTCGGCGCATTGCCAGGCTTAGCGTGCAGAGGGACAAGAGGAACTGCAACACGAGTGTTCTTGGGGCCGGTGGGAGGCTTGATTTGCGTCTGAGCAGGTGCAGTAGCGGCAGCAACATCGGGCTTGGAGTCTACAGGTGGTGGAGGAGCGGCATTTTCAGGGACGGGCGTCTTGTCCGTCGAAGAAGCTGGCTTTTGCTCAGGCAGTTGAGGGAAGCCAGCAGAATCTTGAGTAGGCTCGGTCTGCTTCTTGGAAGGGCCAGAGGGGGGCTGTGACTCGGGAGATGCCTGCTGCTGAGATTGTGGCTGCTGGCTTTGCTGTTGCTGGCCGGGACGGCCAATAGGCTGAGGAGGGAACTGTCCAGGTGGGCCTTGCGGGAAGCCCTGGCCTGGAGGTGGGAACCAGCCTGGAGGGGGAGGACCGTAGTATTGGTGGGGAGCGTTAGGGAAACCATGAGGACCGGCTGGAGGACCGAAGCGAGAATTGCCCTGGGGCGGAGGAGGGTAGCCGTAAGGAGGGAATGGCGGAGGCTGTTGAGGGCCCTGAGGACCTTGAGGACCGCGCCACTGCTGCTGCTGCTGTTGCTGCTGCTGGTTGGGCTGGGGGAATGCACCTTGTGGGCCGGCTTGAGGGGCGCCAGGAGCACCGTGAGGGGGTCTTCCAGCCTACGGACGAGTCTGTGTCAGCATGGACTCTTGCAGTAGCAGATTGAGGGAGTGATTGTGTATGGGGGCTCAGAAGGAAGGCAACGGAAAAGGTCCACTTGGTTTTGCGCTCTCGGACAATTGACAATTTTTACATCCGGAATACTTCATCATGGCGAATCGAGGCATGGTGTGCGGGTTGTAGACTTACACCAAGGATGGCGGGATCATTGGGCATCTGAGGAGGCTGCGGCTTGCTCTCCTTGGGCGGCTCGACGATGGTCAGATCCTTGACATCGCTGCCACGGAAGACAATGTAGTCGTAGATCTGGTCATTGGGCGGGATCTCGTCTTCTGGGTTGCCGCGACGGCCTTCGGTGCCGAACGACTTTACGTTTTCCAAGGCGACTGTCGAGTTCTCCGAGTTGATCTCGTGTAGCGTGCCGACATATCTGCACGGATGGCAATCAGCTCGCATCCACACATGAGTGCGCAGCCGTGCAAGGGCGTGTACTCACTTGATGTCGCTCTTTGAGATGAGAGAGATGCGCGATCTGTCCTCAGTGTCAGCTAGCTTGCTACACAACAGGACGCGGTTGACTTGGCGCACCCGATGAATTCGGACATGGCGATGGATGAATGGCAGCCCGAGCCGGATAGTCAGGCCGTGAGAAGAAATGCAGGTGGAAGAAGAGGTCGTGTGCTGCGAGTCGACAGGAGCTGGCGCTTCACATCAACTCGTGCATGCTCGCTGCTCGTCGCACGGACCACGGACCACCGCCCTGTCGACTGCTTCCATCACCCTGTTCTCCCCTCACACTCAGCATCTTCCAACCCGACAATGATGCAGACGTCAGACGATCCCACTGCTCTCTTTCAGCAGTTGGACAGTTACGATTGGGACAATGACAAGGAATTTCAAACTGCTCTCGCCTCCATCCTGACATCTGCCACAAATCCCGACCAGACTGCACATTTAACCACGAGAGCTCGTTGTTACTATTTCTCAAGGTAACAAAGTGATTCGATCACTAACAGATAAATACCTGTCGTACTCTTACACCTTGCAACAGAAAGTTCAAGACGCCCGTAAATTTCGAGGCCTATCAAACTTGGACCCAATCACAACAGCATGCTGGCCCTGAGCTCCAACCCGCTGCCAACCCTGAATCAGAATATCCATCTTCCATAGGAGAGGCACCTCCGCCAGCTTCCTTTGCGGAAATCTGTGCCTTGATCGCAGAAGGCAAGCCTATACCGGGTATCAAAGATATCCCTGATACTGTTCTAGAAGGCCAAGGAACACAGGCACAAGCACCCCGACGCAAGAAGCCGTGGGAGAAGGATTCAGCCTCGGCGCCTACTCCTAGCTGGGCTGCAAGGAATTGATTCAATCTCATCATTGCTATTAAGAAGATATCGGACGTTACAAAAGCGTCGCGTATCTCTGTGATCTTGAGATTTTGATCAGTATGAATAGCCATAGTAGATCGTCATGTTTATACCTCTGCTGATGCCTATAGATAATACAATATCATATATACCTTCACAACAAAGCGTCCAGCACTTTGTCCTGCAGCCTGTTGAGCTGATCTTTCATAAGCCTGACCGTAAAATCAAGCGCCATGTACTTTTGCTTGTAGTCAATCTCGCTCTCCTTCATGTTGCTCACCTCCTTGATCATCTCCTGTGCTCGAGCCTCGGCATCGTTTGCGTCTACCTGCTGAGGTCCGATGTCAAGACCAACCACGCAAAATTTACCTCCGACTCCACCAAATCCAGCAGACCAGCTAACATCGAACTTCTCTCTGATCCTGTCTGCATGGTCATCTGGACCGATGGGCTCTTCGAGTCCATGATCTCGTACTGCGAACCTCTGGACCACAATCTCCTTTTCCTTACAAGGAGTGGCGGATGTAAAGCCCAACTGTCGCGATACACCGAGCCAACTTGTGGCCGCTATGCGGAGCGCATCATCACTCTTGTTGTCCGAATCCGCTTTTGGCACACCGAACCGCTGCAGCATCGCATCAGCCAAACGCATAGATTCGGGTCCTAAAAGCCTCATTGAACGGCCACTCAGTTTTGCACGAAGAAGATCAGCAGCAAGAACCCGCTTGAGAGCTTCGTATGCAAGCCCTGTCTCCGGTTCAATGTCTTCATCTGGACGAGCAGAGGGAGTTTGTGTGACAAGCCCAGTCTCTACAGCCGACCACTCAGACGCTGCTGGTTCTGTGTTCATCTGCATCGAGCCTTCTGCTGGTGTACCGGCGGAATCTCCGTTCACAAGTAATGATGGCGTAGCAAGTTGAATCGGCCCACCGACAGTTTCAGGCACCTGCAAAGATAGACGTCCACGTTCAGGCCGGCGAGGCGCTTCTGTATCGGTCGGCTTTGACATCATGAAGACCGGTTTATGCAAAGGCTTGGTGTAGGCGTTTGGACGCAGCAAGTGGGCCTCAGTATCGTATGGCATCAGCGACACGGCTGGAGTGCTCCTTTGAGATGCTGGTCTCTCGGCATTTGGATCTGCCGGAAATGTGGTGTATGGACCATCTTGGACAGATCGATTGCCAGGAGGCCTGCCTCTGGCTTTAGCATTAGTTGCAGTTGCATTTGTCCAGGCAGAAGAGACTGCTGGGCCATGTTTCCGACGAGAGCGGGCGCGTGAGGCTCCGGGAGTGATAGCCGACATCGGCTCGTCGTATGCTGGCAAACCTGATGCTCTAGGCTCGAGAGCCGACATTGGATGAGGTGTTACAGGTGTCTCATGAGAACCATGAAGCTGCCATTGAAGATTCTGCGGAGGTCGAGAAGCTATCGCTGAATGAGGCATGTTTCGTCCATGTGCCGAATGCGCATTGGACGCGGGTGTCCACACTGAATCACTGAAAGTCTCCACAGGCCTAGCACTTACAGGAATGGCAGATCCGGTATAGGAGGCCTGCGGCTGAGCATAGAGGGTACGCCCTTCGTAGGAGAAGGAAGTTGTCAGTAAAGGCTTCTTAGGGGGAGCCGGATCTGTCTCGGGAGTCTCATTCCTCTTTCGGCCTCTTTTGGGACGGAATGAGGGATCCAAAGCTCTGATAGCAAGGTCTTCGTCAGCTGGTACGCCATCTCGACCCCGAGCGGGGTGAGGATCATGCGGCGGAGGCAGATCTAGATAGTATGTGTGCTTCTTCCCGAGCAGATATTCGAAGAACGCATCGACATGCATCGCACGCATCCATCGCTGATGTCTAGGTAAGCTCGATATATCATGTGGAATAGAAGCTGTCACCACCGACCTTGAGTCTGACCGAGTACTGCTGCACCTTTTGCACACTACCACCCCTCTCTGCCGATGGAGGTTCAACACCCAACTCCAGAGATAGCTGTGTCCAGGTTTTGATATCCTTACTGTCAAACCTCTGGATAAGTTGCCACAAAGTGTGTATGCTAAAGTCTTTGCCATCACTACGAGGTGGCGTTTGGAAGATGCGTTTCAGATCGGATGTGTCAATGTCCAGCGGGAAATACGGATTACAGTACAGAATGAACGCAGCATATACGTCGGCGATGTTCTCTTCCGAAACATCGCGTGGAGGTAAAGCACGTTGGGTAGGTGTCGCAGATAGGCGAGTGGGTAGTGCTACAACGTGCCTTGGAGATGCAGAAGTCGAATCATGTGGCATGTCGCTTTCCGCAGCACCAGTGAAGAGCGAGTTAGGTGTCACATCGGCGGACCCCATGTCATAATCGTGACCTAAACTGTCTCGATGGCCGATCGACGAGGCTGGAGAGCTACCAGCGCTCTCAACAAGGTCCTCGGACGTATCTCTATGTGCCATCTGTGCGGTTCTTATTTTCTATCGCAGTTCTTTTCGACGTATCGCGACGATGTCGAATAGGCCTCCGAGCTCGGAAGCTTAAATTTCGCGCTACCCGAAGGTCGCCAGGCGGCCAGGGGCCGAGGAAGGCGTGTAAAGGACGACGGCGAGGCCGAGGGTGAAGCGATGGACACTGGCTTCCGGCTTTGAGACGTGACGCCCAACTTAATCGGCTTTTGCTGTGAATGAGAGGTCGAATAACGGGTCAATTGACTCGTTCTGGTCGGGCATGACCTGGAGAAAAGGGGGAAAGAAAGATATGCAGCCAAAAGTCGTGGTAGCTCCTGCTTCCCCAGTCTGATCCACCTTGATCGAACATCTACAGACACCAACATCATTGATTTGTCACCTGAATGTGAGTGAGAACGACAAGACTGATACACTTGAATATACTCGACAATCAGACTGTGTCACAGTAACATGCTTGCATCGCCTCGTAGTGAGAGTGGTCAAAGCCTGACAGTTTCTCTGACAAGCGTTCTGTCAAGACCCTGAAGGACCGATGCCGTTCACATGAACCTCGGTTCCCACACCCTCTCAGAGCTAAAAGCTACTCAGGGCCTACACCTGACCGAGCTGGATACAATAACTTGATTCAGGCATAAGAGCTCTCTCTTCCTCAAATCTCGCTGACCAAACTTCGAAGCATCGTGATAGCTCCACGCCCTATTCACGGCCCCTTATCTGCTCTTTATTAAAACAAATAAGCTGTATTGTCAGACCTCACTAACAGTCTACGTTCTCTTCAAACATGTCTCATTCCAATACTGTCAAGGACGAGCTGCAAAAATCGACTGCCACTGCACCTCCAGATGCCGTCTCTCAGCAGTCTGATAATGTCGCCCACGCTCTGGCTGGTTCGGGCGGCGGTCTGATCTCCATGGCTTTGACTTATCCTTTGATCACCTTGTCAACGCGCGCCCAAGTCGAGTCAAAGAAGGCCGACACCAACGTTCTCGAGGCAGCTCAGAAAATTGTTGCACGCGAGGGTGTTCGCGGCCTATATTCCGGTCTCGAGTCCGCTCTTTTCGGCATCAGTGTCACCAACTTTGTCTACTATTACTGGTACGAATGGACTCGTGCTGCTTTCATCAAAGCTGCAAAGGCTGCCAACCGCCCCAATGCCAGTAAGCTCAGTACCGTGGAAAGCATGCTTGCCGGTGCCCTTGCCGGAAGCGCGACTGTACTCATTACCAACCCTATCTGGGTCGTCAACACACGCATGACCGCTCGCAAGAACGAGAGCGATGAAAGTGCTCTGCCTACCGAAGAAGCAGGCGTCAAGCCTAAGAAGAAGCTTAGCCCCAGCACAATCGGTACGCTTCTTTCCATCATTAAGGAGGAAGGCTTCATGAGATTATTTGCCGGCGTCCTGCCAGCTCTTGTCCTCGTCATCAACCCCATCCTGCAGTACACTATCTTCGAACAGCTGAAGCAGTCTCTTGAGAAGCGTCGTCGCGTCACACCTACAGACAGCTTCTACCTCGGAGCTCTTGGCAAGCTGGCGGCCACTAGCATCACTTACCCTTATATCACGGTCAAGTCAAGAGCACATGTCGCTGGACAGAAGGAGGGCATGTTCAACAGCTTCTCACGAATTCTGCGCGAGGAAGGTTGGGCTGGACTTTATGGAGGTGAGTTGAATCCAGCTTCAACACAAACACAGAACCCTGATGCTAACACTTCATGTCCAGGTATTGGCCCCAAGGTCACACAGAGTGTAATCACTGCAGCTTTCTTGTTTGCGTTCAAAGATGCTCTGTACAATGCAACAGTAAAGGCACGCAGAAGCATTGCCAAAAAGGCATAGATGATGAAGCCTCGAAAGATTCATGGGTGGCTTAGGTTATGAGAATGTGGAAAGCGTGGTAAAGGGAAACACGCCTCGGAACGTCGAATGAAGAGAAGCAGCGAACGGAGGAAGAGGGTGGGTACTGCGGTTGGATTATGTTGTTTGCGAAATGTGTGTGGTTGCCAAATGACGAGAGTTGTAGCCTTAAGATCTATTATTCATCAGAACGATGGCTATATGCTCTATCCGATGGACATGAGTCAATGAAGTTGTCACTGAATCAATATTGCCTTGAAGTCAATAAATAAAACTACTCGCCGTGGCTCAGCTCGTCTCAGTACAGGATTTTAGCTCCAAGAATAGAATGCCCGCCGACTGCTTCGAGCCACGCGACCAATTCTACCATCTACTTCAAAGAACAGTTTGAGAAAGCTACAGATAGCGTGAAGTCTAGTGACCCAATGCAAATCATCCGTGTGTCAATACAAAGACACGTCAGCGTGAGTTTTCGAACATCATCAACAAAAGTATGTGCGTAACAGCAACGTCCAACTTGCTAGTCTTGTAGGAATGATGAAAGAGTTACAGATAGCTTGTGGTCTGGTTACCCAACGCGCATTCTTTGGGCGTCGGCACAAAGGCACGAGAACGCAAGATTTCAAATGATAACCAGAGTAGTTGCTTGAACGCAGTACTAGCCTTCTATTCTAACTGACCTTGTGAGGGAGCCGCAAGCATCCCGAGGTTCAGTGACGTGAGTGTCGTGCCGACATGCTTCGGGCGGATGTGTCGAGGCTCTGAGACCAAAGAAAGACTCGAGGTGGCCGACTGAGTACGACTGTGACCGGTGGGTCTTAAGGGTTGGTTGCAGAGGGATGTTAAAAGGGAAACATGCCCATGTGTAATCGAAACTGTTAACGGGGCAGGCACTCTGAAAGTCCAAGGTCAGACTCAAAGTGATTGGTGAAGTTCGACTGAGATCAGTGAGCCTCAGGGGCCGATTGCAAAGAAGTGACCTCCATCAGTCTACGTAATTCGATATCTCAATCAAATTGCCATCCGGATCTCTCGTATATACACTCTTCAGTTTACCTCTCGCACCCGTCCTGTCCACAATTTTTCCTTCCTCCAAGATCTCCAGCCCTTCCTTCTGTAATTCAGAAAGCACGTCTGAGATGGGCGTGGAGGTCAGGAAACAGAGATCTGCAGTACCGGGTTTGGCGAGGGTCGCTTTGGGCTCGAATTCTGCGCCGGCTTGGTGAAGATTCAACTTTTGCTGGCCAAAGGTGAGGGCATGCCTTGAATCAGGAGGTCAGTCAAAGTTGATACAATGATGGCGAAGGAACGTCGAAAAGGTAAAAGTCGCATAGAACATGTTATTGGGAAGGTGTGACATTGCAAGTTCGGAAAGATTGGTTGGATAGCCGTGACTTCAAGGATGCATATTTTGAGGATGAGATAAGGGGTACGAAAGGCACTTGCCTTTCGACACCAGGAGGGTCCTTTGATGATCTAAAAACCTCATGGCTCATGCCCAATCTCTTGGTATAGAAAGCGACAGTCGCATTAACATTGCGACAGGTCAGCACGATATGATCGAGAGCTTTGACTGCAAATGGCATATAGAACGTTGATATACTGTTAGAGGTCAAGACAAGAGAATGAACACATCAGAGGCAGGTGCGGATAGATGTATTTGCAACGATGTCCCTCGGAACGACGGGCGACATGCAATTGCGGGGTTCTGAGCCTTGTTTGACATTTTGACATTGACTTTGGATCATTTGAATCACTGAATTAGAAAATGCTGCCTGCGGACTGATTATCTGTGTTCTGCGTGTCCAGCACTGGGTATAGAGAAGAAAACAGCAAAGGCACCAAACTCGAATAGCAAAACAGGTAAGAAATGCTGAAGATCATGACACCTCTACTACTGCCATGAGGGTCGTCTTGCTGGCGAGCCAAAATGAGATCCATCGTCTCTCAATAGCTCGCTTGAGTGGACAACTTCAGTGGTCTTGACTATACTAGGCAGATGAGCCGAAGAGTCGAAACCAGGGCCCCATTGAATGGTAGTTTTCAAGCTCTTGAGCATTTGAGATCCATCCTCGAGATGATTGAGTCGATGACAAGCCGAAGGACTTGTTCGTACCTGATAAATCAACCCGAATCGTGCTAGCAAAGTCTCGTAAGATGTTCCGAGGCGGATTGCTAGGCCGACTATAATGCTCAGATTTTGCTCAATCTGCCACCACGTTGTTGGTGCCACCATGTCTCGAAGCGGATCGTGGGTGGTTCGGTAGGTGTGTAAATATACCATGTTGGCGACTGAGGACATGCTTATGAATAATCCTACGCCGACCAGTAGACCCAATGCAACCAATTCGTGTAGTGGTCGTTTTGCACCCTTGACGAAAGCAACAGGTGTGAGACACAGAAGCATACTTGTTACCACGTCAAAGCCTGCAGTATATCAGTGAATGGATGTTTCGGAAAAAACGAGGTATATTCCTTACCTAGTGTTACATAGGCAATCAGTTGTGTCTTCTCGGGGGGCCAACAGTCTGCTGCCCTGTCGTCATTCCACAGTGCCGACACTGGTCGACATTGCACGACCTGAACGATGTTGGTCGCTGTTGCGCAGCAGACCTGTACGAATACGATCCAGCAAGAACCGAACTTCCAGGCCCTGTCATTTCTCATTCGAAGGACGGTCCAAGCGATTGAGCATTTAGCTAAGCAGACGGACCACACGCATGTAGGCTGAGCTAGGAACCCAAAGAAGCGAGCTCTCTGCACTCTGTCTGAGTCTACAAAGGCTGTATGTCTGCCCATACCGTAGTGACAGCTGATGGCGGTGAAGACGAGATCTACCAAAGCTAGCGTCTAGATCGAAGCGAGGGTCAGGACATGTTACCCGCAAAGTGTGATGCTCCCAAGTGTACTTACCAGAGCTGCACCGATCATGCCATCAATCCAGTCGAAGGCCGAAGAGCGGCGAGCGCGTATGCGGATGCCATAGAGCAGCAACCCCACTGCTAAAGTGATTGTTGCGGGGACCAACAATGCAGCTTGCGTAGTATTGTTGGGTCCATCCAGATGCTCTTGAACTAGATCTGCTGACATTGTTGATTATGTATCGCTGTGACTGCAATCCGATTCTCTCCTTAAGGATCAACGAATCCACAAGGAAAAATTCCAGAACTCAAGATGGCGAGATAAATTATGGGAGCGTTTCCCTGCGGCGTCCAAATGCTAGAAACCACATGGCGAGGACACTACTGACAACTAATATGACAGGAGACTGAACGTGCTTTTTTCTTCTGTCCAGTTGAAAGAGCTTTGTGCATAATCTTGTTTGTGTCTCAGGACTACTTGGTGTTGGTGTCATGCAGTGCTTCTCATGATAGGAAATCAGAGGCAGGAGAATCGAGATCAAGATGGATTAATCCTGCTTTGGCGTCCTGCAGGTGCTTTGCCCGGTTGAGACATGTGCATATGATGCGATTCACAGTGCATGTACGTGCACACGTGGTTGACAAGAGATAGTATGGCTCAAAAATCATAGAGAGCGACAACCTAAGGAACAAGCATGAGTAGAGGGCTGTATACTCTCTCACTCAGAATTTCACCCTTGATGGCCTATGGGTCGGCGATGCTGAACGCTGCCCAGACGGACAACGGAAGCTTGCATTTCTGGTCATCGCATGTGTGCCGCTTGTCGCACGCTACTCTAAGACATGCATGGTCCAGGGCTGATCAAAAGACCAGACTGTGGAGTGCTGTTTCTGTGTTTCTGTGTTTCTGTGCTTCGAGTGTCGCAGTCGAAGGCGGTGCCCACACAGAAAGAGCGATGAAGATATGCCACCCTGAAGGTTCTGATCTGAGTCCGGCCATGGGTGTGTCTATCTTTTAGGCAATTCAGGCAAGCATCGACAGAAGGTCAGATCAGGACCAGCACCAGCCATTCCACTTTTCGAGGACGTGCAAGAAAGAGATTCGATGATGCAGCCCGGTCGGGTTCGGCAAGCGGGACCTCCACACGACAGAATGCTGAAACAAACGGACACTGTCATCTTTCGAACATTGACGCGTTCAAAACAACCCATCAACTCACCGTCGTCGGCCTTTGAAAGAAACATTGATCAACTTGCCGGAAGATTGGTGATCGCAATAGAGAAGGTAGGGCAGAAGACCCTCTTCCATGCAGCAGCGGCTGGTCAGACAAAGTCAGGGCAGAAAGATGCAGACTCGGCTAGTAGATTGATCGCCAGGTACCATGCCACCACGGTATTTTGCGCTCCCGTCGCAGATAGAGATCTCTATCTCTGTACAAATGCGACAAAACCATCAATTGATCCGGTGCATACCCCTAAAATATCGTTGTCTCTTACTCAAAGTCGACTCTTCCATATTGCAGGTGAGCGGACTACGGCCTCTGCAGCAACACGGGTCCCACTCTTCTCTTCTGCAAACCACCATTTGGCCCGTGGGCCTGCTTTTTTCATGAGCCGCCTTTTCCAGAAGAAGATGCGGGCCTTTTTCTGTTACGAAAAGCACTTCAAGATGCCTGCCATCTTGCTGGAACAAGGCACGATTCTTGCAGGTGGATCCGGACCTCAACCAGATGATCGCCAGCTTACCCAGACGGAGAATAGCAAAAATTGACCAGGACCAGGTACATAGGTAGGCCCTTGACTGCTATTTTCATCCCCTATCGCGCTCTCATTCTCTACACATTCGCTTTTCTTTCTTGATCATTCGCCGCATTCGTTTGCTCGGTGTCTGATCTGTACCATCTTTTAACCTTACATACCAATAAACATAATATTGTCGACAAGATAAAATGCACTTCAAGTCTTCCATCGCAGCACTTGCTTCAATCAGTGCTCTGGCAGTTGCCCAGGCACCCAGCATTGATCAATGGACTCAGGACGAGATCAACAATGGAACCGCCTGGGAAGAGGTCAACCAGATCGCCCTCGACAACCAACTTTACAACCTAGGCACCCGTGGCGTCCAATCTTGCCAATGGGGCACCATGGGCGTCAGAAAGGAGTTCCGTGATATGTCCAAGGAGGACCGCAAGTCTTTCACCGATGCCGCAACTTGTCTGATGAACACACCTCCTCAGCGCATGCGTGCTAGCCAGGCTGCCGACTATCCTGGAGTCAGATCTCGTCATGACGAGTATGTCGCTACTCACATCAACATGACCATGAACATTCACGCGTAAGTCCCCGGTCTCGTTCACCCTTGCTATTCAATGACTAAACTTACGAAATACAGCACTGCCGACTTCCTCGCCTGGCACAGACACTTTATCTGGCACTACGAACTCGACCTCAAGAACCTCTGCGGGTACGACGGCGTCCTCCCATACTGGAATTGGGCTCTCGATGCCAGCGCCCCTCAGGACTCGCCCCTCTTCAACGGCGACGAGTACAGCATGGGCTCGAACGGCAAATACATCCCCAACCGCAGCGACACCTACCTTTACACCCAAGGCGTCAACATGCCTCCGGGCACCGGCGGCGGCTGCGTAACCAGCGGGCCCTTCACCGACGTCCAAATCAACCTCGGACCCCTCGACCTGCCAAACGCCGAAAACGTAAAGTCCAACTACCAATACAACCCCCGCTGCCTGACCCGCGATTTCAACTCCTTCTTCTCCTCGCAATACAACACATTCTCAAACGTCACGGAACTCGTCCTCGAAAGCATCTACCTCGAGAACTTCCAAGATAGGATGCAAGGCTACGCCGCCGGCGACGCATTCGGCGTACACGGTTCCGGACACTGGAGTATCGGAGGCGTGGCATCTGACTTCCACTCTTCGCCTGCCGATCCTCTGTTTTTCTTGCACCATGCCATGATCGACAAGGTGTGGACTACTTGGCAGAACTTGGACATCTATCGTCGTCAGTTGATCATCAAGGGCACTTCTACGTTGGGCAACAATCCTCCTAGTGCTGAGATGACTTTGGATGATGTTATCCCATTTGGATTCGTGGCTAATGATGTCGTCTTCCGCGATTTGATGGATACTTTTGCTAATGGTTATTGCTACCGTTATGACTAGAATTCTACTCCTCTTTTTCCGCTGTAAAAAGAAGTAGATCAAGACCAGTTTTGTATATATCTTTAAACATTCTGAGTAGCACTTTATAGACTAATACAATATTTTTTAAATCTCGTCGAATCGATTGTGGTAGTAATGTCTGTGTCGAGTCTACACTTTTCTCTTGACCATAGATAAAATTTCCGTTTCCCACGTTTATGCTTGTTGGTAAGTCTTTCTGATCCACTCGACCCACACGCCAACATCACCCACAAGCTCCAATGCCTTTGCCATTCTCTGCGCAGCCTTATCCTGTTCCTCCTGACCTTCCTTGACCATATTCTGAGACAGAATAATTACATGGGCGTCGGCAGATATGCTTGCGGTAATACTGGCCAATCCACCCTGTATACCCTTGACGGGGAACACAAAGTCCAGAGTTGGCGATGGTTGTGTTGATAAGGATATATCGACTGACACGCCAGTATTGGTATTGATGTTGGCCCCACTGAGCAGATCAGCCAGCGAAAGGGTCGGCTCTTCCTTGGAAGGAGTGGTGACAGTAGTGCTCGAGGAAGGAAGGAAGGTACCACGCAACAGGCTACCCAAGCAAGCCCACTGTCTCAGCACCGGCAACAAGGCAATCAGTTGACGAGGATGTGCGAAAGGGATCGAAGTCAGCACATAGCCGAAATCTTGTTTAGGCACGTAGAGCACGTTCTTGTGTTCTACACTTGTGCCATCGGGTGTGGGCACTTGACAATTAGATGAAGCAGCTGGACCAGATGATTGCACCATAGGCTTGTTAAGCAAAGGCAGGGCGGAAGGCTTTCGGAGAAGCGATCCATCATAGGTCTGCTGGAGATCCGGAATGTCGGAGATGACGTTGCCTGCACCAATCGATTGTAACATGGCGTTTGCAGCCGTCCAGGGCATGGCGAGTGGTGGGTTGAGTTGCGCGACGAAGCGTACGGCAGGAAGCTTTTGGTTACCTGCATTGGATGTGCTGTCGATGGCCATGGCGTCGGTGGTTTGCTGGCCGCTATCAGCTGTGTAGGTGGGTGGCGGATCTTGCCAGTCGATGCTTTGGTTTCCAGAGAGCAGATCGGCTGGATCGGTCGTTTCTTCGGCTGGCTTAACGATACGGTCGGATATCCAGGCTGACGATACGCGGATGGGAGGATACATCTCGGGAGAACTGGCTTCGGCGGTAATGTCAAGCGCAAAGATAGATTCGGCAACTTCGTCTGCAGATTTCACAGAAGGTTTGGAGTCAACGTCCATGGCCGACTCGTCTTTTGATACTTGCGACGGAGTGGTGGGATATATGTTGCTCCTTTCCATCCAGTAATCCAAACTCAAGCCGATCTTTCTTCGCGTGTGCATTTGTGGTCGGCCGCTCCTCTTGCACAAGACGTGGCGCTCAGCTCTCAACTCCGTTTTTCCTCGCTTTGCTTGGACAAGTGTACGTGCGGCTTGTTTCTCGTGGTCGTAAAGCTTTTTGAGACTCTCATACACACCGGTGATGGCTTCGATGCAGTTGAGCTGATCATAGACGCTGAGCTTGTCTAGCCTGGCGAGAATCTCCAGATTAGCAGCAAAGCGATCAAGCTTGGTGTTCATGGCCGAGACTCCAGGTAAGGGGGTCAGATCTTCGAGCAGGAGACTGGCAGCAGCTGCTTGATGGGCCGTCACAGCCTCATTCTGACTTGAGAAGGAGAGATCGATGTGCGTGGGCAAATTGTCCTTGAATTGAAAGTCTATCAAGACATTGTTTTTGCCTGCGACAGCGACAGGTCTGTTGCCTTCGAATTTGCGATCTTCTCTCTTTGCCTCGACTTCGACGTCCAGGCCAGCCCAGCGTCCTACTCTTCTAACACCTTCTTCACTGACTCTGCCGAAACGTCTGGCTTCTTTGGGACCAAGCAACTTTCCAAGGACCGTGTCCAGCTTGAGTCTGCGGTCCTCGTCTTCGTTTCGCTTGCCCGAAGAGATTCCCAAGTCGGACAAGGTCAAATTCATGGGCTGTGAAGCGGCAGCTGCATCTAGGAGAGCCGAAGGGGTGCCCATGTCCAGACCAGCCAGAGCTGCAGGTGAAGCAAAGGCGAGCAGATTGTTAGACGGCGACGCACCCAGCAGACTGTTAGACATGGCCGAGAGCGGAGGGATGCTAGAATTGGACGTCTGGCTCAAGCTGTTTGTCATGGCAATGCCGCCGATTGTAGGCTTGGAAGCCGAAGCATGCTGTTGTTGAGCCGTGGTGGAAGAAGAGCCCTTGGCGGCAGCCGAAGGGACGCTGCGCGGGGTGTGATTTTGCGAGTGAGCGGTGGTGGGCAGAGGGGTGAGCGAGTGCTTGCTGTTGAAGCTCGTGTTTGGCGTCGTCATGGCGAATAAATAATCGTCGGAGCGTCGTCGCAGAAATGATGGCTTCTGGCAGTCGTCTCTACCACCATGATTCAACTCGATCTCGAGAACCTCTACTGGAACGCGACAGGAATGGCAGGTTGCAGGGTCATTTGTAGAAGTGCCGCTTGATCAGGAAGGCACCAAGGTTGCAAGGGCAGGTGCTTGTAATGCAACCACTTTACACCTGCTCACGTGCCGGATGCTCCGATGCGCCTTCTCCGTCTCCACCCGCATCGTCTTGCGCCATCCATTCCACCCGCATCTGGAAACCGCCCTTGCTGTCCGTGTCTCACTTGGCAATGACCTTGATGTTCAGTCTTCAATCTTGAGTGCTTCAATCAAAATATGCAATTCGCTACAAAACAAATAAAAGTTGAAAGGTACTTCGGATCTAGTGACTTGTGTTCCTTTATCCCAAAGGCAAAAGTCTTCCGTTTTTCCCAAGCTGAAAATTACCACCATCCAAGTCACACACCCAACAGCGCATCAAGCTTGTGTGCTTGTGCTGAGAGTGTCGCTCCCCTGTAGTCTGTTTTGAATCCTTTCACATCTCGTTGCTGGCCGTTGTCGCGTGATATCTCCCTTCTAGGGCTTGGCGATGGGGACGACCATCTCAAGGTCGACGTTCTCGGCGTTGATGGCCGTCTTGTACACGTTGGCGCCCTCGGTCTTGCCGCAGAGAGTCTCGACGATGATACCGGTGATCTGGTAAGGGTCGGCGTTCGAGGCGGGTCTGCGGTCCTCGAAGTAGCCCTTGCCCTGCTCGGCCACGGCGCGGTTGACACGGACACTTGAGCCACGGTCGGCGACACCCCAGGTGAACTTGTCCATCGATGCTGTCTCGTGCTTGCCGGTCATACGGAGAGCGTTGTCCTCGCCGTAGACGGCCATGTGCTCCTTGTGACGCTTGGCCAGCTTCTCCATGGCCTCCTCAATGACCTTCATACCACCATCTTGACGCATAGCTTCTGTTGAGACGTTGGTGTGAAGACCGGCACCGTTCCAGTCACCAGGAATGGGCTTGGGGGCGAGAGTAACCTTGACACCAAAGTCTTCGGCAACACGGTGGAGGATGAAGCGAGAGATCCAGAGCTCGTCGCCAACTGCAGCAGAACGTTAGTACAGTACTCAATCGAGCAGTAGCTGCGGCAATGGCTTACGGTTGATGCCGGTGCAAGGACCGACTTGGTACTCCCACTGGGCGGGCATGACCTCGGCGTTGGTGCCCGAGATGTTGATGCCGGCGTAGAAGCAGGCCATGTAGTGAGCCTCAACAATGTCACGGCAGAAAACTCTACCAGTACCAACACCACAGTAGTAAGGGCCCTGAGGAGCAGGGAAACCGTTCTTGGGCCAGCCGTATGGCCAGCCGTCGACGTCGAGAAGGGTGTACTCCTGCTCGAGACCGAACCAGAAGCCCTCCTTGGCGTTGGCCTCCATGAGGAGAGCAGCGTCATGGCGGAAGTTGAAAGCGTTGGGCTTGCCATCCGACATCCAGGTCTCGCACATGACGAGGACGTTGGGCTTGCCGCGGAAGGGGTCGTCGAACACGGCAACAGGGCGGAGGTAGACATCCGAGTTGTTGCCAGGGGCCTGACCTGTTGACGAGCCGTCAAAGTTCCACTCGGGCAGCTCGTCGAGGCCAACGCGGCCCTTGGCGACTTGCTCGTCGCTGCGGTCAATTGTCTGCGGTTCTTGTCAGAATCGGATCTGAATGAGGCATATAGAGAAAATCGCTCGATTTGCGCGCTTTTCGGGAAAAGGCATCATGACGGCTTTGGCGGGGCAGGGTTCCGCAACATGCTCAACCGCGTAACTCTGGCAGCGCGAAGTTCTGGTAGTGGGACTGACCTTGCACTTTGATCTCATGCCGTTGGAGCCATCGATCCAAACATACTCGGCAATGATACGCTTGGGTGACTGCTCAAGGCTCAGGTACTTCTTGAGCTGTGGTAATGGTCAGCGACGCTCTCGCGAAGAGCACGTTACTGTGCTTCTTCTGAGATATCCTCACAGTCTGAGTGTTGGAGAGATATGCTGAAGACGACTACGCGCATGTGTGTTAGTAGTCTGATCCCTGGTCTGCAAAGGTCTGTGGACGGTGACTCACCATAGTGACGGTTGTGATGTGTGTTTTGACTTGGACAGTCGGTTAAGATGAGAACAGGGAGAAATGGATGCACGCTGCTGGTGACAGACGGCAAGCAAATAGATGCAAGGAGAGGGATGGGGTGGAATTGGAGAGTGAAAGCAAAAGGCCGAGTGAGAGCAAAGGCCGGGGAAGTTATTTGAATCCAAGAAAGCATGAGTGAGCGATCTTTTGGGCCTTGACTTGACCACGCGAGCTCGGCCTTTGCGATAAGAGAGTCCCTGCCTCTAACAGGTACTTCATTCAGCCGCTCCTCCTGCCGCGCCGACGACGCCATCGTTGGATATTCACCGAACCACAAACAATGCCATACCTATCAATCTTGATTACACCCCCGCTCCCTTTGCTTCCTGAACAAAGACACTTATCGCTGTCGAATCCTGTTCCTGCCATCCCATTGCTGTCTTCCATGCGTATCACAACACCGGCCGCCCCAGACCCAATGACAGTTTCCATTGCTAAATTTGCCCGTCGAGTACGTACGTCTTACAACTATTCCTCGGCTGTCCCGCTTATGACCGGCCTAAATCGCTGGGACCCTTATCGTTGATTCGTTGCTGCGTCTATTTCCGTCGTGTGTTTGAACTGCTCTTTGTTTATTTCGTCCATGCCTCTTTCACTTCTTCACCAATGTCTTCTTATTGTACTCCTTGCGCCTTTGCCCCCTTCGTCTCGCAGCTTCCTATCTTGCATCGCAGCAGGATTGTCTTGTGCGTGCCCCAATGCGATTCCTTCCGACAAGGTCTTGGAGATAGTGGCTTGAAGCCTTGAACTATGTCACCGATCCCCAGACTTGCTCTGTCCAATAACCTTCTGCCGTGTCTTTGTGTAGGGAAAACCCGGCGCAGAGGTTCGTACCTTGTTGAACCCAGGATATTCTGGAAGCCCAGGTCTTGAGCCTGTCCTTCAGGGTCTCGTTGGGCAACGCTGGCCTGGATCTGTATCTCAAGACTGTTCCCCGGTCATGGCTCAACAATGAAAAGCATGCGTTTCTTCTCCAGGATCGAGAAGAACCGCGGCCTGTGATTGCGCCCTATTCTGCCTTTCGTTGTTAACCACTCCACCACATAACCTATGTGGGCTTGAGGCGGGCCTAAATCTATCATGCTTATCGCAGCCAATGGGGATGCACACGATTCCATTACAATGACAGTGATCCCCGTGTAACAATGCGCCCGCCCGTTGCCCGAGCCCGGGGGGTTCGTTGAGTTTGCCGTCAACTTTGCCGCTAGCTCGCCCGCTTTCGGGGCGACCTTGACAGGCTTCTATGAAACTGCGACTCGTTCGCCGTCTCTCTTCCAACACTTGAAACAGGTATTCAACGGCGGTATGAGCATAGGCTGAAAGGAGCAAATTATTACTAAATTCACAGTCTCCGTACTCCCTGCTTGAGTGGCACGAAACTGCTGCGCCTTGCATCGAGTCATGAAAGCACGGAAAAACAAAATAATTCACGCATACCACTCGGTCACGACTATTGTCGGAAAAGCGTGATTTTGTGCACAATGCCGAAGGTGTATCCTCGGGGTTGATACGGTGCTAGTCGCGCAGTAAGGGAAGCCAGTGAGTTTTGGCAACATCTTTGAACGACTTTGCTTTCCAGAAGGTCATCCGTCTCTCTTTTCCAATGGGCACCAGCCTCAACACCTCTATACTTCCAATACAACGTTCGAAAAACATTCGAGAAGTCCAATACCACTACTTGAACGACCGGGCGCCGCTCCGCGTTGGGGCTTCCTTCGCCCTCGGTCCACGATCTTGAGTTTCTTAAAGATGCCCGCATACTTTGCTGGGCTGACGTCCTATTACGAGATAAATATACCATAACGACGACATCGCGCACCCTCTTGCAAGGCTCTGCTTTCAACCACACACCTCCAGATATACCGGTCATGTCCCATTGGCTTAACATCTTTGCCTAGACTGAACTACACAAGAGGCAAAGCGCTCCGGAGCTCAATGTTACGAGACAAAATCGTCCCCGGGAAACACAGTCTCGATCTGTTTATCGATCTCGAAAACGACATTTGCCGGTTGGATTGCCTCCGACATCTTGCCAACGCCTTGCTTCAGATGGCACCGATGCCTACACTACGATGCGTACAGATACGTGACATCCAAGATTGAACCGCTCTGCAAAGCGCTGGTATGAATATCAAGCATCACCAATTTTCCCGACGGTAAGAGTTGTGGGCTGAGGGATATTGGAAATCCGCACGAGCACGTATTATTCTTGACACCCTCCAGATGATGCAGTCCAAGTGTTATGTGTATGTTCCACGTTCGCGTACCTAACAATTTCGATTGAAAAACACTCAGCCTGTAGTACGGCACACTTTAGTGCTTTAAAGATCAAAAAGTCTTGTAGGTCGCGGAAAGCAGTGGAGGTAAAGTTGCATCATGTAACAAGAATACCTGTATCATGAATGAGACACTCTTCACGTGGATTTGGTAAATCTTCACATAGCGGGTACACCAGATGGTAAACTGCTTCGATGCAAGTCTCTCTATTGAATCTCCTCGACTGATCTTTTCCATGCAAAATTTGTGTTCCCGAGCTTCTCTTATGTCTTTGATGTATACCGTCAAACACTACGTTTCTATACCTCTGCAAAAGAACATCTTGAGGTCCTCACTTCTCTTCTGGTCTACAGCACACTTTGAAACAACTTTGACTTTTGAAGAAGTTGACAATCTTTTGGTAATCAATATGGTGGTAGTGTGAACGCGAGATGGGGCACAGTGTTGCAGGCTCCAGACCAACACTTCGCAACACGAACGCGAGCCAAATGCGCAATGATCTGGCATCAGTTCCATCACTCAACATCACACCAATCACCAGCGCACCAGCCAAGCCTCGAAGGCACACAGTGCCATGCCACCATGTGTTTCGTCGAGACCCCCTACTACAACAAGTGCGGCCACTATGGTCTTGCCGTCATCTCGCCCTATGGCCGCTGTGCACGCGCCGAGCACCTCCCGGGACCCTGCTGGGAACCACAAAACTTGGGACTCAAACCACTAGACGAAATCTGCAAGATCTGCGAACGTCTTTCGAAGGAGCCACCTCCAGACAATATCATCTTGGTGCATGGCAGCAGAGATGATGGCGAGCCCACTTGGATCAATGTCGAGAGATTCAATCAGCTTATGAGGCTGCACAAGGAGTCTTGCGATAAGAGGTATGCTCTCCTCGTCCGTCGTCTACACATGGTATACTGATGCGAAGAGCAGCGAAAGCGTGATCTGTAACGCTTCCTCGACCGCATCTTCTCCAGATACTCGCAGACCCAGTACCGCAAGCCAAGCGTCTACGACCAGCAATTTGTCGACTAGAGGTAGACCCCGTATCTTGACGATCGAGGAACCTCGTTCTGACTTTCGCTTTCCGACTTGGAACAGCGTGTCCGGGTGGAACGATTTTGTTGATTCCGGCAAGTCCAGCGATCACGAGGAGTCTGACAACACTCAGGTGTCTCCGAAGCATTAGCTGAACAATCCACTTCGCTTTGCTCTCACTTTTGCTGGAAAGTGTCTCTGAAGTGGTACTCTCCGTGTTGTTAAATTGCTTTTTGTGTAGCTCTAGAAATGCATAGAATTTTTTGCAATCAGGGGTGTATCCATTGAGAGTCTGCTATCTGTGCCCTCTTTCCCTCTTTTTGGCCAAGGCTATTGAAACCGAAAGGTATTCTGCCTTATTAGCGACGTCTATAGCGGATAGTTGAGCCAAGATGTCCGTAAAGTGCTTCTGCCACACCCTGATCAGGACTATCTTGAATCTCAGCGTATCAACTTTTCAACATGATGAGCTATAAGAATGCACAACGGTTTTTGCAATCACAACAGCATTCAAGGAGAGTGTACACCAACAAGGCTTTCAACAGAGAAGTCGATCAACGAGCAAAAAGTTTTGCATTTCTATGGCCATCTTTGTACCCACCTCGGGCGCTCGAAACCTCTACTCTTACATGACTCCCAATCCACCCCCTTTACGATCTTCTGGGTGCCTTGAGTGGCTGCGGCGGTACCTGACCGGCGTCGAAGCTTCTCTCTGAGCAGATACGATCAGCTCAGTATCGTGACTTTGTTCAAAATGGTTACTTACTTCTGCCCGCTGCAATAGCAGCTTGGGCGGTATCTGGCCCAGGCTGGTAGCGCTGGGGACCCAGCTGGTTTACCCCTCCGAGGAATGGCGCAGTGATCCCATACACTGCCTGGGCATCGCCGGAAGAAGGCACAACACCGCCGTAACCTGCGAATGGTGGAGGTCGAGGCACGACCGGTGCCCAGGTCGATGATCGGATGGCTATATGGGCTCTGTCAGCCACGTATGCAATGATTATGTAGCTTATACATGTCCAAAAGGTGGCTCCCTAGGGATTGTGAAGAAGTTAATCAACTTACACTGGTTGCGGGCGATCGTGCCGTCTAGGCCCCGTTCTCCTTTTTCGCTGTGACCTGCGCTCTTGCTTGTCGGCCCGGTCTTCCTACGTCGTCTGGCTGGCTGGCCCGACTTGGTGGCCCGCTCCCAAGGCCTGAGCCCGTCTCTCGAAGCGATTGGACGGGCGGAAGCCGGCTCAGGGTCTGGGCGAGTGAAAGTTGGCGGACGAGACTGTCCGTATGGCGCATAACTAATTGCTTGTGACGAAGCGTTCATTGGACTGCTCAAGGCCCAGAGCCCGGACAAAGACGATGCCGTTGGTGAATGATATGTTGTAGCGGCGATACCGCAACTGATGCTGCCGTCTGACATGTTGACTGAATCTGTAGGCGAAGACATGTTTGATGAAGAATGATGAAGGATGAGAGAGCGTTGATAAGAAATGTTGAAGCGATCAAAAGAAGAGATCTGGTTGCGAGGACTCTGAACAACCGGCTCGGGCTATGAGACATGTCTTCGACATTGACGAAGAGTGACAAGCGACCATGATATAGTTCCAAGACAGGTGAGACGAGACGACTCGAAACATATCTCACCAAGAAGTCGCGGTCCCAGCATCATGCTGAGAGCTCATTCGTTCATGGCTGCCCAGCCCTCTAAACCTCGCTCCCATCGATCGTCTTCCCACATATCCATTCGACCATCTGAGGTAAGTCTGTAAATCATCTTCGGTCCTTTCTGGCTCCATTCCACTTCTTCACCATTGACGAATCTGGCAAAGGCTGTGTTGAGCTCCTTGAGGATCTTCTTCTCCTTTGTGGACAGGCCTTGACCCAGGCCAGCGCCCCAGAACCATATCGCTCGGTCTGTCGAATGCGTCACCTTCCAAGAGGGAGGAACAATAAGGTCTGCACACTTTGCGCGCCAGTCGAGACGGTAACGAAGGAGGTCCTTGCCAACAGTGAATCCAGCTTTGGCAAGGCAATTTGCGAAACCACGCTCGAGATCATGAACTTGTACATCTGCATACAAGCGTCCGAAAAGATCAGGCCAGTCATCTGCCCAATCTGGAAGCCTTCTTCCAGGTACCCGAATTTCCATCAGCTTTTTGACCTTGGATTCAGGGTAGTCGGCTGTCAGACGCTCGTAAACAGCACCATAGCTCCAGTCTGGGGTTCTCCACGCGCCGTATAAGTAACATTCGTCACGTACTTCTCCATTCATGATCTTGATGCCACGATCAAGTAGACGTTTCGCAAAAGACCCATCGTTTATGCTGTGAATCAAATCATCATTGATGAACGAGCCATCGGTCACAGGACGAAATTCGTGGAGCTTCATACTGCTTTGCACAGCGATCAATTGCCGAGCTGGAACTTTGCGCAGACGCTCCAGCTTCTCTTTCGGGCTCAAAGACAGTGGGATGCTCAGCCAGCCAAGCAGTTCGTCGAATTGTGTTTGATGATCTTCGGTGGAACGAGGCTGGATACCTGGTCCATTTGAAAGCATACAAACTAACAAGCTCGTTAGCACATCCGGACTGGCGTGGCTCAGACCAGGGGATAATACCTCTCTTTATGATCGAAGATCTCTGAGGAAGGGACGCATCATAGGCAAGTTGCTGAAAAGTCGAGTATGAACCGGCTGAGTAGCCTGCAACGGTGATGTTGTCCTTGTTGCCACCAAATGCAGCAATACGGTCGTATGTCCATTCGAGAGCGGTCCTTTGATCCCAGAACCCAAAGTTAGAGTATGCTTCACCATTCGATCTGGCCTCATCCTCCAACTCTTTGCCTGCGAGAAATCCAAACGCGTTGACTCTGTACCCAGGCATGATGACGATCGCTTTGAACGCTGTCTCGCTGAGCAGCTCTGCCAATGCCTCAGGAGCCATGTTAGGGTCGCTGTAAAGGAATCAAACAACGTGACTGAGAACCAAGAAGACGGTTGTACATACCCGAATTGAAGCCACCCTCCGAAACAATAGAACAGGACCGGCCAGCCCACATCAGGTTTGTCCCCTGTTGGGATCCACATATTGAGCTGATGACAGTCTTCATTCCAGATGCTGGGATTCGGCAGACCAATGAAGCCAGGCTGAGGACATACGCCCACTTGGCCTGCGAACTTGGCTGGCTTCTCTTTGCTGCCATAGCGATGCGACAAAGGAAGATGACGGGGAGTACGGAATCGTTCGGCCGGGTGAGCATACGGAATACCTCCGAAATAGTGGCACAGCACCTTGGATGACGATTTCTCTCCCACACTGAGACCCTCAATGCAGCCCAACTCTCCCAGGTCTAGATTAAACGGAGAAGTGCTGAACTTGGTCATGATTCCATAAATGTCCAAGAGCAGGGAATCTCGAACCAGATATTGCAGACGTGTTCGGCTTTGACCGGAAGTCCAACTGAGTCAAATCTTCGGAAAGGATGTAGCTCGGAGACTCCAAGTGCTTAAAAGTTGATGTCTATATCTTCCTTCGGCCAGCGCATCGCGGCGTCTGGTGGGGTCTCTTGCCCGTAGAGCCGTTGAGGTGAGGTGGAAGGTGCGGCTGCGGACACAATTCCGTGGTTCCAAGAGTGGCAACCCCAACCGAGCAGCAACATCGGCCAACTTCGTCTGCGAAAGATTCATCAGCAATCGTTCATCAAGATGGCACTCACAGATACGACAGAGCATTGAGCGGACCTATACCATATGACATAGACTTCTGCGAACTATGGCATCATGATGGACATCTGCGCCTCGTGGAAACCCCAGAACTTCAAGCAATGCTTGATACATGCCCAGCTGATGATGATAGGCAAAATGCAAGCAAGAATTGGTCCGAGTAGGTGGATCAACGCCGGTTACTGATCAAGATGCATATTCTGGCGTGTGAAAGCAGTTGACTGAAGTAAGATTTCGGTTTGAAACGTTGATGATGTGTAGGGAGATAATTAAAGGCCTGTAAATGACAAGGCGCTGGCATCAATGACTGATCAAGACATGTGTGCAGATGCTGCAGTCTAGGCTCACTGATAACACAATCTTGTCATTATCATGCTCTGGTCAATAGTCCGAGAACATGTGATTGTCGTAGGCCTTTTGAGATCACGAGCACCATTGTTGTCGTTCTCTCGCCTTGCGAAACTTGCAGGTGGCCATCTGATTTGGCTGTTCATCTGATAACACGCGCATCTATAGCAGGATCCATATTTACATCTGATCTCATGCGTCAGTAAATTCGTTGGTATCTTCACCAGTCCAGGCACACACGACGTGACACGACAACCAAGGGTTGGCAGCGACCACATGCATACACATATGTTCACGTACGAGCCCAATTCCACCAATACATAAAGTACTTTCCCATCCTCGGTGTTCCACGTCTCTCTATCACACAATCGATTCAACAATTTGACAACTCTCTGTTCCACGCCCACCTACATTTTCTATCTTCAACCACCAAGCTTCTTTGTTCAACACTCATCTCGAACAAAGATTTCATCGTCGTCAACAATGATGCCTGCTCGACCTAGTGGGTCTTCCTCACCATTCAAGGGGAACGTAGCGTCAGCGCCGGCTACCCACCAGTCTTCGAAGGTCGAGCCACAACAAGCCTTGGAACAGAATGACAGCGGCCATGACGAGGTCGACGAAGATCCATTGCCTCATGCCCAGCCTCCAGTGGAGTCTGAGCCATTGTCTATGAGTTCAGTAGAAGATTCAGCTAACGCCGATCAAGGCACCAGCATGGGCAATCCTCCTGAAAATGAATACATGAGCGATGCCGACCTCTATGAGGAGAAATTCCGTCGAAGCAAAGGTTATCAGAACTTCACCGACAACGAACGAAAGGTCTGGCAAACCGACCGAGCAAAGACTCTCTACGAAGCAGGACATGCAAAGCACTTTGAATGTTCTATCCACTTGTTGGGCAATAGTCCATGCACTACCTTCCAGGAATATTACCCATCGAGAGAGGTTGCCAGACCAGTTGTCTCGGCTTTCTTTGGCCACAACAAAGATGAATGGACTCAAATCCCTAAAGAGGCTCGCGTGTTTCTGTGCAGAAAGTGCTACCAACGTCTTGGACACAAGTTCAAACAACACCTTGCCACAGTTCATCTTCCACTCTGTCGGGAAATGGTCAACAGACTTGAGAAATGGCGACCTGGATGTCGTTTCAAGATCCAGCTCACAAAATCTGTGCAAAAGAAGATCCAGGAAGTCAAGAAAGAGCCAGTATCCGACGAAACGGTCCAGCAAGCTCCCGAGACGAAGGAAGAGGCTATCAATGCGGATGGAAAACCAGCAAAGGTCACCAGATCCGAAAAGACTGATGCATCGTTTGCCATGAGACTTGACAGACGCTTTGGAGGAGACGAAAAATCGGCAGATGATGTGCGTGCTCTTCTTGATTGGCTGGAGGTTGAGTTGACGGCTGGCACTATCAAGGATCTTCCGGCTTTTGAGGCATTGCTCGAGCTGAACGAGAATGACAAGAAGAGGATTGAAACGGAAAAATCCCGACGTGCCCTCATAGAGCAAGAGGTGCTCGGTGCAACGGCAAAGGCCACAAGAAAGAAACGTCAACCACAGCCAAACACCTCTTTGGCAAGTACTGAAGCCCACCTGCCAGAAGCATTCCCTACAGCTGGACCATCTAATGCGGCAGCGGAAGTGCAGCCTGCTCCACGATCGTTCACAGCTATCAACGCTAGCAGTTCATCCAATCTCGAAACAGGGCTGCCGACCACTTCTCATGTTAGTGCTTCTGATATTGACTTGCTCATTGCTTCAGCCATTCCTCCTGCCCCTGATGCATCAGGAGTCGAGGCAGATATCGAAGATAATGCTGATCCATTCTACTCGTCTTTTCCGGCTGTTGCTGCTTCTGGTGTCACCAATTTGCCGAAGATCAAGTTGAGATTGAACAAAGGGAAGGCTCCTATCAGGGATGTTTCCCCCTCTTATCTCGAGACACCCACGAACAGAAAGCGCGCTTGTGCTTCTACCTGCAGAGGTGGCCATGGTGATAAGAACAAAGCACCCCCCGCAAAGAAAGCCAAACATGCATCATCACTTGTCGAAACCGGAATACAAGAAGATCTGGGCGTCGAGAGAGCTGGAGACTTATCCAGCACCATCAATGGGAACATCGCCTCCATCTCGATTTCCGAGGCTTCCAGAGATGTCGATCAGCCGTCAAAGTTGCATCTGAAGAGTGGTGACAGGCACATAGCCACTTTGACTGTCGATGGCACGAAAGTCATCATCGATTTTGATCTCACTTCATAACAACTTCACACCAACTCTTCTGTTGAATTTGATCAGGAGTTTGTCATCTTGTTGATGGAGATGTTGATGAAAATGTTGGACGATGATATTCTTTTTTGTTTCTTTTTGTTTCTTTGCGGTATTATTGTTCTGAACTTGAACGCATGTCTGAATGAAGACGATGTTATTGATTGGGAGGGTTTATGTTCACCTGATGACTTGATATGCATGTTATGATTGCTGATAGGGGCAAAAATGAAATCTTCTTCAATTCGTTTCCTCCATCTCCGTACGACCCATGGTGCGGGCTCCCAGCGGAAGTCGTCGCGCCAAAATGATGCCGAGTAGGGAAGAATGCTCCGTTCCAGTGCTGCGCCGCCTAGAGTCTGATACTCGCAAGGTCCATCAGCGGGATTCTCGAAAGCACGCAAGAGAAGATAACAAACGTGTGATTCAATGGCCATGCGGTCAGAATTGATGGCAGAAGGTACATAAAGGCAGAACATTCATCCCTCACTAGTGTTAGATCCTTATTAGAGACTCTTAGGACGGTGCCTGGTCGAATGATTGAGAAGGCTGCGTCCTCGGTTGTGAATAGCTTGTCATGACATGCCTCCAAGAGTTTCTCTTCTTCCGGACGGTGCTCGTTTTCTTCCAGTTGAATATGAACCATCCTTCTCGAGTTGCTAGATCGAAGCTATCGTACTGGTCGTAGAACCAGGAAGGGACGCCAGCTCGGATGCGACTCTTCGAAAGCTCTCCCCACCCGTCACTCGACGTGAAGCATACCTAACGTCACGCGCAGGTATTTCTAGCGTTGGGCAATGGTCCAACAGAGAGCTTGTGATATTGCACCACTTGGCCGAGTCCAATCCTATACCCAACCTATTCCCAATCAGGTCCAAGCAGCAACTGCAGATAGGCGCTAGAGATCTAGTAAGAAAATGATCCTTGAGAGGTCGAATCCTTCGGGAGATCTGTGGCCCATGCGTGCACCACCCGTACTTGGACAAGCCTCCCCTGCACAGGCTGCACTTTCTGTTTCAGAACGCCTTGACATGCGTCAAAAGCTAAAAGGTACCCCGATAAAGCAGTGCACGCTTGCGACAACGCTTCCGCATGACTCTGTTGGTTGGAGGGAAAAAAAGTACTTGGACATGCACATGCAGGGAAAACTTGCCCTCCAAGACTTGAGAATCGTTTCTTCCCCTGAGGGAGGCGCCTAACGTTTGTCTGCCCACCAACAGTCGCAACTCCCTCGAGAAAGATCCGATTAAATCGTGAATCGGAAGACAGGTATGAGATCAGCTCTGCTTGAACAAGCCCCTCCTATCCGTCGGAAGAAGATGTGTGGTGGACTGTTTTCCTCGAGGCTTCTGCTGCCGACGGATGTATCACCGTGGTTCTATGATCCAAGCCCCCATTGGCTCGTCTTCAACGGCGTACGTTGGAATTGAGCTGTCGCTGGAACCATGCTGATAGCGACATCGTTTACCCCAATCCCAGCGATGTGGTCTTGACGGACGCCGATGGAAGGAGAGATGCTTTGTAGAAGAAGAAATGTAGTAGTGTTTTTATTTGGTTGCTCGACAAAAGGCCCGACAGCTCCATCGCTGTGGCAAAGTAACAAAGTGGTATCAAACATAAGGAAAGCAATCAGCGACTGGATATCTAGTTGGGTCAAAAATTGCACCGAAACTCCAAACGCTAAACCCGAAGCAAAAGGAAACTCAAGGTAAGGTCGAACAAATATCAAACAGCTGTGGCGAAGAGATAAGGGTTTCCTTGCTCATCGAGCCATGAGCCCTTCTCTTCTTCTGTGGCTTCGAGGATGCCCTCTGCCCTTCGGAGGGTCTGAACATCAAGACTGGTGACCCAGTTTGTGCCAGACAGGGGCTCTCGCACTTGGTTGTCGATGCCAAGCATCAGATCGTCTTTCCAGAGTCTGCGAGGCCCATCAAAGACGCACAGGACTCTCTTCTTCATTCTCATCTTCTCAGGGGGAGCGTTCCAGGCGGGAGGGTAGTTCTTGCGGCGCTTGCTGCTCTTTGTGACGGTGTGTAGAGACACACCTCCTTTGGAGTATGTCATGCCCTGGCGGCCCGCATCTCTGATGTTGTTGTTGACAAGGACGGGAGAGACTCTTTCGTCTTTGATGTACTTCTCCTCGTTATCATCGTCATCATCGTCCTCATCAGACCCATCGCCAAAGACAGTGGGGCCTGATAAGCCCGAAGCATTGCTCAGTGAGTGTCTCTCCATAGTTTCCTTGACAGACTTGTCATCAACCATAGATGAGAGAATTCTTTCGTTGATAGCCTCGCATGGGTCTCCTTGTTGGATGACTCGAAGGACACAGTCGTCGAGGTGCTCGTAGAAGTCCTGGACATTGGCAAATGCAATGCCACAGGTCGAGCACATGCCAGTGATGCCCATGTTGTTGTGAGGATTTGTTGTGCCAGAGCTACCACCACTTCGTCTGCGAGCGTTGGGCGCCGTCTGTTCGACGCCGTGCACAGAGGTAAGGTGTCTCTTGAAGACATCGGCGCGATTGAAGCTCTTCTCCGAGGAACTTCCGCTTCCTGGGCAGAAGCCACAGACCATTGTGCCCTTGTAGTGGGTCAATGTATGTCTGTTCTTGTCATACTTGCGGGCGAAGCCTTTGATGTGATACTCGCATGACGAGATTGGACACTTTTCGGGACGTTCGTTCTTGTGAGTGAGCAGATGTGCTTTGAGGTCCTTGATGTGTCTGCCACAAGAAGCGATTGGACAGATGCCCTTGTTCTCCTCGGAGTCCAATGATGATTGACTGCGCCTAGAGTGATGTGAGTGGACTGAGGAAATGGATTGGCGTCGAGAAGATGAAGTGGGATACGGGTTCCAAGATTGCGAAGGAACGTAGGGGGAGGTTGGTCTATTTGATCGTATCGAGCTGGTCCTCATGACACCAGAGCTCTTGTTCGAGGGGACCGACGATGGTGTAGGAGATGGCGGGTGAGGGAACAGACGCTTAGAATCAGTGTGCATCTGAGTTGTTGGTGGGGTTGGCGAGAGAGGTTGGATGAGTGTAGGGTCTGTCGAGCTACGTTAGAGTCTTGTCAGGTGTATGAGAAGTAGGCGGTCAAACTCACTAACACACCCCGGCTTCTCTGGCAGAGAGAGGGCTGAATAGTTGAAGGTGTCATTGACGAGTATTTGTTGCTGGTATTGGTTCTCATGGATGACGTTGGATCCAACACCATGTACCGGTGTCCAGTCGGAAGAATTGAATCCCATCAGGGGAGAGCCTCTGCTCGATGAAAGCATCGAAGCAGCCGACTCGGATTTGACCGAACGACCAGTGGGTCGGAGATCGAAATAGTTAGCAGTGGTGTTGGTGGGCGAGTAGATAGGCGTTGAGAGCTGAAGGTTGTGTTTCGTATATCTCGAGGAATTGTGTGACTCCAAAATGTAGTTGGACGGTGCCTCCGAAACACTGTTCTGCTCGGGGTTATACGAGTTGAAGCTACCAACAGGCGGTTGCATCTGGAAATGCACTGATGGGTAGTTCGATGTGAGGGTGGGAAGTCCAGAGAACGCATAGAGAGGGTATTCCTCTTCTTGTGTAGTGACCATGTTGACAGGGCAGGGACTGAAAGCAAGCATATCGATCAGTGTCAATACGAATGGATGTCCGACCCAACAGTATGGTTGGTATAGTTGAGGCAGGAAGGGACCTATGGGGTCGGGATAAGCATTCATTAAGTGAGCAGTCTAATTCTCCGCCGGGACTCACAAGAAAAAAGAAATGGAATCAGCCTGCCAGATGCGGTAACAGCAAAGAGTAGATCTGCTCTAAAGTGATAGGTGCAGATATCCGACAAGAGTACGAATGCAGTGATGAACCGGAAGATCTTCAACAGACAGATGATTGGTACGGGCACCTTGCCATTCAAGGGAAGGCGGGATGTGGAAGCTCGAGCTCGTTCCTGTTCGAGGCGAGCCTTGACTGTACAGACACAGCTGAACTCGTTTGGAAGAAGAATATCAAAGAGACTGGACTCTTGAGTCCCTCGCTTCGGGGATGCACATAGCTTTATCTGTTTCGTGCTCGTCTCATGGATGGCATGTGGATGTCTTTACGCCTCCAAAAACGGAACCGCAGCACGCGAACCAAGTGCTGTTTTTGACTCAGTCGGTGGACCCTTGCCATTTCCATTGGCAGAGACGTGGGCGCACTCTGCTCTGCCCTACGAATCGATGAGGCTTGCAACCTACACCGTGGCGTCGCTGCGGGAGGTTAACTGAAGCACCAAGTACTCTATGGCTGCAGATCTCTCCATCCAAACACCAGCAAAATGACGGTATAGAGGCGTCAGACCTGCTGATCTTTGGTTCGTCTGCTCCACTTGTTTGCACGGTATCCGCTCGGGAACTACACCACGATCTTGTTGTTACCAACTCGACCACGCTGCCGGCGACACAAAGAGTGCTTTCGCTCAACACATGCAACAGCACCACCACCAATTTCTTTCTGTTGCAGGGCTTGTCGCGCCGGCAGTCTGCAAAGGTTCCCCCGACCGTTGGATGTCGGATATGTCCTAGTGCCATTGGCAGCAATTGGCAGGAGTGACCGAAAGAGCTCTAACCACATTCGCTGGCAAGCCGCGAAGTGCATGAGGCCCAAACTGCTGGGAGCCAATCGAACACGGATGGCGCGATGACTAGGCCATGGCGAACGCCACAGTTCCGGACATCTGCGACTCTAGACACGTTCGGGACTGAACCCCCGCCATGAGGAAGGTAGACCGTGCCTCCGGGCTCTATTCTGTTTTGGGAAAATGATGAAGATCTTATCCTCAAGGATGAGAAACTGCTCGAAGACAACCTTTCTCGAATAGGCCATGTGAGAGATCCGCTCAGACCCCAGGAACCAGCTTAGGTTTTCAGCAATCGCACATGGGAGATGGAAGCGCAAAAGTGTCGCATCTTCACGTCCGGAGGACTTGGTTTCCGGCCGGCGTGACTGACTAGCCATGAAAGCCAGACCTGTCAAAGCACACGGCGCCGTTGTTATTCGGCAGGCATGATAAGACGGTCGGTCTTGCTTTGAGGGCGCAAGGACTCTCGCTTACACTTCACTCTCATCATCCTTACTCAAGCAGCGGACAAAGCAACTACATTATTGTTTCGCAATCCTTCTTTGCGTGTAGATGAGGAGAGAAGTGCCGACGAACACGGCAAGTCCTTTTGCAAATGTTCCCAAAGTAGTTCTGGCGCTTGAGGCATGTGGCTCGCTTGGGCAAATTGCTTAGGGTTCATGCACGAAGGCAGCAAGTACTTGGTGACTTGATATTCTCCTCCCCATTATAATATTGACTTTGCCATAATATCGGCGGAAGGATTCGAGCTCGAGATATACCCCACTCGGCGAGTAGATATACATGCACTTGATTTAGTCTTGTACACTCCTGATCAGGAGTCAATGACGGTCAGAACGAGATAGATCCCGCAATAAACAAGTCAACGCGGTTGCACAAAAGGCCTGCGAAAATAGACTCGGGAGAAAGTGATGACTGTTCTACTGTTCCTGCATATCGGGCGACAGTACTGCACTTGCATGTTCCCTGCAACTCGCAGCGACCCCCTTTGAAGCACATCTGCACGGCCACAGAAGGTGATTGATCAGCTCAGGGATTGCAACTTTGACAGACACCACATCTATATTCGACCTTGCCCAGCGCGCATGGTCTATGGGTACAGACAGAACTCTGCACCGAGTCTCGGAAAATTTGTCAATGACAGCAGATTGAGAGTGACATGGGGTGAGTACATGTGTACGATTCTCGGACGGGAGTCGGGTCTGAGCAAGCATGCTAACAGAACAGTGTGCCCAAGTCAGGCCCAGACTGCCAACAGCATGGAGCTCTCAAATCTATTACCTAGCATGCCGGTGACTACTTCAAGAGCCTGGTCAACCTTGGCTTGTCTCGGTCAGACGAGAATGTTCAGAAGCAAGATTTGTCGAGACCTAATAAACCCAAACTGTGGAGGCTTTGGACAGGGCTGATTTTGACATTAGGAAAAGACACAGGGCGGAGGCAGTCGCTTGGAGACCCATTCCAACAAGGATCCATAGTCACTTGCACGAGCGCAGAGTGCTCTGTCTGATAGGGTGATCAGTGAAGTCTATTCGTCTGCATCACAGCAGTGCAGTGTAAAGATGCAATTTCTCAAGCCAAGGGCCTTGGTGAGTCACCAAGAAGGATGTTCTTGGATGCGGCTGTACTGAGTCGACAACAATGTGATTGATGAGCATTACCATGAGACTTGAAAGGTGTAAGTGTGAGTGAGTGAATGAGTGAGTGAGTGAGTAGACGGCGGGTAGGTGATGAATGGTGCTCGTTTGTGTGCAAGTGGAAAGGTGCTCTCATCATCCCCGCAAATGGCAGTCGGCGCGACAAGCGCGCACGAAACGCGCCGATGCTCTTTGCACAACGAGCGTCTGGCCGTACCCATCAACAAGTCGTTGGCTCATTATTGTCAGTTGTCACTTTGGCATCGACCTGCATTCTCACATCACCCCTGCTGCTCTGGCCGAGGAGTCATCTTGTCCCATCGGCGTCACATCGAGCGGCGTAACTTCTGTCAAAGCTCCGCTCGCCGCCTATCCTTCCTCTCAGTCTTCCTGAGCAGGCGCAAACACCTCGTCCACAGTCACATACCACTCGTGATTGCCTATAATGTGAGTGAGACAGGCGTCACTCCACACGAAAGTCTGAAGGGATAGTGCAGAAGCTGACGGTCGCGCCACAGGGAGACGTTTGACAACATCTACCTCGATCTCTCCAAGCAAACTGGCAAATGTCGCTTCGCCGAGTCCGGTCTGGGATGGAAGCCATCGGGCCCTGGCGACACTTTTACTCTCGACAAGGCCGAGATCATCTCGTCACAATGGAGCAGAGCCGCGAGAGGCTTTGAGGTCAAGATCTATTCGAGAAATTCCGGCGTCATCCAGCTGGATGGTTTTATGCTCGACGTATGATGAGCCACGTCATTCGCCTTTGAATCCAGAGGACTGACTTACAACAGGACTATGACCGTCTGTCCAGATGCTTCAAGCTGTGGTACAGCATCAACCTCGAACAGAAAGAGCATGCCCTACGTGGCTGGAACTGGGGAAAGGCCGACTTTGGCAAGGCTGAGCTCGCTTTCAACGTACGCAACCAACCTGCATTCGAGATCCCATACACCGAAATCTCCAACACCAACTTGGCCGGCAAGAACGAAGTCGCCGTTGAATTCTCCCTGCCCGGCGATGGTGACGAGACGGGAACCAACGGCGCTCTTGGTGGTGCGCGAGGCAGAGGCAAGAAGGCCGGTGGCTCTGTAGACCAAATGGTCGAGATGCGCTTCTACATCCCCGGCACGGCAACTCGCAAGGAGAAGAAAGAGGAGGGCGAAGAAGATGGCAGCGAAGCCGACGGCGAGGACGACCAGCAAAACGCCGCAAACCTCTTTTATGAGATGCTCATGGACAAAGCAGAAATCGGCGAAGTCGCAGGCGCTACCTTCGCTACCTTCCTCGATATTCTGCACCTTACCCCCCGTGGACGTTTCGACATTGATCTCTACGAGAGCTCTCTTCGCCTTCGTGGCAAGACCTATGACTACAAGATTCAGTACGACTCGATCAAGAAGTTCTTCCTTCTGCCCAAGCCCGACGATGTTCACCAGCTCATTTGTATCGGCCTTGACCCTCCGCTCCGCCAAGGTCAAACTCGCTACCCTTTCTTGGTCATGCAATTCAAGCGCGAAGAAGACATTGTCCTCGACCTTAACATGACCGAAGAAGACCTCGAGAACAAGTACAAGGGCAAGCTTCAGCCCAAGTATGAGGCTCCCATTGCTACCGTCATTTCCAAGATCTTCTTGGGCTTGACAGGCAAGAAGATCTTGCAACCCAGCCGCGACTACAACTCTCACCATCAGCAATCCGGTGTCAAGTGCTCAGTCAAGGCCAACGAGGGTCATCTTTTCTGTCTGGAACGCGCTTTCCTGTTCGTGCCTAAGCCTGCTACTTACATCGCTTTTGACAACGTCTCCGCCATCACCATGTCTAGAGTGGGTGGTGCTGTTAGCGCTTCTCGTACTTTCGACATTTCCGTCTCGTTGAAGGGTGGCGGCGAACACCAATTCTCAAACATTAACCGTGAAGAGCAAAAGTCACTGGAGAACTTCTTCCAGCTAAAGGGTATCAAGACCAAGAACGAGATGGAGGAGGAAGGTGCCCTGATGGCAGCTGTTTTGCAAGATGGTGATCTCGATTCCTCAGACGATGAGGTCGTTGCCGCTCGAGGCTCGGCAGATGAAGACGACGAGTCTGTTGATGAAGACTTCCACACCGAGTCCGAATCAGATGTCGCCGAGGAGTACGACAGTGCTCATGACAGCAGTGGTGACAGCGACGAGGAAATGGCCGATGCTGGTGGTAGCGACACTGAGAAGAAAGTGGAACCTCCCAAGAAGAAGACCAAGACGAAATAAGTGCTGCGTTTTACTAGCAATGCTCTCGGGGGTCCAGTTTCGCAAAATGGGCATGGCGTAGGCGTTTTGGACAAGGGCGTAAGACGGCTAGTTCAACATCCAGGCAGAATCCACTGCCATATGAGAAACGTGATTCTGTATCATCAACAATGGGAATGCGAAAACTGCAAGGGCCTGTATGCTCTTTATTTCTCCGTTATTTCCAGGTGAGAGCTGCTGTGGTTACTGAATAAAACGGGTGCCTGCCCTCGTCTCGAGGACTGTTCAGCGTAGAAATGATGAGTTTTTACAAGGCATAATGCTTCTCCTGTTGACAGATACCTTCCCCATATGATGATGGTCCTGTTCCGTCTGCATTTTGTTGTCTCTCGCATGGTAGGGGCTTATTCGAGCGTGGGCTATTTCCGACCATCCACGCATTGTGGAGTCACGTACACGATATCCGCTTTGAATTTGTGAAGGGGTTTAGAGCAGTCAAAACGCGGGTTTTGCACCACAACATTTCTAGAACTTGCATGAATTCAAATGCTAGACCTCTACCCTGTCACAATCTGCTCAAGAGTCCTTTAATGCCAAAAAGAGCATATTGGACTCAGATCTCGAATTTCGAGATTGTGCTTCGGACACGTGAAGGGGTGACCCTGTTATACCAGATTAAGCCCGCAGTCTCCACCCGCTCATCCTCTCCCAACCTCTTTACTTTGCCCATAAACACCACCAACTATAATGATCAACGAATCCAGTGACACACAATGCGATCACGAACAGGATGGTGAGTTCATCGGAGGCCAGTCAAGAGGGTGAAGTAATATAGAGTGGTTAATGTTATTGTCTCTAGCTTAACATGTCGCAACCGCAAGGTAACCTTTTCTTGCCCCAGCGGGCGTCGCATGCCACTGACACTCTCATAGCTCAAGTGTGATGAGCAGAAACCAGGTACGTAACTTCTGTTCTCGTCACACGTGGTCTTGTTTAAAGATACAACCGAATCCACATCACGAAATGTGTAGCACCCAGGCGCTTGACAGTTCCAATGACACTGCTGAGAAATCATCACTGATCAGATATTGGTTTGCAGTTTGCGGACAGTGCACCAAAGCTAGTCGTCAATGCGTACCGAGTCCTGGTGTGGTCTTCAGACACCAGCAAAATGCATCGATGAATGGATCTGGCACGAGCGATGCCGAAGGCAGTCTCAAAAGTTTTTACGGTTATAAAGAGACGTTTGGAAAGGATAGCGTCTGGGTCGCAATTCCACGTCAACGTATGTCTGCTGGTCCTAATCTCCCGGTGGTGATTGCTAACATTGTATAGTCACCTTTGTGCATACCACTGATCCCTATAACGAACCGGACCCGCCGCAGTATCATCCAATGCCCGAAATTGTACAACCAGAAGCACGAACAGAAAACAGCTGGAACGCTTCGTCTGACTACTCATACCCTTATATACCGAGTTCGACCCATGGATTAGAAGCCTTGTCTGCCGCGGCTTCAGGCGATCACTATTTTGCAAACACCGCTCGACGACATGAGACGAATGATGCCTTCGCACCACTTATCGACCCAAGGCTTGATACCGAACTGTCTGAAACGTGTATGAATCTTTTCGAGCCGCAATCGGATACTGGACCAGGCGAATTCGATCCGAAGGCCGATGAAGATGTACCTTTTCTCTTACGTTATTTCTCAGAAGGACCGGGTGAATGGATGGACTTGTTCGACTTGGGGTCGTTCTTCGCTGTCGATGTGCCGCTGAAAGCTGCTTACAGTCCGTTGTTATTATACGCGTCCATTGCATTGTCGGCCAAAGCCTTGGGAAGAATAAGGATCACAGCACAGCATCCCAAGGGCTCGGGGTCAAAGCGAACTCCGGCGGAGTGGTCACATAAGGCCCGATTTTATTACGACCAAGCTATCACGTTGCTCAGACATGCTCTCGAGAACGAGACTCGACAAGCATCTCTGGGGCATCAACCACCAGGTCCAGTTGCATCATCCTCAGCTCTCGTCGAGGACTCAACATCGAGCAATCATCCAGAGTCTCCGTCAGCGCTCCTTAGAACTGATTCCGATGAATTGATTGCCACAACTGCTATCCTCTGTGTGTTTGAATTCCTCGACGCTTCAGGCACGGAATGGTCAAGACATTTGGATGGTGCCAAAAGCCTATTCGACATCGCAAAAGATGCGACGATACCTCTGTCTATCACCTCTTCCGAACGAAGTCCAGTGCTTACACCTAGGCCCAGCACCTCTAGCAAGGGTCGTCGGGCCGTCTTCTGGAATGTCTGTCGACAAGAAATGCTGAATGCCTGTGAGTGGAAGAACGTTGTCGCTTGATAGTACCATGAACATGCTAATGAGAACCACAGTTATAAACAACACAAATACTAGGTTGGACACAGCAGATCTGTCAATGTGGCGATCTGCTGGACTGCACATATCGCAATCAGGCTACATCCTGCCGTCGAACGATTCAGCAGTACATGAGCCGATGGCCGATGATATGATATCGAATGCGTTGATCTGGCTTATGATGAAGCTTGTCAATTTCATTGCAGCCGGCGATGAGTTTCATCACGAGATAGGACTAGGTGTGCGACAACGAGCACTTCTGGAGTACTGGGAAGGTCTAGAACAGCAGCTAGATGTCTGGTTTGAGGTAACGATGAGGTCTGAATACCATGAGATATGATCGCTGATGCAAAACTCACACAGGGACTGCCACATAGCTTCAGGCCGAGTGCTACAGAGTGGCCTGATAAGAGCAACGTAAGTGATTGCAAGCATTCCTTGCGTCTACAGCTAACATGCTTGCTCAACAGAAGGACGCGAGAAGTGCCACGAAAGTGCCCAGAAAATGGTTCGCCAGACCCATGTGTGCATCAACAATGCAATCATTCCATTTTGCAAAAATCCAGCTTCTGCTGAACAAGCCTCATGAATCTACGGGAATCACGCAACTCAAACCATCCGGTACAAATGGCAAAGGCAGCACATGGTCTCTTGCCCAGCGGCACGCATCCTACGCATCGATACTGCGACAAAGCAGGAAGCACGCCGAGGAGATTGTCAGCATCGGTCTCGGACTCACAAACGATAGCGCCAGAATCCATAGTGTTCAACCTCTGTATACCGCTGGACAGGTGCTGGGCATGCGAGAATCGACCGCTAGATCAAATCAGATGGAGAATGGAAACTCGCCGGACGAGGTGGATGCGATGCGCGGATGCATCCTTAATTTACTGCAAAACATCCAGCGAGAGACGGGATGGGCGACGGAATACCGTATGCAGCAGCTGCTCGAGGAGTGGGGATTACCCAACAGTGGACAAGACTGAGGGGAAACAAGATGAGGACACAAACAGTGTGACGAGAGGGTTCGAGGTGAGGTCGGGATGTGGTGTTACATACTCGAAGGTGCCGCACCTCGATGGATCGCAGTCTTCGCAGATCACGGCACGGTTGATATAGTATTCGGACCGGTGACAACCTAGCTTGCCTGACAATGCCGAAAGTCACTGGGGAGTCTTTGGCAGGCACATGCGACCTCCACAAATAAGCACGAGAGCATTCAGGACCTCTAGGTCAGAGCACGAGAAGCAGTGGGAAACAGAGGCGAGACTCAGGGCTGGAATCAGATGGCGGGCACTGAGCAAAAAGTTTGGTAACTACTCGGAGTACTTGCATAAGGTGCGGAGAAGGCCGAGGCGGCAGATGGTACAGGTCAAAAATGACAGATGAACGACACACAGAAGATTGACACGAGAGCATCAAAACACATGGCTTGTAGAGCATGCGATGAGCTGTGAGGCATTATGCGTGAATGCATAGACTGTGGATCATGCGCAAAAGACGTTATTCGAGACAAAAGGATGACTGCTGCAGCGGTTCTTCAATGAACGACTGTGGAAAAGAGTCCGAGCACGACGCCATGGCGTGCATGACGACTGCGCGAGGGGAAGTTTGACGAGTCTGAGAGGTGGAAGGCAGAGACGACTCGAGGGATGGTAATGGTGGGTTTCGAGTCTGTGAGCCGGGTGCTCGTTGGTACTTGGAACATGCTAGGTAGAGAGGAATCAAAGCTGGAAACATCCTTGAGTTGTTAGGGTATCGAGGCTGGATTGAGAAATTGACTTCGTGGGTTCGAGGTTTCCCAAGACTTCAGATCTCCACACTGAACCAGGACGGGCTGCAGGCTGCAGCGCCGCACCGCACCGCACGCGCACCTTCCGTACTCCGCTGCTCTCTCGATCGCTACTGTCGCCGGACGCTGCTCGCTTTCGACACATTTGCTCCCTCTCACTCTGCGCTCGACTGCTTGTTGGCCAATCGACATCGACGCGACACTGTCGACTCTCTGACCTACTGTCCTTGCGACACACAGCCCCCCGGTGCACGCCCTGTCGCCCGTCGCCCGTCGCCCGTCGCCCGCTTACTCGACACGGCGTCCTCGACCAGTAGACGCCCACCCGGACACACAATGCTCTGCGCCATCCAAACTGGCCTCTGTTAATACCAGCAACTTGGAAACTTGCTTACTTTCTTGCTGAGATCATCGCACTCTCGCCCACAATCGTTCCATAGCCTTCACGCCCCTCCCCCGCCCTCCCCGCGAAGTCGCTTCGCACCACCGACTACGACATGGATCAAGATCCAAACCCGCACGTCGTCCAGGACACGGACATGTCCATGTGGGACGACCCTTCATTCTCCAATCTCTACGACAATCTAGGCACCGCCGCCGAGTCGCCCTTCGATGGCGCTCGCCTGTTTGACATGTCGGCCGCGACTGTGCAAGCCGACAGCCCCAGCTACCACATCAAGACCGACGATGGTCAGCATACACATTCGCACCAGCCATTCAACTCGCGATCGCTTGTTTCGTCACGATCAGCCGAAAGCTCATCACAAGACTCGTCCTCCGAGACCAGTGGCAGAAAGCGCAAGAACACTTCGGCCACTTCCGAGTCTCCGCCCGCCAACTTCGAAGCCATCAAACTCGACCAGCAGCAGCAGCAGCAACACCAGTCGTTTATGCATCCGCATGCTGGTAGCACTACCAACATGGCCTCACTGCATTCTCTACACAACCTCTCGCTGGAGCAGGACTTTGCCAACCACTTTGGAAGCGCCGCAAGTAGCCCTGGTGGTCAGCCTATGGACTTGGTCGATCGAACCTATTCCCATCATATGCACATCAAGCCCGAGCCTATGGTATGTCTACACAACCAACACTCATGATCCCTACTAATCGCCCATCAGACTGGAACCGTCGAACCGTCCAACTTCTTCTTTGGCTCGAGTACAGCGTCTCCGGTTTCGGTCAAGGCTTCGCAGACCCAAGAAGCCTCGCCAACTACCATGTTCAACAACCCGACGCCCTCTTCGGATGGAGCAGACATGTTCAACGCCAACCAGATGTGGAACAACCCGGCTCAAAACCCTGCTTGGAACAACGATTACGCACATGCCTTCGCATCGCCCGGAGCTCTTGCCATGACACCCTCGCCTGTTCTGAATGCGCCGAAGCCCGACCTCCCCAAAGCACCTACAGCTCAAGGCGATCGCATTCCCTTGCACATTGCTCCCATTCCAGCCAAGTCACGAGTCGAGACACAGATCAACATCCGCTTGACCATGGACTACCTGCCGCCACGCGTCAAAATGCTGCATCTGCCTACTCACACTATCGCGAAAGCCAAACTGCTGGCCAAGGAAGTGCATATCGCCGAAGACACACTCGAGCTCTATACGATGCTCGTGTGCACTAGTGCCATGAACCAACCGCATCTGCGCGAAAAAGCCATGCAGCGAGCAGCGCAGCAAGACAATGCTCACATTCAGGTGCGAGGGCAAAGTGCGAGCAAGAAGACAGGTGACGAAGAAGTGGACGAGAACGACAAGCCGGCGAATGGTGGAGAGGTGCGCATTTGCAGCAATTGTATAAATCGCGAACGCAAGCGAGCCGCGCGCAAGAAGCTGAAGAAGGAGGAAGAACAAGCACACTGGGAGAAGTACGAAACGGAACGCGTCATCGTCTTCAATACGAACGAGTACAAGCCATGGCAGGACTGGCAGCAATCCCCTGCGCCCAAGGACAACAATGTCCAAGCGTCCGACTACTTCCGTCCGCCAGAGACAGCAATGCAGGTCGTCGCTCCTATGCGCATTGCTTGTTATTGCCGTCACCAAAACGAAAAGGATGGCTTTCAGGTCATCTTTACCATCAAGGATTACCAAGGCAATGTCGTAGCTCAGGATATCTCCGACTCGATCTTGATCACCGATGACCACAAAACGCATCCCATGGCGAGCGTGCCTGGCCAGGTGTGGTACGATGGCCAATTCCCCGCGCAGGCCCCGTTCACCTCACACTCCATGGTCGATTTGCATTCCCACATGCCTGCAATGTCTGTTTCCAAGTCAACAGGCAATCTGCAGAGTCTCGGCTATGGAGCTCAGCAGTTCCATCAGCCGTCCAACATGCACATGCAAACCTTCCCTCCATCACAGTCCACCACTCCTGGAACCATGACACCACGCAATCTCTCTCGGCCAGGCTCTCCCAACAGTGCAGGTCAAGCAGGCCCTAGCAAGAAACGCAAATCATCCTCTGCTCACCGAAGAGTCCCCAGCACGCTTACCATGACCAAAATGGAGTCAAATCCGCAGATTGCGCAACCCACTGCCCAAACTCCCTTCTCGCCCACCAATGCTGGCTTCATAGGCAGCAATAATGATCCGTCTTACATTACCATGCCGCACTCAGCCTCGCGTGCCCACTTCCACACTGGGCCATCAACGCCCATTGAGACCACCACTTTCCCCTTTGCTGCACTGAATCGAACAAACAGCATGGACAACGCTGCTTACCAGGCATTCTATTCGGCTCCAAGCTCAGCTCACCAAAGTCGCGCGCCCAGCCCAGTGCTTGTCGGGCCGAACTTGGCCGCTTTCCAGAGACAGCAGGCGCATGGCGGCGCCAACGCAATGCCTAATCGTCAAAATCCATTTGCCATGTCGAATCCAACCATGCCGAATGCTATGGCCGAGCCAGAACGACCGCACCCCATCATCAACAAAGTGACGCCGTCCGAAGGCCCTCCATCAGGCGGCACCGAGGTCTCGGTTTATGGCAGTGGCTTCACACCTGGCATGGAAGTCATGTTTGGCGACCAGGTTGCGACAGCTACCACCTATTGGGGCGAGAAAGCCCTCTGCTGCGTTCTTCCACCAGGTCAGAACGGAATTGTGCCCGTCGCAATTGCGCCATCACCAATGCGGCAGTATTCAGCACCTCCGCCAGGACCAACGCAAGTCTTCAATTATGTTGGAAAAACTTCGGAGATGCAAATGATGGAAATGGCTTTGCGTTTCTACAGTCAAAAAGAGACAGGTCGTGCCGATCAGTGGCAGGCCCTAGCACAGGGTGCTGCGAATGCCTGGATGTCCCAAGGATCTGCTGCTGTATCAAATCTCCAGACACCGCAAGGAGCGCCGTTTGAAGGCTCTATTGCAGATATGCGATATGCATAAGCCTATCAGATTGACTCAGAATTCTAATCCTGCGACGTTGACTCTCGAAACAGTATCCTAGCAGCCATTACGATGCCCGACAATGAACGGATACGTATACATACACAATATCTTGGGACTGCATGTGACATTCGTTGGTCACTCCCACGCATGTCTAAACTCGTTCGTCACTTGTCTCTGGATTATTTCGGCGGCGACGACAAATCGAAGCTTCCAGGTCACGACAAACTGGACGAGCATAAAGATTGGATTGTGGAAATGGAGTTATTCTGCCACCAAGGAGAGGTTGTTTTCACAAGGGCGTTTCTCCTTTTGTATTTTCCGGGGTGTTGTCAACTACCCATTCTCTGCATACTTTCACGAACCGCAACTACAAGGGGGTTTATATATGTTTCGCTTGTCTCTTATCTCCTTCCTTTTCTTCTTGGAATCCTTTCTCCTTTGTATCTAACTTTGTGGGCCTGATCGGTCTGACTTCTTGTCGCCTGCTTTTTCTTTTGTGTTGATAAGGCCAGTTTCCTTTATTATTACTAGTCATGATACGAGGATAGAAAGAACGGATCCCCGATGGTGGGTATGAAACATACTCTTCTTCCATAACACTGTCTCTCATGTGTCGTTCGTTGGGTTTTGAACGCGAATGAAAAACGAAGACGGAAGGTCTGAATTGTCATGTCTGATAGTCTAAGAAACTTTCGCCATGTTTGTGAGAAGACCCTTTCCTCGGACTAACCGAGAGGGCTGCGAGGATTGGCATGATCATATCCTTGTAACACGGGATGGCCCACGCCTTTGAATTTCACTGTCTTGTGGTTTTTTTTTTCTTTTTCCCCTTTTCCAATCTTGCTAACCACCAACTCGTGAGCGGTAGCAGATAGGGTGGCAGAAATGGGCAACACTGAAGCCAAGAACGACCAGTCACAAGAGCTATGATGTCTTATCAAATCACAAGTCTCGCCTTTGTAGAGATGTAAAATTATCGGGGAGGGTAACAAGATATGTGTCAAGACGAATTGGACTGTGTGCGTTAAACTTGTGTGTTTTTCTTTTTCCATATATCACATTGCTTTTTGTCTACACTTTTTCTTTTTCTTAGTGGGACGGGATTTTGCTATTTGTGACGTTACTTACTTTTTGACGCGAGGATGGATGAATGGACAGAGATGCTTTTTGATCGTTCTGGCAGTGATGTGGTGTTTGTTTTAGTGTGTGCTCGACAAGAGATACCACTCCAGAAAAGCAAGGGGAAACAATATACACCACATCTTATTACCCTTCACTTGCGGGAGCTTTCCCATGGTCGCAGAAGCGAACATTCTGTAATGAAACTTGAGGGTGTTCAAGGAAGTGAGATGAAGAAACGAGATTCTTCCCTTGAACCTGCGAGCAGGGAGGTTTGACGGAGTATGACGAAACACCTTGGACCCTCGACACCGAAATCTTGGGTTGCAGAAATGGCGGTCAAGCTCGAAACTTTTCAATGTCGCGCGTGCTCGTGACTTGTAAAGCAAAAACAACGTTATGTTTGGCATTCAAAGTTTTCCTCTGCATGCTCAGTCAAAAGCAGGGGGAATCGAATCAAGGTCATGGTATGATCGAGGCTCTTTGTCTGTTTGAAAGCGGGTGTGTTCTGGATCCCCTTGGTTGCTCGAGAAATTTTGTCGACGCGCTCATGCAGGGAAGTATTGGTCCCCTGGTCGCGTATGCTTTGTTGCGTAAGAACGTGGGCTGTGTATGGTGCGAACTAAGGTACTCTTGTGGGCCCTTCGGTCTCTCTTTTATCTCCAAGCGACCAAAATTATGCGCCCATGAGAGAGAAAAGAGAGAGGCTGGCGGCTCCACAGATTGGTCTCTTATCATTTGACCAGAGGCAGAAAAATAGAGTGGCTGAGACAATTCTTACCATTTTAGAGTTGCAGGTGACAGGAAGGCTGGAAGATCAGTTATTTCCGTGTCATCGTTCCCCCATTGCATAGGATTGCTCTTTGCAGTATGAGTGGAGGAAGCGAAGTGTCAGAAAGCGAGAGTCAGCAGGGGATATCTGCTGGTATATTGTCGACGAATCCGTTCTCTCCTGCATGATGGTTATTTGATCCTCTCGCTTCTGCCCAATAACGTTAGATAAAGATGTGCATCATCCCGTCTATTCTTTCATTCTCATGCACCAGTCACATTTCTTTCGTGACTTGCATGTTGTAGCTCCTCCTTAGCTGCTTCTCCAGGACAGCAAGAAGCGAACCCGCAGACTAAACCATCTATGCAGTCTTTGTCTGGAAGATTTCAAGTGTTTGTGATAATTGGTGTGATCGACTTTATCGAGAGCAAAAACATGAAGCTCTGTCTGCACAAACAAGTGGCTTAGCGGGCGAGCCCGGCCGTGGTGCACTTCAAAGCGAAAAGATCTTCTGTAGACATCATTGTCTGCTTTCTGGCCCTTGAAATGTAGAGATCATGATCTGTTGTGCCCGGTGCTGTGGACAAAAAGACCGGACTGCGAAAAGCACTTCGGCTCCGCGCTGTCATCTGCATGAGGGCACCGGGGCGGTTCGGATCACAATTGTGCAATTTTGATGCTGTCAAATCGGTGCTTTCGACTGTTGAGCTGCGTGGTCAAAATCACTTCTCATGGGAGAGAAAAATACCTTGCTCTTACTGTTTGAAAACCCCTGGAATGAAGATTTTCAAATGGTGGGTTGGAGCATGTCAGCCTTCTCGGGCTTTGCGTCGATTGGATCGATTCGAGACTGCTTGTGAATGTTGTACGGTCCTGCCCTGTAGTCGTATAGTACGACACCCTCTGATTCTCATCTTTTCAAGGTCAGCCTGCAAGACATTCTTCCGACATGCATTTCGCATACAACGACAAGCCTCTGGTCACTGGTCAGATCTCATCAGATGGCGTGTTATACACAGACGTTTCCTGAGAGGCGCTCTGTGAAAGCCATGGATACGACAAAAGGTGGATCCCTACCTATTAGCACAATGAGCTGGCAGGTTCTGCATAGTCATGGAGGGCAACTCTTACCACGATTGCCGCAGCAGCCGAGTGCCGCTACGCTCGAAAGATGCCTTAGTGCATTAATTCCTCCGCCTATTTTGAAACCTTGTAAGCGATACAACAAGACAAAATCTCCGCACCTATCTTGCTCATTGTCTTCGCCTAACACGCTTCTCGCTCACTCGGTTGACTGGCGCGTTTCTTCCCTGCATGCGCCTTGTCTGGTAAATCCAATGGCAACATTCGAAAGGCAGGCTCGAGCAATGCAGTGGGTGTCTTCGGAAGCGCTCACGAAGAAGAAGGGGGCCGACCGGGTAAAGCTGCTTGTAAGACAAACCCACAGCTGGATATTAATGAATATCCTCCCTCAAGTATAATCTCAGTCTTATAACAGAGACTGATAAGCTCGATAAACTAGCATACAGGCCAACGGCGATGGATTCGCCTGAAACCATGGTCCATGTCAATAATGAGGGACTGAGCGGGAATACTCAGTATTGACACGACGCCGGTTACCGGTTTCCTGCGTGGTGGTAGCGCAGATTTTACTGGTGCTGCAGAAGAGGCACCGTCGATCAGGTGTTGCGAACATGGTAAAGCAAACATTGGGAAACCCCCGAGGGCCCACACAACGGGACGGTGCGTGGTGGGGAGCAGCCAACTCACAATGAGGCGCGAGAACCGCCCGTTAGCTTACCACACATTCCGAACACCCTTCTCGAAAGCAAGATATGCATTCGAGATGCTGCAATATCCAGCAGTGGACCTCGGGATCATTTCTGGTCAGAAGCAGCTTCATCATCGTGTAGCAGCGACCGTGGTCATGGATGCCGGATGACTTGTGAGGGGCCAGATGTAAGCCAACCCGAATGAGAGAGCAAAAGGAAAGCCGAGCCAGACTCTTGTTCGGCACCAAACGCAACTAGCGCCCCAAATTTAGGGCAAGAGCAGAGCTCGCTTGCGTGCGGGCGGTGCGGCAAGGACGCTCAGGCCCCCGACGATCTGACTCGTCTGTTCCCTTGTACCTGCCTTTTCCTCGTCTCTCTCACCTTCTTTTAACTCTTCAGATCCGGATTCCTGGGTTGAAGCCTTTTTCTTGTCTGGTCGAGAGAGTAACGTTGTTCTCATGCTCATCGTCCCTTTGACGTCGAAGGCATAAGGAAACATCGTTGGCTTCTCTGTCATCGCGTCTGTTTCATAACCTTCAAGGTAGTGCCTGCTGCCTCGGGCAGTGATAGTTTCCCGCCGCTTATCGCATCCCTTCCATATCCAACCAGCAAGGGTGAGTTCTGACATTCTTCTTTGCCTTGCGTCTTGATCTCATGGGATCATCATGGCTATGCCGATGCGTTGGGTAGACATAACCATGCCAGACATCTGGATACTCAGACTCATCCAAACCTTCTTTCCTCATCCAACCACTCTCACGGACCCGATCGCCCAAACCTAGCCCACCGTTGCTGACCCTTTCGCGCAGAACAAATCTTCTGCTATACAAGTATCTGCTTAAACCATTCCCGCCATCGCCATGGAGCCCGGAACCATTTCGGTTCCCAACGAGACAACGTCTTCTTTCACACGCACCACGTGTGACGGAAGACGTCTGATATATAGACTCAAGGTTCTTCAACAGCCCGAGCGTGCTCGTGCCTGTGGTTCTGGTGCCAAGTGTACGTGTTCACCACGAGTTCTAACGCTGGCCATCATACTGACGCGATATCAGCATCAGCCGACCGTCGTCCCGTCGACCCACCCCCAATTGTCGAGCTCCGTATCTACGAAGGCGAGGAGAAGAAGGAGAACGACATCACTTTTGGCGTCAATGCCAACTACTTCCTCTTTGCGACTCTGGAGCAGGCGCGCGTTATTGCGCATGGAAGAGTCCCTAACAGCGACCCGTCCAGGATGACCGTCTTGACCGGGACTCCTGTCGCTGGTATGGTTTATCTGGATCGTCCGGATCAAGCCGGCTATTTCATCTTCCCCGACCTTTCTGTCCGCCACGAAGGACAATACAGACTAGGCTTCAGTCTGTACGAGGAACTCAAGGAAGCCAAGGATGCTGATCAGTTGGACGAGACGGGTGCAGCTGCGCAGGGCGAAGCTCAGATTATCCATCGCTTGGAAGTCAAGTCGAAGAAATTCACCGTCTTCAGTGCCAAGAAGTTCCCAGGACTTGCATCGAGCACCCAGCTCAGTCGCACCGTGGCCGACCAAGGTTGCCGTGTTCGCATCAGACGCGAGGTCCGTATGCGTAGACGCGAAAAGGGCAAGGACTATGATGGCTACTCGGACCGCGGCAGACATTCGGCCACACCTGACGCATACCAATCTCACCTGGCCGGAGCCCACCCTGGCGCCGACCGCGAAAGGTCAGCCAGCATCGCCAGCCACGTATCACATGCAGGTGGCCCACCTTCGCGCCGTGCCTCTGGACATGATATGATCCAGGCGTACCCTCAATCTTCATACGCTCCTCAGGCCATCTCCCAAGCACCCCCAGCGCAGCCTGCTCCTTCTGCACAGCCTCAGTACTCGCAGCCTCCTGTTCACCAATATGCCCCTCAGTATGCACAGCAACAGCCCGTAATGCAGCCCCCACAGATGCAGGCCCCCCAGCCTCAAATGCATTACGCTCAATATCAATACCCTCAGGCTGTGGCACCTCCTGGCCCTCATCAGCACGCCTACTATGGATATGGACACGCGGTTCAACAGCACCCCCAGTACGAAGAGTCGGTTGCTGCAAGGACCATGAGCGTCGACTATGGCCACGGACCGCCTGCGACTGCACCTGCACCTACTGACATCCGTCGTCACTCGATGATCCAGACATCGTCGTACCCCCAGAGTAGCCAGCCTCAAGGATACCCTTCTCAGTATCAGCAGGCTGCTGGTTACACTCCGCAGCAGATGACGAAGACAAGACAGATGAGCCAAGCATCGACATCTAGTGCATCGGCAATCGCACCTCATGTTTTGCCACCAATCAACACATCGTTGGTTCCCCAGACAAAGCTCGAGGTTTCGCCACCATCAAGCGCAGTGTCTCAGAATCCCTACTACGATATGGCCAGAAGCTCGGAGACAGGTCAGGTGAACGGCAAGCGATCGTATGATCGTGTGTTCGATACGCGTCACCTGAACGGCCCTCTGAGACAGGGAGCTAGACCGTCGGTGTCTTCGTATGGTCCGCTGGTGGCGGATGAGGGCAATGACAGCGAGCTCGCCGAGTTGGAGAGCTTGAAGATGAGCTATAGACGTGCAGATGGACGCGAGATCGCTCGCCCATTGCCTCCAAGCCACGACTGAGGTGCAGCAGAGATTGAGGCCGAGTCAGCATGATGTTTAGATGTCGGTTGTGAAGAAGTAGGAGATGGGGTTTGATCTCTTTTGTGCAGATACGACAGGCAGGCGGGACATGATGTAATCGAGGAGGAAATAGAAGTGTCGCCGCGAATAAGAGATTGAGAAGTTACCATGGACGAATGCAACGACAGATATGACAAGCAATGAAAGACGTATGGACTTTAGCCGAGACACGATTCATGGGCATCGAGGGAGATTGGTTCATGTGTTTATTGTAGACGAATGGTTCGGCAAGAGCAGGGGCTCTCTGTGAGACGTGCGGCGAAGCGGGCGCCGGGGGGTTTTGCTCGGCAGAGAAACGGCGGTTCATGTTGTGTTTTGGGCGTGTCCACGACAACGAGACGTCAATCTGCATTTGCCAGCACTCGGGGCTCCCTTATATTTTGCGGCTAGTACGACTGGAAGCGAAATAGTTGCCGACACAGATCTCGAGGTATTCTACCCATGCAGACGTTTGACTAGACCATACGGTAAGAGTCCAAGACATCAGACCGAGTATTGTACCGCTGTGCCGGCATGTAAACAAAGGCCAACGTCGCCGGCACCAACGGCACTTGTTCACAGCAAACGCAGGACCAGTTCGGCTGACACGTCTGACGCAGAACTGGGACAAACAATCAAGATGGATGACGACGCAGGAATGTATGGCGATGGCAGCGGGAGCAAGCGAAAGCGGACGATGGAATGGGCAATGATGCAGCTGCCCATGGACGCCCAAGAGACCAATCACGACGACCAAGACGACGAGCAGGATCCGCCCAAGCGCAGCCGCCCATCGCCGTCGCCCAAACAGCAGCCTCGCAGTATCCGCCGCAAGGACGCCCGCTACGGCCTGTCGTCGCTCAGCAAGCGTCACGCTGAGCCCGCCCCTGTCCACCTGCCCGACACCACTCGACCCTCCCGATTCCACGAGGGCAGCATGTCGGACAAGCCCAGCGCGCAGCCCCCGAGTGTCTTTACTCGCGACCACTCCAACTCGGCCTTGCCCGCTCTGGCCAATGTCGACCACCTGATGAGCCAATACCACGACGAGAACTCGGCTCCTCGAGTCCACCACCCTCTCCAAGACGGCCCCGCCGCTGTCCCGCACATGACACCCAGCAGCGCTCCCACATTCGATTCGATCCCGCCCACCACTACACCATCAGCCAGGCCTGCCGGTGGCCTTTTCCGCTTCGGAAAGATGTTCGCATCTACCTTCAATCCGGCAACCGTCTGGGAGTCGTTCTCGCGCACGTGGAAAGAGTCCAAGGAAGATCTTACTGTTAGAAACATTGAGGAGAACCGCAAGCGCGCCCAGGACCAGACACTCCAAGACGACAGAACCATGTACGAACAGGCATACCACGAGCTTAAGAAGTCCGGCCAGTTCAATTTCACCGTCGTCCCCAACAAGGCCTTGACGTCGCCTCGTATCGGTGGGAACAGCCACTTCGGCTCGCCTGTCCGCCAACCTCTGACGTCTCCTCGTCATGCTGCCGCCTACGCCCGTCTACGTCCTGACGCCGACTTTCCCCAACCTCGTGACACCTCTCTCGATTCCACTGGCGATACCGCTCCACCACCCCAACTTGCCTCCCTGTTCCAACGCGACAGCAACCCACCCGCCGAGTCACAGCACATCTCGCCCGACAAGCCTCTGAGCAAGCGCAAGTCATTTTTCACCCTCCGAGGTGCTTCTCTTCGTGCTCCTTCTCTGAGTTCATTGAGGCGCGGCCGCTCTCAGGTCAATCTTGGTGAGCCAGGGGTGAGAACATCCGAGGACAAGAGAGCTCCGTCCGTGTCGCCAGAGAAGCCTGCCATCCACAACTACCTCACTCTTCAGTCTCTTCCTAGGTCGCAGTCCAAGCGAGAACTCAACAAGACAATCAAGCTGAACAAGCGTGTCAGTGATCTCGAATCGAAATTGGCAGATGCTCGTCGCGAATTGAACGACGCCATCACCAACGCTTCACCTCTTCCGCCCCTTCCTTCCCGTTTTGAGAAGTTCACTCCTACTTCCAAATCCAAATTTACTAGGGCTAGATTTGGTTTGAGCAGTAGTAAGCTGCCTTCCCTTCCATCCGAAAGCCTTCTCCAAGCCGAGACGATTGCTCAGGCTCAAAACACCCCTTCACTCGTCAGACCGAGACCCACTCACACTCAGTCATTCGATCTGACCCATCTACGAGAGTCTTCGTATCCGAGAGATTCTGGCATTGTTCTTGACACGCCCCGTTCGGAGATTCAGTCCTTCCTGCCTGTTGACTACTACGATCAAGCACCCATGGATCCTGCTGCTATTGCCTCTTCTGAGGCCGCCGACCAAAGTGAGGTTGAGAACCGCCCCAGCTTGGATGCCAAACTGAAGGCTATTGATGTTGCTACCGCCAAGCCCAGAAGCAAAAAGACGCCCTCCAAGAAGCGCAAGAGTGCTTCCAAAGAGGACGGCATCTACAAGCCACCTGCAGATGACGAGGAGGATGAATTGGAGTTTGTCAAGGAAAAGCCAAAGAAGAAGCGTAAGTCCACCGGCAAAAAGGCAGCCACTGTCGAGCCAGCACACGAACAACATGGATCCGATGTCGGCCAAGACAGCATGACCAAGACCAACACCAAGCAGCAGGACAGCAGTAAGCAACACGTTACTGAACAGGCGGTCGATCACGTCGCGACCGGCCGCTCGAGTTTGGATACCCTCGATCCCATCAACGAAGAAGACAGCATCATCGTCGTTGCCCCGCGTGTCGACTCGACCAACTCTCTCGTCCCCTCGCAGCACGACTCTGCCATCTCCACTGCCGACGCCGAATCTATCCACCGTACCGATCCGCTCAAGTCCATTCTTGTGAACAAGTACGATACTGCTCGTCCCAGCTCCAGAGGCTCCACCAATACTCGGCCCAGCTCTAGAGGATCCGGCAAGCGTCCTTCCTCTTCGCAGCGCCGCTCTTCGCCCCCTCCCTCCGCTGTGTACACCAAGCCCACGCTCGTAACCGTTGAGAAGCATCACATCATCACCGCTACTCCTGGTGTTGGCTCCGTGCCTGCTCTGCCAACTGCAGGCCTCAAGAAGGCCACTGACGAACAGACAAGCGCTGGCGCCAAGCAGTGGGACTGGCCCGAAGACGTCTTTTGATCGTCTGATCCAACTGCCTTGCACATACTCCAGAATCCAGGTTCAGGATGGCTCCTTCTCGACAGTACATACGAAACACCGGTTTGTCCTTTTTCACACAACGTTTGGGAGGCGTCATGTTTTCTTTTCTCCCCAAGGATACCCCTATTATGATTCTTCTGATGATTGTTTTTGTTTTTGCATTTTTCTTGCACTTGATTTCTTCTTTTTCCACTTCTTGTACTTTTTAATACCTGCTTCTACCCGTTTTTTTTTTCTTTTTGCCATTCATGAGGTCTCACGAAAAAAACGAACAGTCACGACCACCAATCCAAAATCTTGATGGAAAATCCAGCATAACATTATCCTTCGTTGTGGGAGGGCACGATGGAGAGTTTGCATCAGACCTCTTTTTTTTTTTTGTTTTTTTGTTTCTTTCACATGATGACTAGTTCATTCTCGATCCCCCCAGGGAAGGAGCGTTTTGATTGATGTCTCCTTCCCTTTGCTCTGCTTTGCGTTCTGCTCTTTCTCTCTGTGTTTTTATGTTACATAGCAAAAAAAAAGTTTATAGGAAAGGGAAAAAGGGGCCGGTCAGTCGTCCTTCCTCTCTATTCAATGGATGTAATTTTTTCTTCTTCTTCTTTCTCAACACCTAAATAAATGCACAATCGCTTCCTAGCCTCATGAGGTGAGATCTGAAGACATCTGAGGCGATTTGAAAATGTTTCTTCTTTGGCTTTTTTACGATACAAGACGCTAACTAATCCCCCTGAAACCCCATCCATTTCCTCATCACGCGCTTGCGCCATCCATACCATCGCCTCGCTTCAACCCACAAGAAAAAAAAACCAACCCCAAATGCTGTCAAGTGTCCAATATCTCAGAGTTCCATCCTCGCTGGCGGCGTCCAAGTCGAATACACCGTGACCGTCGAACTGCACGAGATTGGTACAGCCTGGCTGGAACTGACACTGCTGGAAACCGACGAACTGCTAGAAGACGACAGCGACGAGCTTACGCTACTCGAAGATGACGATAGCGATGAGCTTACGCTACTCGAAGAACTGCTGGACATTGAGGAGCTGCTAGAAGATGAAGAACTACTGCTTCCTGACGAAACTAACGACAGCGATGCCGTGGCTTGTGCGGCGGCGCTGCTTAGAGAAGCGGATTGTAGCGAAGAAACTCCGGAACTCGTGCTACTGGATGCTGACGAGGATGCTGACGAGCTACTTGACGACAGCGACGAGCTTACGCTGCTAGAAGAACTGCTGGAGGCCGAAGAACTACTAGACGACGAAGAACTACTGCTTCCTGACGAAACCGATGATAGCGACGCAGTGGCTTGTCCGGCGGCGCTGCTTAGAGAAGCGGATTGGAGCGAAGAGGCTCCGGAACTCGTGCTACTGGATGCTGACGAGCTACTAGATGATGAAAGTGACGAGCTCACACTGCTAGAAGACGACGACAGCGAAGAGCTCACACTGCTGGATCGCGAGCTCGAAGAACTGCTGGATACCGAGGAACTGCTAGACGAGGAAGAACTACTGCTTCCTGACGAAACTGACGACAGCGATGCTGTGGCCTGCGCGGCGGCGCTGCTTAGAGAAGCAGACTGTAGCGAAGAGGCCCCTGAGCTTGTACTGCTGGATACTGACGAGCTACTAGATGATGAAAGTGACGAGCTCACACTACTAGACGACGAAGATGAAACGCTGCTGGACGATGAAGATTGCGAGCTAGAAAGACTGCTCGACACTGACGAGCTACTAGAGGAAGAGGAAGAACTACTTCCTGAAGAAAGCGATGCTGTGACCTGTGCGGCGGCGCTGCTGAGAGATGCGGATTGCAGCGAAGATACCCCTGAGCTTGTACTGCTTGAACTAGACGAGGATACGCTGGATTGTGAAGATGACTGGCTTGAACTTGACAGCGAGGACGTCACACTGGACAGAGATGACGAGACGCTTGAGCTTGAGGAACTGGATTGCGAGGAAGTCTGACTTGAGAGACTGAATCCAGCGAGAGAAGATGTCAGGCTGGACTGCGAGGAGGATACACTTGAGCTCGACGAACTGGATTGCGACGACTGGCTTGAGCTTGCTAGGGAGGAAGTTTGGCTGGACAGCGACGACGATTGCGAGGATGTTACGCTCGACAGCGAGGATGACACACTTGAGCTCGATGAACTTGACAGCGAAGACGACACACTTGAGCTCGATGAACTTGACAGCGAAGACGACACACTTGAGTTAGACGAGCTCGAGGACGATGATGAGCTTAGGAACGTGGGCGAGGCTGTCGAGACGACGAGCGAGGGCGATCCGGTTGAGGGCGCAGCCGAGCCGCCGCCTGTGCTTGTGCTTGTACTTGTGCTTGTGCTTGTGCCCGGATCGGTAGTGGTGGTTGATGACAAGCTAACGGCAACAATCCTGACGGCACCGACGTTATTGACATTGTAAATACCAGTGTAATTTGGTGAAAATGTCGTAAGGTAGCAGCTGCCGTTTCCAGCGCCATTGGGCCCTCCGACATAGGTGAAGCCAGTACAGTTACCTGCTCCAGGATAACTATAGTTGTCGCAAAATCCAAAGCAATCGTTGAAGCTGTTGGGAGCTTGGATTTGTTGCTGTAAAGTCTTATCAGAACCGCCACCGTTGTTGTAGCCGCACAGAACTCGATATTGTTGACCATATGTATCAGTCACGACCATATTGTTTACGTCGGGACAAACATAGGTCGGATTGGTAGCAGTGGCTGTTGACAGCGAGCTGGAAGAAACTGAACTTGGGAAACTTGACGATATTGAGCTGCTGACGGAAGCAAGCCTTATACCGCCAACGTTGTTGACATTGTAAGTACTACCAAACGTAGTCTGTGTAGAAGTTGTGAGGTAGCAGTTACCGCCTCCGACGCCGTTGGCCTTTCCGATATATGTGAAGCCAGTGCAGTTTCCTGCTCCGGGAAAACTGTAGGCGTCGCAAATTCCAAAGCAGTCATTGAAGCCGTTGGTAGCTTGGATGACTTGTTGTTTACTGCTATCAGAATTGCCTGGGTTGTTATAGCCGCATCGGACTTGATACTGTTGGCTGTATGTGTCGGTCACGGTCGTATTGTCTATGGCGGGGCAAGAATAGGCAGGAGGAGGTCCTAAGAACATGAGTCACATCGATTAGGTCATAATGGGCATATACATACTCTGTAGAAAGCGAGCAACAATGCCGCCGATACGAGTTGATGCAAGATTTTGAACACTTGTAAATGACTCAGGGCCCCATCTCAGAACACACTGCCCTGGCCCGTTGCCTAAGTTTGCACCAGCACCCTGAATGGGGTAAAACAGTTAGCGCCATTCTTGTGGGATTCATGGTCCAGAAGATTCAAAGTGTCGTGTTTGATGACAGCAGACCGGGGGTGGGGGAGTTTCAATGTTGTTCGCAAGACAATCAAGATGCGTGGCAAGGGGGAGTAGAATCTCAGTTGACGACTCACATATGTAAAGCCTGTACAGTTGTAGGTGCCAACATAAGAGTCGCAGTAGTTAAAGCAGTCTTGCCATTTGTTGACATTGGAAGACGGTATGGTCGCTGTTGCGACACCTCCTGCTCCAGCACCGCATACAAAATTGTAGGTGGCACTGGCATTGTTAATGTAAGCATATGTCTGAGGTCCGATAGTTGCGCATGTCGGAGAGGCAACGGTCGTGATCCCGTCTGTCCCAACGAACGATGCCGAATTGGTTTGTGCTCTGACAAAGTTCGAGAAGGCAATGGCTAGGAGAAGTAGCTGCGACCCCATGGCTCTCGAAGGGGAAGATGACCTCGACAGAAAGACGGAAATGCCAAGAGAAGGAACAGGAAATATTGACACGGGGTTTGGTTTTGGATATGAGCGAGAAACAGATGGAGGTCAATGTGCAGATGCCACGCAAGGGCGGAATGGCGCGAAGCTGCTACGAGGAATGCAGCAGATGATTGCCGCGCCGACAGCAAGGAATATCGCTCGGTAGCTGGGCTACCGGCGGCTGTGCCTGATACATTTGGCGGGCGATGTAGCGGAGACCCTTTCGAACAATGCCTCCCAGCAGTATGGGCGGCTAGACACGCATTCTTCTGAGGAGACCGAGATGCGAGTCATTTGATGATGGTTGCGGTGTATATCTCGTCTTTGGCTTAGGGTGTCGCTATGATCTAGAGCCTTGTCACATAGCGTAGTATTGGAAGCATCGAAAGCAGAGAAGGTCAAAAGTTCAAGGCGAAATTGTCAACTTTACAGAACTGATTGTAGAAGGTCACTCAAGATTCACGGTTGCGCCTTCCACTCTGATTTCTGAGGGTTCCACACTTGGATGGTCAGAGGAGCAAAAGGTGCAACTCGTGTGGGCTATTCTGGATGATTCCTGTTGAACTGTGCAATGAGTCGTTTTGTGGCCGGCGAAATGGCTAGAGAGTGGTCGTTGTAGAGCATTCTCATGGAAATGATATCAACGGAGCAGAACGAGCTCGGGCGGTGAGAAGACGTGGAAGGTGCGCGAGCGGCAGAAAGGAAGCATCCCCGGACGGCTGCGACAAGTTTTTGGAAAGCACTCGCTTCTTCGTCTGTGATCGCTTTTCCATCACCGCCGCTGACATGTCTGCCTCCGCTGGCGTCAAGCGCAAAGCTACACCTGAAGACACGGCAGAATCTGTCAAACGGACCAGGGTTGACAACTCCCACGACTCGTCAAACGGTATCCGCTATGTGCTCCCGCCGGCCTTCTCATGCTAAAGTCTTGTCTTTCAGGTAGCGAGCATGCTGATGACCCTCACGACCATGCCGACACGTTCTCTGTCGCCTCTCCCGCCTCAACCGCCCAAACCTCGACCCGGCCATCCTCGCCCAAATCTGCACTTGCACAGCCCAACCCTCGCCAGAACAAGTACGCCTGCGACTTTGAAGGATGCACAAAGTCATACTCGCGTCCTGTCAGGCTTCAGGAACACAAACGCTCCCACACCAACGATCGCCCTTTTGCCTGTCCCCAACAAGGCTGCGGAAAGACCTTTCTGCGTGAGAGTCACTTGAAACACCACATCAAGGCCAAGCACGACGACGTGAGGGATTATGTCTGCGACTGGCCCGAGTGTGACAAGGGATTCCATACAGCCCAACGCCTAAAGCAGCACAAGAAGACGCATGAATCCACAAAGCTCGATTTTGTCTGCACCGCCTTTCCTCCCTGCAACCAGAACTTCCGCAAACAAGACACTCTTGACAGACACGTCCAACTTGTTCATCTGCACGAGAAGCCCTTTGTCTGCGACCAGACCGACCGCTTGACAGGCCTGCCTTGCGGCGCTCGATTCAAGACGTCAACCCACCTGATCGCTCACAAGGACCGCGAGCATAGCGGCAACCGCTTCTGGTGCAAGATTTGCTCGCCCGAAACAATAGACGCCGACCCAAGCCTGAACCCCGATGCTTTCGCCAACGCCGTAGGCTTCCCTACATATATCGAGATGCAGCAACACATCAAGACGATCCACCCACCCACCTGCTCGCAATGCCGTCACATCTGCGCTTCCAACCGCGATCTCAAGGCACACATGGAGATCCAGCACGGTGATATCGAGGATCGCCGCAATTTTGTCTGCGACCATGCTGGCTGTGGCCGTGGCTTCACCAAGAAGGGCAATCTGGTTGTTCATCAACGCAGTGTTCATGCAAAGCAAAAGCAGTTCATCTGCGGAGAGACCGACATTTCGAATTCGAAGCGTGTCCCTGCTTGGGATGGTCGTGGTGCTTGCGGTCGTGCTTTCAGCGCAAAGGCTAACCTCGAGGAGCACGTCCGTACCCAACACTTACACCTGCCCGGTTATGTCCGTCCGGGAAAGAAGACCAAGCAAGAGGAGGATGACTCTTTTACACATCTACCACCGGGAGACCACAGCTCGGTACTCGCAAGGCTCACTGGAATTGGCTATGAACACGGAAGAGACATTGTGTGTCTTGACGAGACTTGTCCACATCGCTTTGTCAAGCCCTTTGATCTTGAGGTTCATCTTGAGATTGTCCATGGCTACACAAAGACCGAAGCCATCGAGGCCACTGTCGAACGGGAGGCTCTGACCGGTGGTCAGTTCTGGCTCGGTGGATTGGAACCAGACTTTGAGGAGCAGCGCCTAGCACATCAGCTAGATCTGGCTCTGCATTCTCAAGGCGAAACGATGGACGCTTTCCATACTGCATGATCATCGACTTCGAATGCTCGATGCTTGATATGACAGGCATCGCGAGTCACGCTGGTCCCTTCAATACCAAAGCTTTAGTTGCTTATTGACGCGCATACTATCTTTTTATTGCTTTTCATGTTCATAAGCGAGAAGCATTCTGTTTTAAATAGCTAGATACCCATGAAGTAATTGCAGCGATGACATGCGTATAGATAATGACCCACCTCGTGGTGGCTCAGTGCTTTCTCCGTCGCACAAATAATTGTTGTATCTTTGACCCCTTGTACCAATGTATTCATACACTTGACTTGAGCTATTGACGGCTTCCAAGATGTGGCTTTCATCGAACTGCCCTCTCAACAATATAGATGAGTTGCATATACAGCTGTGAATAGCGCCATGAGTTCGCTCGATTTGCCGACCCTTCATTCAGCCAAGTAGGACAAAGCAGAGCTGAGAGCGTTGTTCGAACCCGAAGTCTACAAAACCAAGACCAGTCAGGGGCATCTTGTTGCCAAGTCGCAAAGAGAGTATCGCCTTTGCGATGCATGGTCACTCGTCTTGTTCCTAATTTTCTTCATTGTATTTCTCGACGTGGTTCTATACGCGGCTTGCGAAATGAGGAATGGGTTTGATATGATTTCGGATGCTTCCGCAGAGACAGCCCGCAGTGAGACAAGTCGTCCGTGCCAAACGAGGGCAGCCGCGGTCTCGAAGTTGGCGTCGATCAACGCACGAGCAAGGAGACCAAGGCACCAAAAGACTGCAGGAACGCGCAGCACAAAAATCCCCGACAATCGTCACGGCAGTCGTCCACCTGTCAAGACTCAAGACCCTGCACGCCGTTGGTGGACGCAGCTCCCCTCCTTCTCTGACCCTTGTCCAATAGCTCCTGATGGCTGAACACTAAACCGAGCTGCTTGAGTTCAAAGTCCAGAGTTCGCTGTTTGCCAGCGGACATGCTCCAGAGGCGCTGAAGCCACCACCGCCATGACCGCAGCGCTAGTGCTGGCTATGCATCGAGGCTATTGGCATGGACCGTAGGTCAAGCTTTTATATATCATCCAAGTCATGGATGGAGACGCCTGACGGCAAGTTCATATACGCTTCCGCTGACTCCTCTTCGATAATCACACGCTCGCTTTTCTCTGTACATACTATCGCTAATACTATCTGGAATCTATTTACACGTCTCGATCATTCTCAATTGGAAACACAACTGCCCGACCGTTTGGACAAACCCACCAAACTTGCGACACCGACTGTTACAGAATTCGTCATAGTTGTTCGAGTCTGCTTGTTTCCTCCTAAGACAAGGCGAAGGGATACATTGGCTGTCGACTCAAGGCTTCATTGAATATGAGAGCAAGTCGCTGAAAGCAAACCGATCTCAAGGGAAATCGTCAAGTCTTCAGCTCCAAATCGGTCAATCAGTTTGCATCTCCCGGCATGAACATATGGGGTGCGTTATCCGGGTATCGCAACGATGTAACGGTCGGCATTGACTTTTATGCTCTTCTCTGGCTGCGACGGCCTACTGCCGCTGCAGTAGCATCCTCAAATGCATCATCGCTTATTGAGAAAGCATCACATACGTACTCAAAACCAAGTACGCGGCGGCATCTCGCGGTACATTCACATGGCGTTTCGCCTCTGTCACTCACTATCCTTTACCTGGCCATCCTTTGGTGTTTCTGCAGTCCATGTCTGGCCGCTGCAGTCGTCCCAAACGACAACTCAGAGTATAATTCTCAGGCCCTAATGAGCAACGAGAGCGTCATTCTGTTCGATCGCTCGACTCCGCCCGACACGTATCTGCAACTGCACAGGAGAGCAGCAGCAACATCGTCTTCTGCTTCATCTATTTCAACAGCCACTTCTGGCACTCTAGACGCTTTACCCGAAGCTTTCGACACCGTTTTGGGAAACAACTTTACGACCTCAACCTGCCCAACTTTTTTCAAGACTTTTCTTTCTGACGATAATTTCAATGAATGTGTTCCGCTTTCTCTTCTTTTGCAAGTAAGTCCGAGCTCTACCCAACCCCAAATGGAGGAGTAGAAACTTATACGATAAAACAGACTTCTACTTCTTTCTTCTCTGTCCAGCGATCACCCGTCAGATTGGCGCAAACGCTCAGTGCATCATGTAGTGTCAATTTTGACACTTGCAGCACGTTGATGGCGTCGCTCGCGCGGCAGATCCAATCACCCAACAATTGTGCTGCAGACTTGCAGAACCAAAACCCCATGGCCATGCAGGCTTATGATGGCTTTGTTGCGTACCAATCACTCTATCATGCTGGATGTCTACTCAACGGTGATACTGGCGCATATTGTAAGCTGCTCTTCCATCACGATACCCAAAATCTAAGTTGATCTCTGACTTGAGACAAGGCTTCTCAGATGCAGTCACGAACTCAACATCACCGACCGACAGCTACGTATACTACCTACCTCTCGGTGTATCACTACCCAGCAGCACAACACCCAGCTGCTCACAGTGCTTAAGAGACACAATGTCCGTCTTCGCCAGCGCCGCCACAAATCGCTCGCAACCGGTTTCAAAAGTGTTTACCAACGCAGCGGCTATGATAGATCTGACCTGCGGTGCACAGTTTATCAATGCGAGTATCCCTCACCAAACTTCTGGTGCTGCTTTTGTTGGTAGAGGTGGGCTTGGTGGATTAGGGTGTATTGCTCTGGTGGTGTCTCTGGTCGTAGGATTGATTTGATGATACCATAGTCTTGTTCGATTCTTTTGTAAATATTTTTGAGTTGTTTGTCGTCGGCTTAGCGAGGTATTATTGGGATGATCAACAAGGTCGTACGTATATACCCCCTTTCAAGGTATATGGATATTCGGAGGGAGGCAAAGGCACCGTTCTCGAACAAAAAGTAAAATCGATTTCGATGTTTTTTTTTATGTCCCTCCTTCAAACTCTAGTGCTTTGTGTGTAACGCTCTGCGCTCTGCGTTGGTATGGAGGGTCTACAGATCATCGAGCGAGCCAGGCCGACGGAGCACCAGATTTCAAGAAGAAGTTGAACGAAGAAAAAAAAAATCATACGCACTGTTAATAGGGGAATTGATGAGGATGATTCTGTGACAAGGGTCTCATTTACACACTACGACATCACTTTTGACGATTCGGTATAACGAGTGGCATGCTATATCGTGCTACAGTATAATGTCAAACGAGCGCAAAAAAGTGATAAAATGTGTAGAATTTGTGCAATGCGCACTGTATGTTTCAACAGACGCATGCTGGACAATTGCTGCTACGAGCTTTCTTCTATCAAAATCCTTTCCAAAGCCACAAATTTGGCCTCTTGCTTCATTCTCGGATGCCTTAAAATGCGTGGTCCCAGATGCCGACAATGCAAGCTCAATGGCCTTTACCTTGGACCTTCTCGCCAGTCATTTTTTCGACGGCCTCTTTGGCAACGTCTCCGAGGGCGACCATGCAAACGGTTTGCCAGATACCCAGACCGATGCGGGGGGTGACACCACGGTAGAGACCCTTGAGGCCGTTCTGCGAGTAGATGTACTTGAAGGCCTTGCCGACAGTCATGTTCTTGGGACGGTTGGGGTCCTCCTTCTTGCTCTGCATCTCGACACGGACGACTTCAATGGGCTGGTTCCAGGCGGAAAGACCACCGCCGAGAGCAGAAGCGAGGATCTTCTCGGAAACACCAAGCTTCTCACCGTGCTCCTTGCCGGTAACCTTGCGGATACCAGTCTCGGCAACGCGAGAAAGACCGAAGCGAGAGCCCCAGTTGGTGACCTGGCGGACGGCGACGGCGTTGACGCCCTTGTTGATACCGCGGATACCCTCCTGGCGGTAAATGTTCATGAATGTCTCCATGGTGCCCGGGGGCTTGATGCCAGCCGCCGCCACCTTGTGCTTTGTGATCTCGACCGTCTTCATGCATGTGCAGAAACCCATGGTAGCGTAGGCCTGGGCGAGACCTCCGACCATGCCGCCGGTGATGCCGGAAACGAAGTTGTTTGCGCCGGCGGCGCGGGCGTAGAACTCGGCCTCGGATGCGACGAAGAGGAGGACGGCGCCCTTGGTGGACGCTTCGATCCAGGCCCAGGGAATGAGACCTTGGTAGACTGTGTCGACTTGTCAGCGGGAGAGACTTTTCAGGAGTCGGTCATGACTTACAGCCAAAGACACCACCACGACCCCAGATACGGCCGATGGCTCCTGCCATGCCGTCGCTGCGGTTGGCAGCCATGGTAGTCTTGACGACTTCCAGGGGCTAGACAGATGGTCAGCTCGGCGCTCATACAGAGACAGGCGCTTATCGCTGCAGCGGTCTGCGACTCACCTGACCCAAGGTCGTGACCTCGAAGAGGTTCAAGCCGGCACCGACTGCAGAAGACGCGTTAGCACATTGCGAGCAGATGGTGCGTCTGAACGTCGAAACTCACGCAGCAGGTTGCTGAACTTGACAGGCTTCTTCTCGAGCTTGGGAGGAGCGGCAACGCCAACTTGGGCGGCAGCGGTGGTAGTGGTGCTCATGCTTCTAAAGATGGCAGCGGATGACAAGGCCGGACCGAGGCGGGAGTGTGCTTCTTCGCTACAGCGTGGAGGTTATAAAAGACTGGCGACGGGCGTAATCGGCGAGTTTTTGAGACGAGGAGAGAGGGGGAACCGGCTCAGGGACTGCTGAGAAACAAGTGTCACCAAGTCAGTCCGGGGAGAGCTTGCTAATGCCGGAAGATTGTGCAAACGACAAGACCAACTTACCGGGAGAGCTGCCTTTGGTTTCTGCCGTGCAAAGAAGACAAGAAGAGAGGAGAACCTACAAGTACCTGAGCTGTCTGCCAGACACGTCTTGCATTTATCTTGTTTGCTTTTCGGACAATTTATCAGACCATTCATATTACCGCCCGTAGCTACCCGCCCCCGGTTATCAAACACCATCTTCACTCCGGCACCTCCTCTCACCGCTGCATGCCATCACTTCGATCCCGGACAGCATCTGCTAGCTTGTGATGACCCTCTCAACATTGCCATGCCGACCTGTTACACTTGAACATCGCCATGTGGCCTGGTAGAGACCGTATCTCACAGCTACAGCTCGGCTTTGCTGACCATCTCGGCCGGCTGACTCGTGCACCAAGAGCTCCCCTTCCCGATACCGTTGAGCACGCCGAAGCCGATCCGTGAATTCTGTATCACACAACAACCTCTTCAACCATGCAACCAGCCGGCTCTACGCTGGCTTGTTGCTATCTCATGGCTTACGTTTATCTCACCCAAGCACAGCTGGCGTCTCGGTTCCTTGTATGGAGAGCTCAGAATAGTATCACCCAATCTGTCTATCAACTGTATTGTCCGAACTCGGGGACCCGAATGTCCGCGAAATCGACCTGTTGAGTGAATCATGCATCTAGTCCCGGTCCTTCATGTCATACGGGAAACATCTCGTGCAATCGATGTCGCCGACTCAACATTCGGTGACCAACAAATATACACAAAGAATCAAGGCATTTTATATGATATCAACCCTAATTGCTCCATCGCAAAAGTCATAGTAGAATACATGATAGACAAAAGTCTAGTCCCGATTGTTATATCGGTCGTAAATTTAGAGCTTGGCACCGACAAGCTTGGCCCAGGCCTCGGTGGAGAAGGACTTGGGGCGCTCGATGGGGGCACCGACGGCGCGGTCAATGATGAGCTGGGGAAGGACACCAAGAGCACGCGAAACACCGAAGAGGACGGTGTAGAAGTTCTGCTCGGTGAGACCGTAGTATTGGAGGAGGACACCGGAGTGCTAAGGAAGATTGTGTCAGTAAAACGTCTTGGCGTCTCGCGAGACTTGGAAGTACTTACAGCGTCAACGTTGGGGTAGGGGTTCTTGGTCTTGCCGTGCTCGGTAAGAACGCCGGGGGCGATCTTGTAAACCTGCGAGACAAGCTTGAACATGGGGTCCTCGGGGAGCTTGCGCTGGGCAAACTCGCGCTGGGAGACGTAACGGGGGTCGGTCTTTCTCAAGACAGCGTGACCGTAACCGGGAACAACACGGCCCTGCTTAAGAGTGGACCAGAGGTAGTTCTTGATGGACTCGTCGCTGAGGTCGTTGCCAACCTCGGCCTTCATCTCGGTGAGCCACTTGAGAACCTCCTGGTTGGCGAGACCGTGGAGGGGACCAGCAAGACCGTTGAGACCAGCGGCGAGCGAGAGGAAAGGAGACGAGAGGGCGGAACCGACCAAGTGGGTGGTGTGGGCGGAAACGTTGCCACCCTCGTGGTCGGTGTGGATGGTAAGGTAGAGTCTCATGAGCTCAACGAAGTCCTGGTTCTCAGCGAAACCGAGCTGGTTGGCCAAGTTCCATGAGTAGTCCTTGTCCTTCTGAGTAGCGGGGACCTTGCCGTCCTTGAAGACGTTGCGGTAGATGCGCGAAGCAATGTTGGGGAGCTTGGCAATGAGGTCCATGGAGTCCTCAAAGGTGTGCTCCCAGTACTCGGTCTTCTTCATGCCCTTGGCGTAGGCCTTAGCGAAGGCAGACTCGTGCTCAAGAGCGGTAACGGCCAGAGAGAACTGGGCCATGGGGTGGAGGGTGTTGGGGCAGCGGTCGATGAGCTCCTCAACGAACTTGGGGAGGTCGGAGCGGGCAGCCCACTCAGCGGAGAGGTCGCGGACCTGCTGCTCGGAGGGGACTTCACCGGTCAGAAGGAGCCAGAAGAGACCCTCGGGAAGAGGCTCCTGACCGCCGGGGGCCTTGGGAAGAAGCTCCTGGCACTCGGGGATCTGCCTTGTCTTAGCTGAAGTTCGCGATAGCTTGCATTGAATTGCTTACGGTCTTGCCACGGAAACGGATACCCTCCTCAGAGTCGAGGACGGAGCCCTAGATATAGTGTTAACCACCGAGATAAATTTTTCGGCAGACTGTCAGGGTGTCGTACCTCCCAGACAAGGGACTTGATGCCACGGGCACCACCGTAGACCTGGTCAAGGGTAACCTCACCAACGACGGTGTTGCCGTGCTCCCTGTAGCATCATGTGTTAGTACTTGATACATAGCCAGAAATGTTGGGACTGGTGAAGAGACGTACTTGCGGAGCTTCTTGATCTTCTCAATCTCGCCAGGGATCTTGGCGGCGAAGGTCTCCTTGAGCGACTAGATGGTCGAGTTAGTATGGGGAGCGGGATGCGGCGGCAGGTCGCTGATGCAGTCGAGGCGTACAGTGCTCTTGGAAGAGTAGGCGCGGGTGGCATTGAGAGCAGCCTGTCTCATGGTGGAGGGAGCGGCCATGGAGGCGCGCAGGGCAGAGGTACCGACTCTCATGGAGGCCATTATGACGGATGATGATTGATAAGGGAGAGATGCTAGAGAGACGGAGAGAAAAGAAGGATGGAAGACGAGCTCCCGAGCTGCACCGCGTCCGCCAAGACTGGCCTGCGGCTCGCCGGTCTTCCTCTAATTGCAGGTGGCCGCCCACCCAGAACAACTCCGGCGTAGGTTGGGGAATTTCTCGGGGGACACAACGTGTAGACGAGGGGTTGAGATGTGTGTTTCGATTTATTCTTGTCCTTCTGACGCTGTTCACACGCTTTGTACTGCTCTACTTCTCCATGCCAATGGCCGGTGAATTCTTCCTGGATGGATAGCTCGGTACACAATCCAACCAAGTATTTTGACCTCGGCTGCTCTGACCTGCCTGTTCCATCTGTCCAGCACAACAATTCTCCGTTGTTTCTGCGAATCTTTCGAATCGTATCGATCCGAGTCCGAGTATTGAGCACGGTCCACTGTCATTACGTTGATCGAGCCGGGAAAGACACTCCACTCGGCCCGTGGAAAGTGCAACCTTGCCGAATCTTTTCCTCTCATCGTCCGCCAGCTTTGACGAGAGAACATCATCAACAACTCCCGTCACTTTACCACGGTGATTATCGACACCCGACGCGTTTTCACCTACTCTCAATTCACTCACATTGTTGTCTCTGAGGCCCTCACTGTGCTCTTGTGACCGGTCGTTCTGCCTGCGTAAGAGAGCCGACCCAATAGCTGTAGACACGTCAACATCAAAAAAAACTTCGTCTCGGTTGACTAGCACTCGCTCAGCAGCGTAGATTTCATTCACTCGGCAAGCATATAGGCAACGGAAACTCCCTGGTTGTAACGCGCCTAATCACTCATTCTGTCACTGCGCGTTTGCTCTCATTTCTCCGATTCAACAGCAGTCACAGTCTGGTAGCTTTCAGTAATCTCGCATAACTCCTGCGTAGCCCATCTTTCTGTCACATCCTACATCCTTGAGTTGGATTGAAGGTACTGTATTAGCACAGTAGACATGGCAAACGTCGAGCAACTCGACACGTTGCTGCAATCATTGCAGGCTCTTAAGCCGCCGGGTGCGTCGAAAGGCAAAATCACAGCCATCACGAACCTTTGTGTCGGCAACGTTCAGGTAATTCTCACAAGATCGCAGCATATCGTCGACTACCGACTCACTCAATTTACAGTCAGAATCAGCCATCACGCAAAAGCTTTATAGGCATCTCAAGAGAACGCCCGGAACACACAAGCTCGGAGTTCTGTATGTCGTAGATTCTGTGACTCGTCAGTGGATTGAGAAAGCACGTCAGTCATCACAAGAACTGTCCGGTAGTGCAGCACCAGAAGGCACATTCGCTTCGGGCGTGCACAGAATCACTGAACTGCTGCCATCTCTCATTGATGATACCGTGCAGAATGCCCCTGCTGACCACAAGGTATGTTCGGCGACTACTCGTCACTGGATCTGCACCTTTCGCCCAAAACAAATCGATTCGTACACGTACTTACTTGTGCCGTAGCCAAAGGTAGAAAACCTGGTTCAAATCTGGGAGCGCGGCAATACATTCCCTCCCTCTACATTGGCCGACATCAAGAAGAAGCTGGCTGAACCCGTGGCTCAATGTAAGTGTTGCACACGCGCTGCTTAATCACGTCTTCTGACCCAGACTCTTGCAACAGATGTTGCTTCGACCACTCCGCCTGGCAGCCCTCCGCTTAGCATGCTCATCTCGCTGGGACTTCGCCAGCCTGCTCCAGCTTTGATCGCACCACAAGCAGCCCCTCCTGCCCAACCGCAGCCCGATGCGTCGAGCATCCTTGCTGCTCTCTCACGACTCCAGCCTATGCCAGCACCCGCTGCTGCACCCGCTCCACCCTCTGCCGCCGCCGCCGCCTCAGTTCCCAATGCTGCTCCGCCCGCCGATCTGGCAGCAATCATGGCTGGTGCCTCTCGTGGCTATCAAGGACAACAGCATCAAGCACCTCCTACTCCGTATGGCTACCCTGTTCCACCTCCTTTACAGTCTTATGGCCAGGCATACGCTCCCCCGACACCAGTAGGAGGCATGCCTCCAGCATATCCACCGCAATACCATAACCCCACACCATACCAACAAGCAGTGCCTCAGCCGCCTACGCCAAGCGCTCCTGCTGCTCCTGGTTCCTTCTTGCCTCCACACATCTTGAACAATCCCCAAATTCTGCCCAACGTTCTTCAGCTCATTCAAGGTCTGTCTCAGGAAGGTATCCCACAAGAACAGTGGGGCGCTGTCCTCACCGCCTTATACCCACCCCCTCAACAAGTCTCGGCTGCACAGGATGCATATCCTCCTCGCTCAGAAGAGCGTGGACATTACAGAGACAGATCTCTAGATCGTGGTGGCCGTAACAGAAGTCGCTCACCTGAAGCAGCTCGCAACAACAACAACAACCCAGGCCGCCGCGCAAGTCCCGTCTATGGAACCTACGATGCCTCTCTCGCTCAAACTACTCAGGATCATGCTTCTGACAAGCGTGGTGGCAGAGGTCGTGGCCGTGGTGGTCGCAACGACTATCGTCAGCGCACTCCTCCCAACGCCCGGGCTCCACAGTCAGATGAACCCATGGTACCTCGCAACATTAATCCCAAGTGGACTGATATGGACTCTACTATACCTGCCGGTCACATCAAGGTCCTCAGCAGAACTCTGTTCATTGGTGGCGCTAATGGCAGTGAAGCCGAGTTACGCGCAATCTTTGGTCGATTTGGTCAAGTGCAAACATGTATCGCGAACGAGGACAAACGCCACGCCTTTGTCAAGATGTGTAATCGTCAAGACGCTGTTGCTGCAAAGACTGCCATGGAAACCACTAGAGATTCTGATGTTCTGGCCAAGGCCCGTCAAACCAAATGGGGTGTTGGGTTTGGACCTCGTGAGTGCTGTGACTACAGCAATGGTGTCAGTGTCATCCCCATCGACACCCTCACCGAAGCCGACCACAAATGGATGTTGACTGCCGAATACGGCGGCACCGGCGGTCGTCCCATCGAAAGCGGTCTCGTCGTAGAAGAGCCTGATATCGAGATCGGCGCCGGAGTTTCTTCAAAGGCCATGAGTCGCCGTGTCGGTCCTGATAGTGGCGGCTTCCGCGGAGGTCGTCGTGGTGGCCGTGGAGGTGGTGGACATGGGCGCTTCAACCAGCCCGAAGCTCAAGTTCATCGCCCTGAGCCCGTCACCATCGCTCCTCCTCCTCCCGTCCCCGGTTTCGGATTTAACTTCATGCCTCAGTTCCGTTAAAGTGGTGAGGCTTGCTAATGAAGTGCTTGAAATTGGCACCTTCGTCGTGCATTCTGCAGATGCACCTTCCGGAGCACTCGAGAGGAAGGCGGAAAGTAGCATCATAAAGCGCAGCAACTGGGTTTCTTGCTCGTGGCAACATCGAAGCATTGATTAGAACAAAGTTACATACACGAAGCAACCAGTCAATAGACCATAATGAAAAGTGTTGCAGCAGAAATAATATTTCGATTGCCACGAGAAGTTCACACATGCTTTCAATGTACTCTATGTTCTTGTCTTTGTAATAGTCCAAAAATAGCCAGCACAGATATCAAGCTCGTTCTGCTGCCTTCTGCCGCCTTGGCGAGGACTAAAATCCACAGATACATCCACTTTTTGGCTGCAAGCAATTACTCGCTACCGAGATGCTCCACGAGTTGCCTTGTTGCGGCCTATTACCTTGATGCTGTTGACGATCATGACGATCTCTGCAGCTAGCTAATCAAGTAGTTTGCTTTGGCCCAACTTAGCTACATACAGTGCGAGGTAGGTTCGACGAAGTGACTATATAAAGGTCACACTCCCTCGCTCTTCTGTTCGACTCTCTCGTCGAGTCATCTGAATATCGTCACGAGTTCTTTTCATTCCAGTCGTCACCATCATGAAAGCATCTTCAGTCCTTACAACCCTTTCCGCAGCTTCCGCTGTATCGGCCGCAAAGTCCTACATCCCGTACATCTGGAACAACACTGCTCCCGAAGTCCACAACCTCCCCGTCCAAGCACGTTTCGGTACCTTCTATGCCGGCGGCAACGCCGACACCGTCTGCCCACCCTCAGACCCAAACTGCTCCTCAAGAAACAAGACTATCCTCTACGGACCCACCCCAAGCAAATACGACGACAAGCCCGAAGCCTTCTGGCTCAACATCCTCGACCCTCAAGGCCAGGAAGTAGTCACCAATGGACTGGGATTCCAATACACGCTCCCCAAGACCGATCTCGTCTTGCCAAACGACTATGCCATCAACACGCCTTTCCACGTCGACTTGGATGATTTCTCGAACCAAACCGTGCTGCGCTACAACGGCAACGACTTTGTGACTTGTGAGCCAGATGGTGTCATTTTCCCTCTGGCTTTTGGCAATATCGTGTATGCGGGCGGCTTCAGGTGTACGCCGTTCAAGATGAGATTGCAAGAGACTGATGCCCAGCCTGTCGAGTACTACAAGCTAGATTGCGATTACGGCTTCAGAGTCACGCACCCGAGTTTGTGTCTGAATGGACCCATGTGCTGTGGGATCCCCGGTGATTGTCCCAAGGGTATCTCGGGTGAAGATTTCATGAAGATGCACAATATCACCGAGTGTCCTTAGGAGGATTGCTCTATCTGCAAGTAGGCACTTCCAAAGAAGAAGAAAAACATGAAAAATTTTACTTCAAATCGAGATGAGAATGGTACTTGGTATTTCTAACAAGACAAATACAAGAACGATTTCGTTCGCATTCCTTGATAATGTCGAGACTCATTGGACACGACTCTGTATCGTCAATTCATCTTGCAATGCGAAAGTTGCTTTTGATAGTCTTGCCATGAGGAGAAATGTGGACGACTCGTTCAAATTAAAAACATGGATTTTGCCTATCAGACACACTGAGCGAGAATTTATAATCATCTAAATCTGGAGATTTTTATGCTATACCATATACTTGTTCTACCGATCTGACCCACAGATAATCAATCACACTAAGAACTGATGTTTCTCCTCCACCTGAGACCACGACCGCAAATATGTCAGCCTCTAGACAAGATGCTTCATGCACCTGTCACATAATAATTACCACCCGGTGATTCACCATGATCGTCTCTTGTATCATACCCAAGACTCTGCATCCAGAAGTCGCGACTCATAAGTTCTGCCTCCAATCTCTCTATAATGATACCCAAGCGCTTCTCCCTTTGGCCCTTGGCGCAGTCAATCATTTCTTCCTCGGAATGTGACAGATAGAACTTGGGGATGGCCTCCGAGCCCTTCAATATGTCAATCTCTTCCTCAGAAAGAATAGGTCGACCCATCCAGAAATCCGGCAACGGATCCTCTTGACTGCCAAACCATGCTGGCTGATGACCCGAATACTTGGAGATCTGCCTCTCGAGCCTTTCCCGTTCTTGCTCTTTGCGAATACGTTTTGCCAAGGGATGAGTATATGACAGCGGAAATTCGAAGTGCTCATAGTCCGAAGTGCGTTTGCGATTGGTTTTGTGGCCTTTTGAAATGTTGGAAAAGTCAAAAGGATTTGTCTCATCGTCGACACGTCGCCGACGAAGGAGCTCATTCCGCATACGAGGGCCAATCCTGGCTTCGATCATGCCGCATCTCTGACAGTCGTAGAGTCTGCAGCCGAGGCCGTAAGGTAACATGGGATCTGGCCGCTCGTCACATTGTCCGAGTCGTTCATATCGCTCATCTTCAGCATCCCTGTACTCTCGGTACTCCGCCTCATACTTGCAATTGCCGCAAGTCTCTCTGCCGCCACATTTTCCATCTAAGCAAACGTCGATGTCGTGCCAGATGACTTCCTTCTCTTGATGATCCGGCGAAGACGCTGTCTGAGGAACCGTCTGTTCTTGGTCCAGGCGGGGCCTGCTGGTTTGACTACTGTCATCACCATTGCTGACGTGGTGGCCTCTGGGTTGATTTTGACACTTCGGACAGATACCGCAAGTTCCGCTGACGCAATGTCCCTTCTCTGAGCGAGCAACTCTATCTTCGACGCATCGTGGATCGAATGCATCTGCCTTCTCGAGGCGGAAGATCAAGTCACTCTTGTTTCCAGTGACTAGAAGCTTGCGACGTCTGAGTATCATTTGAAGCATACGTTTGTTCATGTCGACATATCTGGGCGTTTCGTTGTCCATGGTGTCTGTAGTATCGAGAAAGTATGAGGGTCAACACAGCTCTTTGAACAGTCGCTCGAATGATGTCGCCTGAGGGCTCACAGACGGCGCAAATTTGTATTGCTGACGGCAGAAGGGGCGAGAGTCGCGAAGTGAAGAAGCGGGCAGCAGAGGCAGAAGGGGATGGGCGAGATTTTCGACGTTGTAAGCTCATGGAAGGAAACGAGGGACGAGCGAAGCCCAAGTTTCAATGCTCACGCGACGCGTGAGAATTAGACTAACAGCAGCAGACAACCAATCATAGCGCCTTCCCGCATGCTAAAATTCGTCTGGTAGGCACCTGTCATTGGTGAAGAGAAGAGCAACAGGATTCTTGGTTCAGAATTGCAATATTATCCCTATAGCATCACGATAAATTGGCGATAATATCTGAATATAAACATGATATGAGACTGTGTTCAAGTCGAGTTGTCTGAAAGAAAGCATCGATCGCTGCTTCAAGCTTCGTGTCTTCTCAAATATACAAAACTACTTGCGAGGATAGCAATACAGCGTTCAAACATGGTTCAAGCATGGTAGAAGCATGGTTTTACCATGCTTGAACCATGGTATGAGGTTCCTCGGCTACGGTTGTGGGGAAACAAGCTACGGAGCAGTCTCGCTCTTGGCACTAATTGAGTCAAGCACAGAAAAAAAAGGCGTGGTGGGAGATAACAAAAGGCGTAAGGCGTGTGTCAATCGTAAGGCGTGAGTTGATAAACAAAAATCTAAAAAGACCTAGATATTGATCAATCTTTGCATACCGGATATCGGCTTCTTGGTACAAAGTACCATTGACTCATTCTTGGTCGACTCACAGCTGCGCAGCCTCCTGTATCGGAAGGCGACTCCTATACAAATACTTTGACAACTCCACAACCCTAGAGTATTCTCCATCAACTTTCTTTGCCATCACCACAACAATTTCGCCGATTGACCTTCAATCCTACAAGAATTGTCGCCCAATTTAACTTTCGAAGACTCTGATATAATCATTTTCGTTGCTGCCATTGAAAAGGCTCCATCACACATCGCCAACATGAGCGCGCAAGACATGACACCTCCGGCCTCTGGCACCGCCACGCCTACTGCTAAATCATTGACCAAGGCTGGCATTGCTCACAACCTCGCCTCTAACGCAGAGAAACCACAACTCGATGCCTCAAAGCTGAAGATCTCTATGACCACCGCGCCGAGGGAATGCCCACCTGCCGGGAGCGAAGAGCTCAAGAGAATGCGTACTTGCACCGACCACATGATCACTGCACGCTGGACTCTGGAGGAGGGCTGGGAAGCTCCCGAACTCAAGCCTTACGGGCCATTGAGCATCATGCCCACTGCTTCCGTCCTCCACTACGCCACAGAATGCTTCGAAGGGCTAAAGCTTTATCATGGAGAGGATGGCAAGTTGCGTTTGTTCCGTGTCCGCCGCAATTGCGAGCGTCTTCGCAGAAGTGCTGCTCGCATCTCTCTTCCCGACTTCCCTGCCGAGCAGCTCGAGATTCTCATCAAGAAGCTTTGCGCTACGGACGGTCCCAAATGGCTCCCCAACAAGGGCGGTTTCCTCTACTTGCGTCCTACCTTCATTGGCACAGACCCCGGTCTTGGAGTCCAGGTCCCCAAGGAAGCTCTTCTCTATGTCATCATTGCTGTCTTCCCTGACTGGTCAGATCCTCGCAATCTGCCCGCTGCATCCGTCGTAAACCCCGACCTCAGCGAGGCCGTCACCAAAGCACAAGGTCTCAAGCTTCTCGCCAGCAAAGAGGACTCTATCCGCGCATGGCCCGGCGGTTTCGGCTATGCAAAGCTTGGTGCCAACTACGGTCCTTCGCTTGTTGGACAAGGTGAAGCACGCGCTCGTGGCTACGATCAGATCCTTTGGCTCTTTGGCAGCAATGCCAGCGTCACCGAAGCAGGCGCCAGTAACTTCTTCGTTGTGTGGAAAACAAAGGAGGGACAGCAACAATTGATCACCGCACCTCTGGAGGACAACCTCATCCTCGAAGGTGTCACTCGCGCCAGTGTTCTCCAGATCGCACAGGAGCGTCTCAGCCCCGCAAACGCATCCAAGTACGACGTCGACAGTCTCGAGGTTATCGAGCGCAAGTTCACCATGCAAGAGATCCTCGACGCCTACGAAGATGGCCGCCTCGTTGAGGCCTTTGCCGCAGGAACCGCTTTCTTCGTCGCTCCCGTCGGCCTTATCGGCTGGAAGCAACACGAACTCGAGATCCCTCTTGTCGAAGGCAAGACCGGTGTCTATGCCCGCCTCGTCCGCGGCTGGCTCTCAGACATCATGTACGGCAAGGAGCAGCACGAGTGGGGCGTCGTTGTTGATGAGACTTAGTGTGCCCGCGGCAATGACATCGCTCAATCGAAATTTTCCGGGGCTCTTTTGCTAGAACAAGCTATCGCTGTGCCAATTGTCCTTGCGATTGACCCTAGATTTGGCATGTATAACTTGTTCTTGGCAATCTCACGCATGCAGCCTTTGGAGGAGAGGTGGGCCGTTGCCTTGAACACTGTCCTGGTATTCATTTGTCTTTGTCTGGTGGGCTGGTCGTTGAGAGACTGTACTCCTCGTGCTGTTCTTACCAGCCAGGCTTTGGTCATCATATTTACTAGCCTCTGGAGATAAACGGGAAAAACCTATATCACACGGTACAGGTGTCGGAGTAAAGGGCGTTCTGGAAGAGATCGAATTACTGGAACAGATACGACGAGCAGGAATGTAATTTGCTGTTTTTTTCTTTTTTTTCTACGAAAATGCCATTCACCTTCTTCTCTCATGCATACCCATCCATCGGCTGAGCCCAAGACTCTTCAATCATGCTCTCCTCGAGCATCTCCTCTTCCAAGCGTCCCAGATCCATCTTTTCTAGCTCTCGTGCAAAGAAATCTTGTTCCTCGGTCACCAGTTTCTTGTCTACGCCCATTTGATCAGGGTAATTGCGCACATTCCACCAATGCGTCAGACTACGCAACGATTGCTCCAAAGGCAGGGCTTCTTCGACGGTGCCGTCTACGTCGCCAGGGCCCGCACCGCCCATGCCGCCTCCACCGCCTGATAGCCAGTCATCGCGCAGTTCCGAGGGAACGCTGAGCCACACTGCAGTGATGATTTTCATGTTGCTCTGACGCCATTTGCGGCCGCAGTAGGGTACTTGGGTCTTGAAGAGTTTGAGTGTGTAGTATCTCATCATGTCGACAGGGACACGGAGAGATTTCTTCAGCACGTTGGAGGATTTGTAGGATACCAGTAGCAGAGAGCGGTGGGCCTTGCGTCGGGTAATCTTTTGGAGAACGCGGAGGTAATTGATGTAGGTGAAGGTGTTGCGGTAAGAGTAGTTCTGGATGGGTATTGGCGGTGGTGCTTGCGTCGGGTAGCCGAGCTCGTCGACTTCGGGTGGGTGAGTGGTGTAATCTGGTGGCATGGAGCTGGCCGAGACCTCTGATATGGCTTCGGACTCCCTGCGGAATTTGATCGGTGGCGGGATGGCCTCATCTTCTGATTCGACGGCTTCATCGATTATTGCGGTTTCAGGCAAGATTGGGTTTCGTGAATTGGCGCGACAGAAGTTGAAGAAGCTGTTTCATGTCAATTATGTATAGATAATGGCCAACGAGGAGGACTTACTCAAGTTCTGGCCTGTCTAGCATAAAGTGACAGGCGCGTCCAATGTCTTGCCATTGCCAGATTCGCAATACTGCGATGATGTAGCCCGAATCGAGTAGTAACTGGTTCAAGTATTCGAATCGTAGAATATCTGTTGTACGGTTAGACATGCCAAATACCAGAAGACTCGTACGCGCTTACGTGATAGCTTGAACCACTTCAACAGTAGGAGCAAAATAGACGATACGGCTTTGCCAGTGATTTCTGTGGACCTCGAAGCATCAACTTGCTCAGCAGAGATTGAAATACCATCTGGAACATGACCGTTCTCGAAAGCTTGTGCTTGAGGATTGGCAGTAGTATCTGCATAAACCCTTGCCATGCCCTTGAGCAACACAAAGACAACAGACTGCATCTGCGGCAGAACATCGCGATAGAATTGCGCAACTCCCGTCAAGATCTTTTCGTTTTCAGACAGCGGCAGTTCCTCTCGTGGCCTCTCTGACCCCTCTGCAGGCTTCTCTTTGTTTCTAGTGGAGTCATCACCCTGAGGTTCATACAAATCAAGTCGTTCGACGTCGTCATCGGAGTTCCATCCTCTCTCGAATTTCATGTAATCAATTCTGGTGTCCCAAAGCTGTTTCATGGCTCTAGTTGCTCTCATACGTTTGGAAAACAAATCGGCAGCCTCGAGAATGGATGCTGGAACGTCACTTCCCTTCCATTTTCGGCCGGCGAGTGCGTCTTGCAACTCGGTAGAGCCTTTACCGCCCAGATCGTTACTTGACTCATCCAGTGGTGGATATAGGAACGGGAACATCTGATTGGTTTGGTAATTCTGCTTCTTGCCACCTTTGCCTCCTGGTCCAGCGGGAGAAGGTGGAGGTGAAGGTGCTGGAGTCGCAATGTGAACTGCTTGGTGCAAAACGGAAGCGCCATGGACGCCAGTCCCTGTCGAGGCGGTGTTGTCATTGCTGTCGATTTTTGTTTGTCTATGACGAAGTGGAGGCAAGATGGTGTTATTTTCAGGCTCAAATGCGAACAATGGGGGTGGCGGTTGGTAGGCGGGATACTTGGAGGTTATTTCTTGTCTGAAAAGGTGATAATCCAATGGAGAGGCGGTGATGAGTGGGTGGCCACGCTCATCTTTCTCACCGATGTTCTCCTGGAAAGATGATTTGACCTTGTCGGCCGTTTCGATGCCTCCGAAAGAGATGAGGATAGTTTTCCAGAATAGCAAGAACATCTTGAACTGGCTTAGCTAACGAAAGTAGAATAAAGCATTGTCAATGGCGAACCTTTGTTTGTGGGACAGGTGCGAAGTCGTCCCATCTCATCTGAGCGATTATGTTTGTACAAGTAATCAACAGGTCAGACTTGATCAAAGCTTGTTACAAGGGTAAGCTTTAGAGCGCAGAAGAGGCAGTAGACTGCAACTTACCAAGCTCTCTGTGCAACACCTGAGCGTCAGGTGTGCCCTCGGAAATACGGCTCAACTCCACAAAGAGATATACAAGCGTCAGACAGCACCAGACGTCTATGCTCTCGTCGCCCTCGGTATATTTTGGCGTGCCGGACACGTCTTCATTCTGGGCAGAAGCAGTACTAGGGAAAGTTAGGGAGCACAAGACGAGCACCAAGGAGAAACTTACAGGTCCCGTTCGCAGACAGACTTGAGCAGATTATAGACGAGGGGTACAGCGCCTGCTTGGGCAAGCATACACAGGGTGTTGATCATTATCTGGATCTGATATGTTGCACCAACATAATTCTCAAGACCAGCGGTGACTTGAGGTTGGTTAGAGCCAAGGACGGCGAAGAAAGGATTCGGGGAGGCTCTCCCAGCAGTCTCCTCCCACGTGCCCAGAGAAACATAAGTCAAGACCTGAAGGGCTTGGTTCTGTTGGTGGGGAGTGCCGAGTTGCAGGTCGTGTAATAGATTGGCGACAAATTTCATGCCCATGGCAGGCGAGGCAGTCCAGTCTGGGACGGCATCTTGAGCCGTGTGTGCCTTCCATGCGTGGTCGAATGTAGCATTGATCTGACGTAGCTTTGCCCTCTCTTTCTCGCCGTATGTGAACCATTCTTCAAGCTCGACGGGGAACGATTGCGAATCGCGGTATTCAAAGTCGTAAACGGTTGATAGCGGAATGGGCTGCTGGAGATGTGTTTGGACGATAGGGAACCCAGCACGAAGGCTCTTGAGCTGGGCGAGGGTCAGAGAATCGGGAGGATCCTGGCTAGGGTCTAGGTCTGGTTGGGGCTGCTGCTGCTGCTGCTGCTGCTTGGGCGGCGGTGCTGACGAGTCGCGTTTCAACAGCGGTCGCTTGCTTGACGTCTCTGGGCTTGACGGAGCTGCAGCTGAGGCTACAGGGCGATTGTCGAGGTGCAGCTGCTCGGCCGTGTCCTTTGCTGGTGTGACAATGCCGGCGCTCTCTTCCTCGGGAGCCTTGACCTGCGGGTTTTCGACCTCGTCCATCGTGCTTGCGTGTTGGGTAGATGTGTGTGTATGTGTGTCGTGAGGGTCATGAGGTCGTAGCCATAGTGTGACGCTGCGTGTGTCTCTGCTTGAGGTCGGTGCAACTGGCGACTCGACGATTGCATCTTCATCTTCACATGCGCTGTCGTGTGGCTTGACCGCCCTGATGATTTGTGGCGCATGCTTTCTCCGCCCTTTCCTTTTCAGAGTTGAAACACGGCTCCTTCCTTTGTCAGTCCGCTCTTTCCACTGTGACTCCACCGACTCACAGACTAGGCCGGCTGCCTAAGAGCATCGCCGTCTGAGACGGTGCCTACCACCATCAATCATTTCCAGAGGGATCTCTCATCTGCCGCAACATGCCGTTCAGCCGATCCATCCCACCCTTGACACTTACGTTGACATGCAGCAATCGACCCTAGCCTCGCCCTTTGATCTTTTGCTTGTCCCGCCGAACCACCTCCCTCGACTAATGAACTTGAAACAGAGACCCGCCAACTGTGCAAACTCCTCTGCATTAGATCCATGTACTCAATGTCGCGTACCTGTAACGGTCCGTCCATGACATCTTGCTAACAATGTATAAATTACCCTCTCAGCCTTGTTGTTGTTGAAGTCTCTTTCCTTCTCTCATCACATCATTCTCTCTATTCTAGAGTCATTCTTTTGAACCTTTCAAAATTCAAAGACAGCAGGCCCTGTCATATCATTCATTTCACCATGTTCTTCTCCATCTCTACCATTGCTGCCATTTCGGCCTTTGCTTCTGCTGCCCTGGGTGCTGCTCTCCCCGTCTCTGACAACCCCAGCACTCTCGCCAAGCGCGCCTTGTCTGGCCAGGCTACTTTCTACGGTGGTAACACTTCTGGTGGACAGTGCTCCTTCACCCAGTATACTCTTCCTTCTGGAGTTTACGGCACTGCTCTTTCCGACAGTAACTGGAGCAACGCTGCCAACTGCGGTGCCTGCGTGTCCGTCAAGGGTCCCAATGGCAAGTCCATCACCGCCATGATCACCGACCAGTGCCCTGGATGCGGTTCCAACCACCTCGATCTCTACCAGAACGCCTTCACCCAGCTTTCCCCCGCCTCTGCTGGTGTCATCAACGTCTCCTGGGACTACGTCGCTTGCCCTATTACCTCTCCTCTCTCGATCCACATGAAATCCGGTTCCTCCCAGTACTGGTTCTCTGCTCAGGTCGTCAATGCCAAGCGCCGCACCACCAAGCTCGAGGTCAGCACCGACTCTGGCAAGACCTGGAAGGCTGCTGCCAGAACCACCTACAACTTCTTTGAGATCTCCAGCGGCTCTGGCGCCACTTCTGCCTGGATCAGAGTTACTAGCGAGACTGGCTCCACCGTCACCGTCAAGAACGTTTCTCAGACTGGTGATGTCAGAGCCACAGCTACTGCCAACTACGCTTAAGATATTTCCCCTCGTCTGGAACGAGACACTTGAAGTTATATCCAGCCGAATGGGTGTCATATAGAAGTCTTCCCCATGGCTGTGCTTTTCTTGGTATAGTGGTAGCATATTCAAATGATAAATCAACAAAACACTTTATCAAGCATAACCTACAATGATATTAACGACTCGCTGCTCTCATCGGACTTTGGTCCATGCACACAGATTGTGTACGCACCTTCTTTCCTTTTTCAAATGATTTGGTAGATTCCTCTGACACGGTGTGGGCGAGATGCGGGATGAAATGTGTTGCAGGCAGAGCAAGTGCAGCCGATCATCGCTTATACATACGATCTTCCAACCTGTTCATCACTCATCAACGCCAACAACACAGCACTCATAAGTTACATGTTACACAGAACCCAATCAATCCAAGAGCACCAGAGATATGCAGACGCGATAGCTGAAGAACCACGGAGATCCAAAAGAAGATTGACGGAGATATAACGGGACACTCTTCGGCAAACTGGCCTATCGCCCACCCACCTTCCACAATTGATCATCAAAGTTACTTTCTTGTAGACTGATGAAACCCACGACTTGGCCTATGACCAGACTTGACAGCAGTATCTGACTCGGCTCGACGACGGATTTCAGTATCAGAAATGAACGATCAGCCCAAACCCTGAAATCTGCAACAAACCATCTACTATAAGAAAACAATGCTACCACCAAGACCACGCACCATAAAGGGCAGATGTCTCTCCAAGGGCACAGCCGCAGCAGCTCTCCTCCACACTTGCACTCCCCTCAGTTTCTGGGGCGGTGTCGACCCGACGACCGGAATGGTCATTGATCAACATCATCCACTATCCGGCACCTCTCTCGCCGACAAAATCCTCGCTGTACCCAGCGGTCGAGGTTCTTGCTCTGGCAGTGGTGTGTTGTTGGAATTACTACTTAATGGAAATGCGCCTGCCGGGTTTATTTTTCAGCGTGAGGAGATGATATTGACCTTGGGTGTCATCATCGCTGAAGAGTTCTTTGGGAAAGAGGTGCCAATTGTGCAGGTCTCGCCAGAGAATTTTCTAGAGCTGGGGAGTTGGAGCGAGGTATGCATCATTGACGGAGAGATCAGTGATGGAAGTTTTGGAGTCGAAACGACTCTTGCATCTAATGGAGTCTCGAGCAAGAGCACCGCTGAAGTTGCCATCGACCTAACAGATCTCGACCGGGCTATGCTAAACGGAGAGCATGGCAAAGCAGTGCAAGTCGCGGCTCGAGTCATCTCCAGAGTTGCAATGATCCAAGGCGCGACAGAACTTATAAACATCACACAAGCGCACATCGACGGCTGCATATACACTGGTCCGGCAACCCTCCTCTTCGCCCAACAACTTTGCAACTGGGGAGCCAAAGTGCGGCTACCCGCAACTCTAAACTCCATCTCAATCGATCGGCAAAGATGGCGAGATCAAGGAGTGGATGCTGAGATGGGAGATCCTGCTGGTCTATTGGCGGATGCATATATTGCGATGGGCGCGAAGCCGACGTATACATGCGCGCCGTACCTGTTGGATTCGACACCGAAACAGGGAGAACAAATCATGTGGGCAGAGTCTAATGCAGTCGTATACGCCAACAGCGTATTGGGTGCTAGGTCTATCAAGTGCCCGGACTTTCTCGACATTTGTGTCGCGTTGACGGGACGAGCGCCGAATGTTGGTCCGCACATCACCGAGCATCGAAGACCACAATTAGTAATTGACGTTCCATCAAATGTTGATGGTGACGGTTCCTTCTTTCCTGTGCTAGGCTATCTCGTGGGCGAAATCGCCGCGAATCACATTCCGCTCGTCACTGGTCTTGAGGACCTGTTTATCTCCAACGACCATCTCAAAGCATTCGGAGCGGCATTCGCGACGACTTCAAGCGCGCCAATGTTTCACATCGCCAATATCACGCCAGAGGCGAGCGATGCAGCCGCCAAAGGATGGAAGGCAGCCATACCAATAGTCAAGACAAGAAAAGCTCAACTCGCAGAAGTATGGTCAAGATTGGACAAGGCTACAGAAACGAAGATCGACTTGATCTCGTTGGGCAATCCCCATTTCTCGTATGATGAGATGGTCGTGCTATCTCAACTCTGCAAGACAAGGACCAAGCATCCGTTAGTGGCCGTAATCGTGACCTGCGGCCGCGATACGTACGCACGAGCATGTAAAGATGGATTAATGCCGGAGCTTGAACACTTTGGTGTGCAGCCAGTCACGGATACTTGCTGGTGTATGATCGGGGAGCCGCTTATTCATCCTTCGGTACGAACGATTATGACCAACTCAGCCAAGTTTGCGCATTACGGGGGTGGATTGACTGGAAGACAGATGCGTTTTGCTAGTCTCGAAGGGTGTGTAGAAGCGGCTTGCGTTGGCGAAAGCTCCAAAGTGCTGCCTAGGTGGCTTTCCTCCTGATTCCTAGGCGCATAATGGGAGCAAGAGCTTAGCTGGTGAATGAAACATCATAGTGTTGCGGAGCTCATGTATCCTTCTCACTGATTAGGGCTTCTAAGCAAGGAAAGGGCGGGTCCAAATGGATGTATAGTGTTCCCAATCATTTGAACAAGTCTGCGGCGGTGTTTGAGTGCAGGCCAGTGCCCCAGCAGCTCGAGCTCTTGACTCTCCAGCCTTCACCAGATTTGCCGACCCAGCCACCGACAGCTACGACAACAGCACTTGCGTCTTCTCGCGGTAGACGAATGTGGACGTCGTTGTCTTGCAGTTTGAGGATGTCGATGGGTATAGCAGTGCCATGGAGTCCAAGAAAGTGGGAAAGAGCGGCGCGAAGGTGCAGATGTGCAGTCAGAGCATCCAGTTGGTGGTTGGGCGTGTTTGTGATCAAAGACAGGTGGATGTACGACCACGGCGGATTGCGGATGGTGAACTGGACCAAGTCTGAAGATGATGCCTTTTCGGACCTTTTGCGTTTTGTCTGAGGCGAGTGACTGGGATCTGTCATTTGCACATCTTGACATGTGTCTCGCTCCTTCTCGTTCGACATGGCTGTTTCCTGTGTTGGACAAAAAGAGAAAGACCGACGGTGGATTTGCATGTGAAAGATGCACTCATCGACGCCAAGAGATTAGATGGATCAGTTGCATCACTGCCTCTTTCTTTGACATTCGTCTTGCCGCCTGTTCTCTTGACAGACTGACCATCTACATGTCGAGAGCACCAACATGACGACGCCCTCGTCGCAAGCGCTGGCCAAGCGCAATGCCGACTCCCAACTCATGCCACCTCCGCCCCCGGCAAAACGCATCAAACGCCCGTCTCGAGTCATCGATGAAGACGACTACACTGACGCTCTTTCGCACATCATTGCAAGAGACTACTTTCCTGGCTTGCTGGAGACTCGGGCACAGCAAGAATATCTCGAGGCTTTGGACTCGAAGAACAACGACTGGATCAGAGATGCTGGTCGCAAACTGCATCAAGCCATGACTCCTGGTCCTCGCGCCCGGAGAGGCACGTCTTTGGCTCCTTCAGCCACTCCGCGAGGTTGGCAGGGAGCCACCCCTATCAGGACCCCATCCGTCGCCCCTTCTGTTGCCTCTAGCAGCGCAGAGCCCTCCAAGCCGCCGATAGACACGTCTCTCTCGCTCGGCGAGTTCCAGGCCAAATACACTTCCGAAGACAACGAGTCCTTCAACTCCCTCCTCGATCGTCAGAACCAGAAGCGCGCGGAAAAATATGCCTTCTTTTACCACGGCAACAAACTGCCATCCAAGCAACAGATGGCGCAGCAAAAGCTTCTGGCCAGTACATCCGCCTCTCAGTCGACAGCTCTCGTACCCCGACCCTCCCAAAACCTCGACGATCGTCCTGCCTCTTTCGATTCCTTCCCCAACCACCAGGGCCCGCGTAACACTCTGATGTTTGCGCCAGATGGTATAGAAGACACACACGAGACACTAGCCGACCGCGCCCAGAGCGCTTCAGTGGCTCCCCCCAAGTCAGTCTCATATGCTGCAACACGCTTACCGGTGGCCCTTTCCGAAGAGCCATCTGTGCCACCCTCGCCTTCCATGTCTGCAATCGACGCCGCAATCGCTGGTCGACCACGGCCTTCATCCACAGACGCAGGCTATTCTGGTACCGAGACGCCTCGCGTGAAAGGTTACGCCTTTGTAGACGCGGAACCCCTACCTCACGAACTCAATCCTCCAAAGGGTGTACCTGTGTCAGATGCTGAAGCAGACGCGGAGGAACGAGCTTCTGCTATGGCTTTGCTACCTGTAGCTGACCCTGAGGCCGCCAATAATCCATTCAAGCTACAAGCTCAGAGCAAGAGAGAGGAGATACACCATCGGCTTGTCGAGAAGTCGAACGTACAAAGGAGAAAACCTGCCGCCGGAGGAAGGTTAGGTATTTTGCAAGGACAAATTGGACGCACGCCAACACCTAGATTCACCAGCAGCCCAGCACCAGGACGGCAGACTCCTGGAGTAAACATGACACCTGCTGCACGATTGTTGGCATCACGGATCGGAGGACGTACACCTGGGCGGGCTGATACGCTTTTTGGTAGCCAGGCGGCTGGAGAGAAATCCAGTCGAGTGTGGACACCAACACCAAGGATCAAAAAATCCAGTGGATGAAGTCACGAATTATGATTTATGAATTGTTATAATCTAGTTGGTTTGACTAGCCAGAGCAATGGATACAATACCCAATGAATCAAGACGGGGCACACTCGGATCTGCAGCTGAGGTAGTTAGTAGTGCTTTCCCGTCCTGTTGTTTTCCGACGGAAAACTTCCGATGTCAAATCCTTCGCGCCCGCCTTGTTGTGCGAATTTGAGGGTCACGAGGATCACGAAACTTTGTGTACGTAAAGCCAACGCGTCGAAGTGCTCTCCAAAACAAGAACAATCTTGCCAAAGGAAGGTCACGTCCGAGAGCGGTGGTGCAGACACTGGAAAACTGATCGGTTGAGCCTTCCTCAGCGGGCAAGCTCGCAGGGCTCGGATCTGATAAGCGTTTGCCTATCGCCGCCGCAGTCGCGGCAAAGGATGAGTCGAGCGACCCTCTCGGACATGATACATTATTTCTAGGGGTTCCCTTCTCTTGCTGTCCTTCGTGTCTACCTCGTGCCCCTTCCCATCCCTGCAATCTTCCTTCAAGCGCTTTGTATAGAAGAATCAGATTCCGGGTTGAGATAGCACCCACCCCGCTTGGACTCCGCAAAGGTTTCCCCGCAATTGCACCTCAGATTAAACACCGACTGTAAAGAAGCAATTGACCTTTGTATCGTCGACTGAAGCACCGGTCCAAGATGGCTTCTGTCCTTCGTCATACCGTCCGCCTTGCGGCTCCCTCTCTTCGTCATGGCACCGTCCGTGCCACACTCGGAGCTGCAAGTCGTGCTCTTGCGACCCAGACGGTAAGCTGCAAGCCTATGCTCCAACTGAGAAACCACTGACACATCATGTCGCAGGATCGCAAGCAAGCTACAGCGGCAACAGCAGCAGCGGCCGTCTCTTCTGGATCAGATGTATTCGACCAACCCTTCTTCCCAGACGAGCCTACCGGTCCCACAATCCGAACTGCAGTCCCCGGACCAAAGAGCAAGGAAGCCATCAAGAAATTGGACAAGGTCTTTGACACACGCAGTCTGAACATGATGGCAAACTACCAAGACAGCTTCGGCAACTACATTGCCGATCTTGACGGCAACGTCCTGCTCGACGTCTACGCTCAGATTGCCTCGATTCCTGTCGGCTACTCGAACCCCTCACTGTTGCGAGCCGCTACAACCAAGGATATGGCCTCTGCCATTATCAACCGACCAGCTCTGGGCAACTTCCCTCAGCACGATTGGGCCGAGATTCTCGAGACTGGCATCCTGCGCGTTGCTCCCAAGGGCTGCAACCAAGTCTTTACCGGCCAGTCTGGCAGTGATGCCAATGAGCTCGCGTTCAAGGCTGCTTTCATGTGGAAGAGAGGCCAGGAGCGTGGTGGCCCTGATGTCGACTTCACAGAAGAGGAGATGCAGTCTTCCATGAACAACCAAGCCCCCGGTGCTCCTCAGCTGAGTATCATGTCTTTCAAGTCTGGTTTCCACGGCCGCATGTTTGGTTCGCTGTCAACCACTCGCAGCAAGCCCATCCACAAGCTCGATATTCCTGCTTTCGATTGGCCCCAGGCACCTTTCCCAATGCTCAAGTACCCACTCGAGCAGCACGCCGAGGAGAACGCTCAAGAGGAAGCCCGTTGTCTTGAAGAGACTGAACGTCTAATCAAGACATGGCACCTTCCCCCAGCTGCCATCATCATCGAGCCCGTTCAGTCTGAGGGTGGTGATAACCACGCATCGCCGGCCTTCTTCCAGGGCCTCCGTGATATCACTCGCAGAAACAACGTCTTGATGATTGTCGATGAAGTTCAGACCGGTGTTGGTGCGACTGGCAAGTTCTGGGCTCATGAGCACTGGAACCTGCAGGACCCTCCGGACATGGTGACTTTTAGCAAAAAAGCACAGACCGCTGGTTACTACTTTGGCAACGATGCACTACGACCCAACAAGCCTTACCGCCAGTTCAACACATGGATGGGCGATCCAGCTCGTGCCATCCTCTTCCGTGCCATCATCAATGAGATTGAACGTCTCAATTTGGTCCAGAACACCGCCGAGACTGGAGACTACCTCTACTCTGGTCTCGAGCGCTTGGCCAAGAAGTTCCCCAATGATGTTCAGAATCTCCGCGGCAAGGGTCAAGGCACATTCATCGCCTGGGACTCACCACGCCGTGAGGAAGTGCTGGCCAAGTTGAAGGGTGTGGGCATCAACTGTGGTGGCAGTGGTGCTCAAGCCATCAGACTCAGGCCTATGCTGATCTTCCAAAAGAAGCACGCTGACATTTTCCTTGAGGGTCTGGAGAAGGTGTTCCAGTCGTGATAGGGCTGCTGGCGGGCCATGATCAAAAAGTGCGAATGCTCTCGTGAAGCTTAGCTTTACCATAATGACGTATGACAACAATGATTGCAGTTTTTATCATTACTATAGTGTGTTTTGAGATGCATGTGTCTTGAGTGTGTGTGCCTGACCAAATTTGTGTTGGAACGTCTTCAATCATGCCGGGCGGGTCACCCGGACCCCGAAGCTCTACCAATGACCTCACTTTGATCAACAGCACATTCCGAAACTTCATCTCTCACTCGTTTCTCTATAACCTCACAAACAAAATGTCAGATCTACTACGTGCACTTCCCAGCATCAAAGGACAACAACAACAACAACCAGGACGGCCACCCGCAATGCCCTTGACCTCAGCCACAGACGAGACCAACGGCCAAAACTCGTCCTCCTCCTCGGACAGCTCAGCCTCAACCAACGACTCAATCGACACTTTACGACCCTCTGAATCCAACCTCCCGGCGTCACCAAACCCCTGGCCCCAATACTTCGAGCAGGAACTCTTTTTGGATCACTCTTCAGACACCGAAAGGGCCAAATATCACGTGTATCTGACCCGACCCAAAGATGCAACCAAGGGCCCCCTTTTCATCTGCCACCACGGCGCCGGCGCCACGGGCATGAGTTTTGCGCGGTTCGCCGCCGAAATAAAAAAAGCCATGCCCTCGGCGGGCATCTGCAGCGTCGAAGCCCGCGAACACGGACAAAGCACCGTCAGCGACGCTTCCACCGGCGACGAAAGCCTCGATTTCAGCATCGACACTTTGGTGCAAGACACACTACTCATGCTCGACTTGGTGAAACGGAACCAACACTGGAAGGAACTGCCGCCGGCAGTGTTGGTGGGGCATTCCCTCGGCGGCGCCGTCGCAACACGGATCGCCGCTTCTGGGTTGCTGGGTGCGCGATTGGTCGGGTTTGCCGTGTTGGATGTCGTCGAGGGGTCGGCGATTGAAGCGTTGATGCACATGAAGACGTATCTCGCGTCCAGACCTGCTTCGTTCGCATCCGTGGATCAGGCCATCAATTGGCATATCCGCAGTCGCACGATCCGAGACCTGGAGAGTGCGAGGGCGAGTGTGCCCGGGTTACTGGTCAGGAAAGAGGGGAATTGGGTTTGGAGGACGGATCTGCAGCGCACGCAGAGGTGGTGGGAAGAGTGGTTCACGGGGATGAGCGCGCTGTTTCTCAGAGGCAAAGCGGCAAAGGCTTTGCTGCTCGCGGGTACGGATAGATTGGATAAAGAGTTGATGGTTGGGCAGATGCAAGGTATTTTTTTTTTTTCTCCTTTTCGTCTCTTCACATTGACTTTTTTTTCTTCTTCTTCTCCTTGGTTTGAAAAAGACTGCTGACTCTTGACGAAATAAAAAAATACAGGCAAGTTCCAACTCACGGTTATACCGGAAGCAGGCCATTTCATCCAAGAAGACGTGCCCGAAAAGACGGCACATCTGATGATTGAATTCTTCAAGCGAAACGACCGCAGCAACCTGGTATTACCACCAAAAGTCTCGGATCTGCTCGCTCAAGGCAAAAAAGTATAGTGACAGAGACTTTTATAGACACGGCATGAAGATATCAGTCGTTGTATGTCATAGTCCATCAACAGTGATGTTAAAAAATGAAGGAGACAAAAAAAGGCAAGTCACCAAAAGAAAATCGCGGGGATTTTGTATCTGTGAAAAAAGAGAAAAAAAATAGAATTGCCCGACGTAAAGGGGTATATACACAAAGAGTAAGAAAAAATGACCAATGACAAGAGACATCTACCTCTTGCTCTTGCGCATCCTCTTCTCGCGCTCGTACTGCTTGGCCTCGTGACCCTCTTCTCCCTGGATCTCTGCAATGAGCCTCTTGTACTTCTTCTCGTACGCGGCGTCCTTTTCCTTCTTCTCCCGCAACTGTTCGCGCGCGATAAAGTTGGCGTCCTTGCGCAACTCGCGTACTGCGCCTTTGCGCTCGCGTTTGTACTCCTTTTTGAGCTTGGCGGCATCGGAGCGTTCGCGGTCTGGGTCGTAGTGCTTGTCTGGGTTGAAGTTTTCTTCGAACTTGGGAATGGATGTGCGGATGGGCAGGGGACGGTGGTGGTGGAGTTCGAGAGGGCGGCGGCGTAGGCGGGCTTGTGATAGCATGATGGAGAGATGTTGCGAGGCCTTCTTTTGACCTTTAAGAGCTTGGAGGCTTGAGAGGGCAGCAGGAGAAAAGATCTGGCCAAAGGCGGATTTGGCGCTCCAGAGATCTGCCATGGCGAGGAGGTTGTTGATGTGTGGTTGCAACTCCTTCTCGCTGGGTTGAGGACGGAGTTGCAGGGCCTTGACGGTGTAGCGAACGGCTTCGGGAATGTATCGCTTGGAGAGGGATTGATACTTGATGCACAACGCTACCAAGAAAGCACCGGTAGCCAGATTAGACGATGATGGAGCGGTCATCTCCAACCACCGACCCATCAGAGTGATAGCAGGAGTGACAACCTGGTGGAAGTGGTCCGAGGTTGGATAAATAGAGCTGACGGCAGTCAAGATGACTAGATCACCAGCATTAAAGGTACCGCTCTCGTGCATAGCAGACATGTGTGTGCGGAAAGCTTTGCCGATAGTGCCAGGATATGTCCTCGACAAGGAGTGCAGGTGGCGGATGAGGGTCTCAATGACAGCTAGCGATTGTTTTTGCTTGGCCATGTATGAGATGTGGTCGACGAGCGCAACAGAAAAATCGGCGAGTTTCTGCTTGTTGTCCGCCGTGAGTGAAGGGTGGTAAAGAGCACGAATACGCTGGACCGCAACAGGAATATCCTCAACTGCAATGTTCTTGAAGATGGCCAACAATTCTTCATGCGAACGGGGGCATTCGTATGTGTATGCAAGTCCGGTGGGAGCGGCTGGCGCAGTCGCCTTTTTCTCGCTCTTTTCGTCTTTGTCGCCCAGTATGCCTCGAACAAATTCATCTTCCTCGTCATCCTCATCGGCAGCAGAAGCTCCTTCCTCAGCATCCGAGTCCTCTTCATCATCGCTTTCGTCGCTTACATCGATATCGGAGCCGCTAGCGATCAGATCGTCTTCCATCAAAAACTCATCCTCATCGTCAAGCACGACTTTGCTGTCCTTGTCGTTGAATTGCTGTGTCGGCAGTCCAAACTCGGCAGCATCGTCTCTGATGTCTTCCTCGTCTTCAGGAGCGACCTCGACGCCAGTCTTCTTGTTTGATTTCTTGTCTTCAACCTCGTCCTCTTCAGACTCTTCGCCTTGCATACGACGGAGACGTGATTGCTCCAACTCTTTCAGACGATAAGCTTCCTCGATGGCTTGTTCCTCGTCCGTCTTTGTACGTGTCGTGGGGGCGGCTCTCTTGTCCATGGCCATCTGCCTGAGCCGGACGTCGTATTCTCTCTCCGTCTCCTCGCGCGATTTGCCCTGAAGCATGGCCAAACGCTCAGGATTCATGCCATCATTCGCATCAACCTTGTCGGCCTTTGGCGGAGGCTTGACTCCTCTGAGAAGAGAAAGCATTTCTTGTAATCCTTGGTCGAGCTCTTCACGCAAATCATCATCGTCTTCCTTGTTCTTTTGCCGCTCGTATTTGTGCAGCTTCGACTTTGCAATGACCTCCTTCATGACTTCTGCCTTTGACTTTTTGCGTGCTGGCTTGTCTGGGTCCTGCCCCTCAGTGTCAGACATTTCTTGGTCCTCGTCTTCCTCTGAACCAGCAGAAGATCTTCGGCGTTTCAATGGTCGGTCGGATTCGTCGTCGGAACCTTCGAGGCCTTCCATGTCAAAGTCGTCTCTGTCAAGATCTAGAGCTTTTCCGCCGTGGGTGAGAGCATCTTCTTCGGCGTCGTCATCGGCCTCGAGGTCGAACAGAGAAGCGCCGCCTTTCTTGCGCATCTTCTCCTGGGCGAAACGTTGCAGAGCGCGCTCTTCGGGGGTCATGGTCGGGTCGTTCTCGCCGATACGTCTATCGATGATTCCACCAGTCTTGTTGCGGCGTTGGATCTCGGGCAGCAGGGTAGCGCGGCGCTGTACTGTGTCAGTCTAGACGTTGCAAGCGCAGTGTAGCGATGCTTACAGCTTCCTCGCCCATGCTTCTGGTGACTCCAGGTCGCAAAACAGCATCTTTCTTGGGATGAGCAGTAAAAGACTGAAACTTGGCAGGGCGGTTGTTGGCCTTGATCTCGAAAGGGTTGAAGCTGTCGCGAATCTGCTGAAGGGCGGCATTACGCTGAACCCTGCTGTCGCTGTTGCGACCTCCTTTCTCCTGCTGCTTCTGCTTCTTTGACTTCTGAGGACCAGTGACGCCCTGCTCTCGCAGCGACGCTTTGAGGCGTTTCAATTGTGATGGTGGCATTGTTGCTGGATTGTTCGGAACTTGCAACTATTTTTTTGCCCCGAATTCTTGAGACGCGGAAAGTCTGTCTGAACGGGCAGGAAGGATTTCGCCTGACCGCCTTCGGGTCGTGCTTGCCGAATCCAAAAGTGTCACGTCCGTGCGGCCTTTCACTGTACAGTACAAACCATCCTCGACCTACTGTAATTACCTTGTGCCTGTGCACAACCACAATCATGTCTTGGGAAGTTCGAGATCGCTACTTATGGCTGGGCTTTGGTATCCGAATTCACTTGCGCTGTTTGGATCATGAGCCTGATAGTGTGCAGGCGCCTTCCTCTTCGTAGCTGTCAGAGCCATCTCCAACGCGCTCCAAACCACTGTAAAATTGTGCGAGCTCTATGATCCCGAACACGCAAAGGCTGCCACCGATACACAAGCCGAAGACTGTAAGGGGTCTCTGTGATAGATCATTGATTAGAGTGATTATCTGAAAAAGTCCATGTCTAGCTATAAGTCTCGAAGCTCTGTCGACCTTGGTGACCTCGCCAAATCAAGATATTGCGAATTCGTAAGTACTATAACTTTTTTTTTCTTGTATCCATGGCATAACAACCTCGATACTTGGGGCATGAAGTGTCCTTTTCTCAGAAAAACACATCTGTCATTTTGAACAAAATTTCCATGATGCTAGATGAATAATCCTGACAATCATACACGATCGTACATCCTATCGACACGAAATGTTCCACCTTCAAAACACCACTGACCCGCCTCACCAACTCCCCCAGCGCAATTTCCCTCCTCCTCACCCGCTTCGCCCAAGACGACCAAGCCTCCACCTCTCTAACCCTCGACCTCTTCTCCCCCTCCCCCTCCACCCGCCAAAAAGCATCCCAGACCCTCGACCTCTTCGACACCCACACCCACGACCTCTTCCCCCTCCGCGACACCGCGGTCTCCTCGCTCTACGACAAAGCCTCTCCGACCATTCAACTGGAATGCCGAGCTTATCTGCACGCATCCCGGCGCTATCGTCAAGGAAAGTTGCATTCGTTGAGAGCCATTGCCGAGGCGATTGAGAATGCTACGAGGCTTGGGGAGAGATCTTCTGGCAGGTTGGATACGTTGGCTCCAAATGATGACGCGGTCGATGTCGAGCACGAGCCAAGAGTCATGTTCAGGGGCGTGGAGCATAACATCGAATCTCTGATTGATATCTTGGCCGTGCAGGCCGTGACGACGCGCCCGATGGTCAGGTCTGTGACTCGGAGCGATGGTGAAGATGCTGTTTCTGTGGCTTCCGAGTTGCCTGATTTGGAGGACGTGACCGTGGATGGTGATGCCGCTGTGTCGAATGTCAGAGCTAGGCTTCGTGCAGAGTCGAATCAAGAAGCAGAGGCGAGGAGGCGGAGGAGGGAGGCTATGGTTTTGCATGAGGGCGGCGGAGCAATCGGCAGAGGCGACATCATCCACCCTCGTACGAACAACATGTCCTAGAAATGACCATGGTTACGATCAAACCTCATCCATCTTCTCCACTCCAGGCTTGGCTTGCAGAGCATTTCTGTCAAAAAGTCTTGTTGTATTATTTCAACCTAGTATCTGGCATCCACGTCAACGGGTGCCGTATATCCCATCCTACATGTCTCATCTTGAGCGCCATGACTCCTTGACCCAAACGACAAAGCACGTTTATCCCCACCATATATACGCCGTTCCTTGATGTCTGTACAACGATCAACGCTCGTCTTCTTCTCATTCGAAAGTCATCTGCATCTCTTTCTCCTTGCCAAAATCTTCGTCGTCATCGGCCCATGCGTTGCGCTCATAAGACATGGGCGTGTTGTTAGAGACCGACCTATTCGATACAGGCATGGTATTTGATGACTGCAGCGTAGGTCTGATGGGAAAATGTGATGTTGTAGGCGAAAACACAGGCGAGCCTTGTGAATTCTGGCGATCTCCAGCTGCTGGACGAGGACGTTCTGGACTTTCGAAAGTCATGGATATCTGCGAATCGTGTTGCGCACTATATTCAAACTCGTCGTAATCGTATTGCTGGCTTTGATCTCTGCTGTTGCCATTGGTTTGCGGTACGCTGCTGCTAGATGAGTCTCTAGTGCCATCCGAGAAACCCAAGCCACCAAAACTCTTGGTATGCCTAAGACCAAAAGGTGGACTTTTGAGTCCCTCTCCATTAGTGGGCGCGGCTGAGGTGTCGATCTTCATGGGAGGTAGTGTGCCCTTGATCTCTTTGATCTCGATACCTTGGGCTGCCAATGCTGCGACCTCGTGTTGAAGAGCATCGATATCAAAGAGTGTGCCTTGGTTCGTTCCATCAGTTGACTCTTGACTAGGTCCAGCCTTGATCTTTTCATCATACGTCTCCCACTCCTTCTTCTCAGCATTCTTCTTGTTCCGGCTGAAGAGTGCTTTGAAACCCTTCTTCTCGGGCTTCTTCTCGAGTGCCTTTCTGGCCTCTTCGATTTCATTGATGAGCTCTCGCTGTCTTTTTTCGTGGTTGTCAGGGTCCGGATCTTCGATCTCCGAGAACTCTTCGCTATCAACGACCCAGCCAACTTCCTTGAGCAGCTTGGGCATAGCTTGACGGTACGCCATATGGCCGGCAACAGTTTCAGTCACATTGTAGTTTTCGACACCGGGTATGTCAACAGAAGCAAGTCCAGCAATTCGCATGATACCTCCTGCAGTAGCCCGGAAAAGGTAGCCCAGGATCCAGTCGTTTGTGGCATAGCCATTGACAAATCGACCAGCCACGACTGACCTCGCTTTGATGTACTCTTCCTTTTTGAATACAACTGGGCTACCAAAGAGGTACACATTTTGAACGACATCATAGGCTCCACGGTTGGCAAGCTCTTTCAAGCACGCGTAAATGACACGGGAGCCGAGAGAGAAACCAACAAGCGTCACTGGACGCACACCCAGATTGCGGTCGATCAGCGAATCAGCTAGAATCAAGCCAGCCATGTCAGCACGAGCCATTGACACACTCCATGGATTGTCGATCAGGTAAGACAGCTTCGTAAGTACTAGTGGCAGTGACATGGCAGACATCAGAGCAGTGAGCAATGTACTGCCAAGAATTTGCTGAAGACCTTGAGTGAGAGCCTGGGCATTGTTAGCTTGTTTCCAACATCACAAACGAAGGAACATTCACGCACCTCAGTTGCAAGAATATTGATGGTTTGACCCATACTCTGCAACATCTCCGGCTCCCAATGTACACTGTAGATGTCACCCATTATAGGATTGACTGTACTGAAGGGTAGACGGACATCATCGACTTTGCCTGTCATCCAGCCAGCCACTGTCACGATCAAGTTCACACGCTTGTTGTTGTGAAGTGGTCGATATTCAAATGTCTTGACAGGACCAGTTCGCCTGTTACTCGCGCGCACAGCAATTGTGCCTCCGGTCGTGACACCAATCGAAGTAATGAGAGCCGCACCACCAACACCGCCAAGAAAAGTACTGGTTCCGGCGACACCAATTGTGGTAAATCCAGCAGCAAGACCAGCGCCAATGACAGGGGCCAGAAGACCGGCGCTCAAGCCAATGACGAGGCCACCACCCACAGTGGCCAAGCCCATCATAACGAGCCTCCTGTTGCGTGCCATCTTTTGACGCTTGTCGGTGTGCTCCTCTTCGTTCCAGTTTTCTTTGTCGGCTTCTTGCTGCATTTCGAGTGCATCCGTAATTCTCTTTTCAAAACGACAAATCTCGAGCCAGTCTACGGAAAGCGCTTTTCCAACCAATTCCAAAAGAGCTCTTGATCGAGCGTCGTAGATACTGTCAGCCACGAGTACTAGGAATAAGTCACAAAGCACGGTCCAGCGAAGATCGATATCTATGTTTTTCGTGTCTGGCAGCTGAGATGGATCCTTGACGGAATAATCTGGTGGTACCTCTTCTTCATACGGCGGAGGTATTGATGGCGTACTTGGCCCGCTCAACGGCGGAGATTTCAGCGATTGAGATTCTGAGAGATGTGGCGAGTTGGGATCAGCGTCTTTGGGTTTGGCCGGGTTCTTGACTCGGGCATTCTGCATCAGAGGAGCTGTGAGGTCTGCAGGTTCGACGCCATGCTCGGCCAGTTGTTCAATCATGACCTGCTCGGCGGCGTCCAGATCCATGTGGCTGTATAGTCGCACCATCATCTTCTGGCCCCACATCTGCATCGACTCTATTGCGACATCGAGTTGTTTTTTGGTGGATCGTGTCTTCTCGAGTTCTTCAACGAGGTACTTTTTCATCTGGTACATGGAGACTCGTACAAGACCAACGTAGGCGATACGCTGGCCCTCGGTCAAGAGATCTTTGGTTGCTTGCATCTGTGATAGGACATCGCGACTGTCATCTTCGTCCAGTGTATTGGCACCAGCGTCCGGCTTGAACAGGTAAGCCGTGTCCTCGTCCATACTAGTGGCAGATTGAGCATCGTCATCAAGCTGGACTCTAGTGTATCCTTTGGCAGCGGCATTTCCGTAAGCGTAATCCTCATCTTCGAGTTCGGCTACCTCGCGCGCAACGACTTTGCCCCAGTCGTCGTATATGGTGTGGGTAGCAAATGCAGGCATTTCCTGCCATTCTAGCTCATTCTCGTCTGGCTGCTTCTCCGGCGCAGGCGCTGCGGTGACAGCTTGATGTGACCATTCTGATGCGCCAGCGGCGGGCTGTGGATTTGAGTCGGAGTTCGCGGCGATGACGGCTTGTTGCGCTTGATCTTGGACTACGGGTTCAGACGGTTGGGGAATAGAGGTCGTTGGCGATGGACTGGCGACAGCTTCTGTGGCCGAGGTCGAGGTTGAGAGTTGCGCAGAGTCATGGTTGGGAGTGGTGGGGTGTGCTGCTGTCGTATCGGTGGAACGAGGGGCATTTCGAGCTTCAGCAGCATCCGGAGCTTTCGTCTTGGTCACATCGGGAGACTCAAGTGAAGGAGTGGGAGCGTCTTGATCGGTGTTGTCTTCTTGATCGTACGTCCTCGTCCGGGCTGGTCGAATAGGGAGGCCAAATTCGTCAACCTTGGGAGAGGAAGGGGCTCCATGGTCGGACGGGTCCTGGACCGGATGATCGGGCATGTTGTTGGGCAAACGTCGCCAGACCGAGGCGATGGCGGATAACCTCTACAGTTCCATGACACGTGCTTGGCGATACGATGAATAGAAAATGGTTGCGAATCACCCAAAGGTTCCTTCCTACCCGTTCCGGCCAGGGGAGCCTCTTTCCCCGCAAAAGCCACCGCGAACTCATCAGCCACACGTTCAACTCTATTTCCTCTTTGCTGTCGCTCTTGCCCATCTATCTTTTATTCCATCACATTCGATTATCTCCTATTGAAAGAGCTACCATCGAAACCCCTTCACCGGCCAGTGAGAGAGTGTTCAAAAGATTGTTTTTCCATTGCTGGCACTAAAAAGAATTTGGCTGGATACAAGTTAGAAACGAAACAAAAGGGTTGCCGGCTGGTATAGTATTAACAAGAAACGCCTGGCTCCCAAAAGCGTACATAATGATCGAACTCGGTCACAATTAGACCGGATTGACATCTCCCTCAAGGACATCCTGCACGTTCCTCCTGCTTTTACCACAACACGAATGTAAAGATGGCCACGAGCAGCGGTAACGTGAATGACATCGTTGTGCACGGTATCGTGATCGGCATGGCGCTGCTTGATAGATTTCCGGTTGCATAGATGAGTTGGAAACTCAGATCGCTTGAGTTGAAGCAGTTCGACGCGTTTACTTCCGGCACATCTGCTGGATCTGCTAGGGTGACATCTGCACACTTTTGCTGTTGTCAGTCATGATTGCAGAAATTATGCATAGCTTTCGTACATTGTAGATAGCTGCTCCGTGTTGAGCAAGCTCAATAACTTGGATGGTGATGTTGTCACCGATGTTGAAAGTAAGGTTTGGTACGAGAGGCACTTGAGGCAGACACAAAGAGCCAGGGTACTCGACGTTTGATGGACCGGTGATCTGGAAAGGCGGTACCACTGGGTGTGACATGTTTGGCGGTGCAACTTCTCCAGGACCGTTGATGCCGATATTGATGTAAATCATTGCTGTCTTGTGGCCTCCAATGGAGTCAGTACTTTTTCTGGTGTTGACTTTGTGATTGTTGTACCTGCAAACCACCCAGGCTGGAAGGCGACGGCACCACCACTGACTGGCCACAAGCTGCGATTCGTACTCATAGGCATCCCACCGCAGGGATATTGCCATTGTTGGCTATATCAAAGCCCTTGTTAGCGGAGTGATGATGGGCAAGCCTACATCCCGTAGTGTGGCCAAAGTTTCAGTACCTACCCGTATGGAAACGTATATTGTCCATCAACATAGTTCTGTCCCATAGCACTCATATCGTGCTCAGGCCTCGTGCCATTGGTTATTAGGTTGTTGCCTCGCCATGGAGGGTATGTGATGACTGGAGATGGTTCAGACTGAGAAGTTCGAGAAAGACCAGGCTCACCACCTACCTGTATGACCTTGTACGGCAGCCAGGTGGAGAGTCAAGACGACGAGAATCAAGCAAATGACAAGCATCGCGACAAATTATGTTGCAGGAATTATCAAACTCTTCCAACAAGATTTGGTGCAGAAGAAATCGGGAAACAGAGAGAAGCTCCAGTGTAAGAGCACGCCGGTTCCATGACTTATCTTACATTATCTATTCTAGCCGCCGTGTGATGGCGATGCAGTCTCCAGCGGCGAGCAATACTTGTCGTGATGTTGCTAGCCACTCATGTTGTTGCATGAGTGGTGGTGCAGGCTGACCATTCCCGATCGGGTGCTAGCTCCAGGCGTGTCCCTCTCACGTCGTGTCGCATCGACTCTGTAAGCGCTGACACTTTCCGCCAGTAACCTCGCTTTTTTCCCATTTGCTGTCAGACAACGTCGAGGTTCTGATGTGACAGGTGAGAGGTGTCCAGGTCAATCCTTGTTCAACCATGACAGGTCCGATTACGTATAATACTCGATCGCTGTTATCCTATGCCTCAGATGAACGATCTCACGATTACCTTGGGAAAGCAGACAGGCGTATGACCCTCCGTGCTCAGAATCAAGACATCTGAACCTCACTGTCGGGTCTAGAAAGGAAGTCCGGCTATGTTCTGATTGGACCGCGAGGTCACGGCGCACCACATCTGCATAGAACGCCCCCTTGTCGTCCCAGAGTATGCGGCACCACAAGCGCCGATGCGCATTATTGTTGCTACCTACGCACAACAGAGTGATGTTAAGCTCATCAAAGTGGAGACATTCTTCATATCAAGACTTTTCAAGCTGCCGGTCGGAGTGTTGGATGCCTGGAAATAGCACATTGGGCAACACACGCGCGGCTGTGTGGCATGAATATATTCACGTCTGACCCCCTTCAAAGCTTGTCTCTTCTAGCCAAGAACAATACATCTTGTGCTGCCGTGGATCATACGAATTGTACAGGCGCCTGCGTGTGGCTTTTGGCTGTTTCAGTTTTCTTATATCTATATCTACACTGCCGGTCCGCAAACCAATGGACCGTGATGTCTCATCCTCCAACGCTGCTTCCACTCCCGAATACATCGGAGCAAGAAGACTTCCACCTTGGGAGGTTTCCAACATTCCGCGTGTACCACATATAACGAGTTCAGCAACACCACTCTCCAAAGCAGAAATGGAAGCACTATCGTCTCTATGGGCGACCAGAACCACACCAGACCACCATTCCGACCCTAGATCGGATGAAAGATTTCCGGACTCGGGATTTGCAGCACCATCTCCACCCTCGCGGACAGATATTGGATCATGGTCAGAGAGAAAATCGTCCTTGACTGACAGTACTCGCGCGATATCACCACAGCCTGGTGAGCACAGGCATATGAGTCCAACGCATGATGGAATGTATGGATTTGCTTCTCCGCCAAGTGACAGACAGCAGGTAGTTGCCATGCCTGGCACTATGTCAAGTCGTTCCGCCCTTAGTCAACCCCATAAACCCACCTCCAAAAAACCATCCACCAAGCGACAGCACAAAAAATCCTCGAAGGAGTCCAAAGAATCTGCACCGATGGGTCATCGGTTCGCCTCGGCATTCAAGGACCTTTTTCGCAAAGAAGCCGATGATGACAGACAATTCGAACGTATCGGGGATCGGCACTGGTCAGAGGATTGATTGTGAATGTGTCATTCTCAGAGTGGACGGCACGATCATCTGTAGGAAGCTGCAGAGACAGAATGTAGAGGTTCCTTGCACATCGCCTCTGTTCCATCACTTCCTGCCCTGAAGGCGGAAGCTCGTCCGGGGAAGTTCAAACTCGCACAGCATCAGCTGTGCTGGTTGTGAACAGATGTCGGTCTAAGACAGATCCAGTCAAGGAAAGTGAAACCGGCGAAAGTCATGAAAAGGACTTGCGGCAGGTTCACAGAACAAAGTACGATTCTCTTCATGAAGCTCGCATCATGGAGACATGTATATACAGATTGTCGAAAAGAGTGTCTTCTAAGATTTGGTAACATGGTTGGTTTGTGTTTACGCCTTAAGTTCTTGGTTTGATTGTTTGTAGTTGGTGGTAAACTCGAAGCCAAGCAATGGTCGAGTGTTTCTCGCATTTATGCTCTGGGGGTACTTGACGAAAAAATATAATATTCGATACAGACAAAACACATTGGCTAGGCGCGTGCTGGCGGTGAAGATGATACAACAAAGAGGGCGTGTGAGCATGTGGTTCGAAGGAGTTTGCTGTACGTAGGGTTAGCGGGTCGGTTGGGCCGCAACACAGGGCTCTGCCAGCCACGTCGACGGGCATGGCTGTTTGCCACACGAGTGTCGAGACAGCAAAAGCGAAGCACAGGACCGAGACAAGAAAACAATCACCATCAAGGAAGAGACAGGATCTTTAGATCGAAGGGAAAACGGGTATCTGGTAAGTATCGCATGGGCAGTGTGCTCGAAAGGCAGAGAGGTGTGAAGGAGCGAGTCTTGTGCCCGTCCAGCCCCACTCGGATCGGCAACGAGCAGCGACTTGTGGGCATCCTCAGACGTGCCAGCTTGTCGACCGTCGCTGCTCTTCCACCCACAAAAGACTCTGCTGCAACTCTCTTCTCCAATCGCTAACCTGCAGCTGTCCGTCTAGCGTCGCTCTGGCTCTGCTCTGTCTTGCCTTGAATCCCCCGACAATCCCCACGCCTTTTCCTCGTCCGCCCCTGCTTGCGAGAGCGACCCTCTCTCCGTCGTCCACTTCCAAATACTATCAACACCTGGTCCCTCCGTCCTCTTGCTGTCTGCGCCGTTGTGTAGAGAATCTGGTCCCGCATACCAGGCTTGTTCCCGCCCGTGGATCCGTTGGACAGGACCGCTCTTCCTGAGCGTAGCACCCTCGGACTCCTGAGTCTCTTACCACCCACAAGGAAATTCGGATTGTGTCTGCTGTTTTTTGCTTGCTTTCTGCGTCCAGAGCCATGTCCGGGAACATTGTGCGAGATTGGTTTGTGCCCAAGGATGGCATTAACCGCCAGGTCATCTCTGCAGACATACAGAAATATCTAGGCAACGATGCGACCGTCCGTCCTGGAAAGAACAAGGTCAACAACAAAGAGGTAGGGTCTCGATTGATACATCTGGCGCATCCGGGTGGAGGAGCAACTGACACATGCACAGGTCGAGGGCTATTGGATCAGAGCCTACAGAAACCTCACTTCGGTCAGTTCTGCCGACTATTGCTTTCCACACGCTTCTCTGACATGCTTTGCCAGGAAATGATCAGCGACCTTCGAGTGGCATCGACAAAGTGGGAGCAAGAACAACGTTCCGGTCGTCGAGGTACTATGTCCCACACCCCTCGCTCCCTACCCTCAACCCTGACACGCTTCCAGGAACCTACGAAGACTCGCACACATACAGACAGGCTACCAATGCTCCCATGAACGGTAACGGTTCGTATCGTGCCAGCACAAACTCGCCCCAGCTTGACGGTCCCTACCCTCCTCCTGGCGGCCATGTCTCCCACGTCACACCACGGATTCCCCTTCCGGAAATGAGCCCTTACGAGGACCCTAGAGCCCGGATGTATGCTCCACCTCCCCACTCTGGCGCCCCAGTGACATCTGCTTTTGGTGACCCTTCCATGTATGCTTCGCACCAACCCAGGCAAGCCCCCAACGGATATGGTCCCCCAGGAGATTTCTACAATGGTCTTCCGGCTTATCCTCCTGAGGTCCCTCCGTCCCACATGAGAGGTCCCCCACAATATCCCCCCTCATATCCCACAGGCCACAGAGATCCCAGAGATGACTCCAGATATCCCCAGGATTACCAGGACCAGATGAGATATCCCGCTTATTCCCCAGTATCCGTTGCACCAAATGGAGGAGCCTCGAGTCCGCAGACCACAAGGTCGGATCCTCAACCAGAGCTGACCGCTTCACGCAAGCTGACCTCTTCCAGTAATTATCCTCCTCCTCGTATGCCGCAATACGATCAATACGGACGACGTAAGTCAATTCTCTGTTGTCTTTTCACTTTCCCACAGGCAGCTAACCATATTTTGCTTAACACAGCCTATGCTGCGCCAACTCCCATCCCTGATCAGTCTTATGCTCGTCCTTCTCCCTCCTTGGACTCTTCATATGGCCGTGAACGCCCGTCTGGACCTCCAGGCGCGGAACGTGGCGCTCCTCGCCGTAGGATAAACTAAAATACTCGCTCCTGGACGTCAATGAAGGTTGCTCTTTGGGAATGACATTGTCTTGTCGCCATGGTCAATTCCTCGAAAGGGCTTCCTTACTTGGGTGGACATCCCTTCAACGTTCGGTTGCTCTTACAAAATCCTAGCATACGACATGACTTTCTGATCAACAGTTAGCTGGACACCGGTTCTTTTTCAATCCTTCCTTTTCATTGGGTCTGTGCCACCTTCAGGATAGTCCGCTAAACATGACATGAATGTGTCTTGACTTGACCTTCATCCCTGTCTTGGCCCAAGGACTTCCGCATCAGTCAGTGGAAGGGAGTGTAAAGGCGATACCAATCCTGGACTACCAGAAGCAAAATAGCGCTCGAAAAAGACCGACCGCGTCTGTGACGGATTTCCTTTTCAACCGCATGACAGGCCTGGCATGGCTTGATTTAGGTGTTGTGCTTTACAAGGTAATATCCTGCTTTAATTGGGCGTGGAGCCTGAATTTTCAACAGGCACGGTTTTATTTTTGAGATATACTATGATGATCTTATGCCCGTACATTGTCGCGTTGGATACCCTTTGGGCATGATCTAGGTTCCCCCAGGATAGTTCTATATGTGCCGGATATGTTTCTTCCTCTGCAAAGGGCTCATGCCTGAGCATAGGATCATGGATTTTCTCTCCTTTGTGTGCTCATGGATATCACAATATTGGCCTCTCATTGACTCTCTCTCGTTCTCGGAACGAAGCCCCTGTGGATTTCGGTCATGTGATCTAGTCTTGTGTCTAGGTGAGCGCTGTACTATGGTAAGATTGTTTTGGACTGCATCTACAGTTGCGCTTTCGCCTTGACAACTCTGAAGCCCCATCTTGGCGCGTGGACTCTAATCTCTTTACCTCCCGTCCTCGTCTGAACGGCAAGCACCACTTCATCTTTCGTCAGCTTGACCAGACGACCTTGATCTTTGTGTCTAAAACCGCTGTCCGTCGGCCACAGTAACACGAGATCGCCTTCTTTCAATTTGACGGGATCTAGATCGTCTACGCCGGTTTGCTGGTCGTGGTAAGATGCGGAGATGATGTGCTGGATCGCAGCTTGCCCGTCCAGAGATAGCGTCTTTGATGACTTTTCCGCTTCTTTGGTTGTCTTTTTGAAGTTTGCTAGCCAGGCCCAGGTTTTTGGGTGCTGGGATTTGGGAAACGAGGCTTTGGGGAGCATGTCGCCTATCCAGATAAAAGGCCATGCCGCTGTGACAAAAACAGTTAGTTTTCTTGCTTCCGCGGACTGTGCTTCTCTTACAAGAGCTCACCGTGTATATCCGCCAAACCAATCTTCTCCGTCTTTCCAACCCACTGCCTCCCATCCTCGAGCAAAGCTTCCAAGATGTCAAACGCATGCTTGATATGCGCCAATGCCTCGGGATACCCCTTGACGCGATCATCCTGCGACCAACTCGTGCCCGTAAAGTCGGCTCTATCTTTCAGAAACTTTTCATCCTTCATCACCGGCAACTCTGGCGGCAGCGCCTGTGCCGCTCTAGAGAAAACGCCTGCATCGACTGTGAATTTTTCGAGCAGGGCTTCTAGGCCTTTGTTCTCTTTGACTGAAAGAGAAGGGTGAGACGGTGAGGCGGGGAAGCTTTGCTCCAGTCTTGAGATTATCAGGCGCGTGTCGTAGTAGATGTCGCGGCCGATTGAGAGTAAAGGGATGCGGCGGTATCTGATGCCCAGTTCGGCGAGATCGGGGCGTGGGAGGGTGAGGGGTTGGATGCATTCCGCGTAGGGGATTTGGCGGAGTTTGAGGTACCAGACTATGCGTTTCGCAAAGGGGGAGAAGGGGTAGTGGAAGAGGACTATGTCGTTGGGGACCTCTTGGGATGACATTCTGTTGGTCTGGAGGGATGGTCGTTTGGAGGATGGTAGTGCGTTCATGTGTGGTTTTGATGGCTGTGTTTGGAGAAGCCGAGGCCCTCGGCATTTTTGTAGCGTATCTTGCTATTGACTGATCTTTCTGCTTCAAAATCATGGCATGTACGTTTTGAATATTGCATTCAACCATACTCAAGTCTTGTTTATTCAGAAGTGATGGCTACTCTTGCGCATTTGAGATATTGTTGTCAGAATAACTTGTTGTGCTGCCGACCCTGTCCTGGTTCTCGAAGGGGCGCGGGGTAGTAGGGGTCCACGGAATGACGAGGCTTATCGATCGCTCTGGACACGACAGGAAGGCTTGTAGGCTGAAACTGTAAAGCTACAGCTGTCAGCGCGAGCATGCAGATCATTCTTGCTCGCGTAAGTCGGATGTGCTGCACCAAGCTGACAAGTCTATCATCGAGATTTGAACCCTGGAGCTGAGGTTGTTTGTGTTGGGCATGTCGCTCTTCGATTGCATTGTTAGGCATGGGCGTCCTTAGTCGTCGACCGGCTCTCGGCACGAAGCTTCCGCAACACTCGGATTTCGCGGGTGCCGAGCACATGAACATCAAACTGCGTTCACACGCACACCCCAGAGCTGGACGAAGATCATGGCCGAAGGTGAGCACAGCGTGCAGGTAGGTTTAAAGGCTGATGGCAAAGGTCGAGTCTCCCTGCTGTAGAGAGACAAAACCCGGCCGTAAAGGCAAGTGACGGTAATAATAAGCTCAGAATTTATAACTGGTCGTTGCCTGACGGGCGCGAATAAAGTACGAAAGTCGTCGTCACCTGCAACAAACGTCAGCCCCTACGCTCTTGTTTCTTTGTCAAGTCTCCTTCTTGCCTCTTTCTTCTTTCATCAATTCCATCACACCAATCTCAAGACTCACAAACGTCCATCACATTCTCGACAACAACACCAAGCCCACTTTTCTGACAATCCATACCATGCTCGGCCGCACTGTCGGCGCACTCGCCGCCTTCTCACTCGGCGCAAACGCCATTCTTTTGCCGCCTGGTATCAGCAAGATCTCCGACTCGCGAACCGGCGCTCTAGGACTCGCTCTCGACCCCAAATCTCAGGCCATCAAGGTTCACTGCTCGGGATGCGCCTTCCCCGCACCTCAGCAAGAGTCCGTTCAAGACGAGGGCGATGATGACATTGTCTGGATTCAAGGCGGCTCCAAGGACGTCCTCTTCAACTTCAGCGTCGATGACAACAACAAGGATCTTCTCCTGAACGGGGTCAAGGTCTACCCTGTCGACACCTTCGCATTCGATGAGCCCACGGTTGGCCAGATTCATTCTTCAGCCTCTCTGGCAGATATCAAGAGCCACCCTGAACAAATCACTCCTTTGCGTGTCTCATCGGCAGGTATGCAGGTCCACAAGGAGACTATCTCCTCTACCAACGACAAGCTCGTCAACATCAACTATCAGATTGGCGAGCTGGAGTCACAGTCAATCGCCGTTGATGGCGTTGATCTCAAGCTCCTCGAGGGTGCAGACGGCTCGCTCATGATCCTTTCGGTCGATGCTGCCCCCACGAAGCACATGTTTGATGCCATGACCCCTCCTGAACCCGCTGCAAAGGAGTGCAGCATGCTTCCCCCTGCTCTCTGCAAGTGGAAGTCGGTTGTCGAGGACAAGATTGCAGCCATCAAGCCCGGCATGCCTCACACCTTCGGCGGCTGTGGTGGACGCAAACCTCCTCACAGACTGCCTGGTCACATCAGACCTCATTTCGATAAGTTCGTTGATGGTGAGGTCCGTCCCGATCCCAACCACCCTCACGGTCCTCCTGAGCCTCATCACGGTCCCGGTTCCAGACCTCACCACGGCCCTCGTCCTCATCGCGGACCTCACGGCCATCATGGTCCTCACCACCACAGACACCACTACTTCTTCCCGGGCTTCGTCCGCGCATTTGTCGCAGTCTTGATCCCCGTAATGGCTGGTGTGACCATGGGTATGTTTGTCAGTTTGATCGGCATGCTCGTTGGTCGCTTGATCTCTTTCTTGTGGATCAAGTTTGCTCGCGGAGGTCAACGCGGCTATGCCAGTCTCGCCCAGTCAGAAGAGGGTTCTGAGAGCGTCGACAAGGTCACCTTGGTGGAGAGCGTGGTCGAAGAAGAACCTCTGCCAAAGTACGAGGACGCTCCTGCATACGATGAGAAGGACCGCCAGTAGACATGTCGCCTACACCATGGCTATTTACAACCCTTTCTTGTTAGCACTTTGAGTTTTTCTCTTTACGATTATGTTATCTCCTTTGTCCTCAGCTTCTCGGACCGGACAGCCGGCCTGCCTTCACTCCATCCATCCCTGCCAATTCAGTCGTTACGTAGGCCTTTGCTCGCACTCCTAGAAGTTATAAAAAGACGTTAATAACACAAAATTGAAACATCAACTTTTCCATATTCCAAATATCTTCTCCGTTTTTCTTCTAGCGTCTTTGTTTGCAAGTCAAGATTGTACATACAAAAAAGTACCTTTCATTGTGGATCTTTGGTGGAGAGTCATGCATGGCCTTTTGTTTTCATGCATGAACAAAAAAAAACGGCACGTTAGGGCTATTCTATCCTTTTTTTTTTTCTTCCTCCAACAACCTGAGCCGTCAATTTTTTTTCTCTCTCTCTCTCTCTCGCGAAATCGTCGTTGAAAACATGCATAACACGGCAATTCTTCGTGCGCGATTCGTTAGGGCACGCTTTCTCCTTCTTCTTCTTCTCTCTTATTCCCATTCGAGCCCTCCTCGTGTCGAGGGCCTGGTTTTGGGAATTATTTCCCTTTCTTTGCTCTGCTGATGCTTTTTGACTTGACTAGTGTTTGGAAACTACATCATCTCCGGGAGTGACTCGTGCACGAGGGGTTAAAAAGTGAATGGTGAGTGAGGTATCGGATACTGCGGATTTAAAAAAAGGAGTTTGTTATTGCATTTACCCAGCCGTCATTCTTGCAGTTGCATGGGTGATATACGCTGTCATATCCGTAGATCATCATGGCAAGTGGGTTTGATGCGGTTGCCTGTTGACCATTGTGTTTTTCTTTCCGATGTTTCTGGTATGCTATTTGACTCGCGCTGGAGATTTTGAGGGGGGGGGGGGAGAATATGTCGAATGTCCAAATTCCGTTCTTGCGCCGTGCTTGGATATTGCAGACGGCATGGATAATGCACATTACTCTGATGACTTGTTTTCCCTGCCTTGAAGAATTAAAATCTGTCTTGGTCATGTCCGGGTAAGGATGTTTCCGCATCTGCATAATGTCATGAAAGCCGTGGGATGGCGTAGCAAAACACGCATGCCTCTGGATTCTCAAATGCAAGCAGTGCATAGATGTCTGCGCGGCTCAGCGGCTGTAGTGTCATTGCAACACAGATGCAGGATAGGGCCGAGAGCCTACTGACGGCTTGTTAATTGAGCTGTCCGTCGGGCTGTGACTGATGCTTTCCCAAGCAATTCTGTGTGCCCATGTCCGATGGATGGCTGTGTTCCGCATCTGCTTTGGTCTCATTGGAAGTCATTGGTTAGCGTAGCACTACGGCAGCAGACATCAATACCTCTGCGTGCTCAAGTGCAAAGTATTGACACGGTTCAGTCGCTAAAGCACTCACACGCGGCTTGCATGTTGCCTGGGCCTCAAGATTCTGGAGAACGTGTCTGATATCTGCTGCCGTTCATGGATAATGCAGACCGTCTAGATGATGTACGGTATCCGACGAGTTGTGGTCGATGCTTTTGCAATCAACATGCTGCATGGAAGCTTGCAGAATGCCTGCTTCTTGACCAGCTTGCGCTCGGATACTTCCATGTGATAGAGTGATGGCGGCAGAAAGGCTGTGGATCATTCTCTCACCAAAGCGCTATCAGGAAGTAGTCATGGGGTTGGTGTGCAGAAACGACTATGTGACCCAGGCTCGGAAAGCGCATACGCGGATAGTGATTGCGTCTTGTCGTGACCCTGTTGATGAATGAGGGTTTTGAGACAGATAGCGGACAGAAAGAAAAGGCGATGGCATCAATCGAACCCACCTCATCAATGCTTCTGAGAATGATCGACGTAACTGGGAAGGAGAATCGTCGATGTGATGAGACTGACGGGTAAACGATTTCCAGGGTTGCACTTTAGCGGTTGGTAGTTCCTTCCTTCGGTTATGCACTGACAGAAGGCTTGTGTCTGCTGTACGCCGTAAAGAGCAAGACCATTTACCATATATCGAAAGGTGTTCCTGCCAACATCTCAGAGGAATTGTTGGCATCGATGGAACGCTCTGGAACTCCCATGTTTGACGCCCCTGTTCGCAGCACCGTTGAATTGATTCAGCGAATATTGCTGACCATGTTTGACAGGGTTCATGGCCGATTTTGGTCCAATATGGCTTAATGTATGCGTTAATGTCAACTGTGCATTAGAACACTAGCGGTTCCATTAGAGCTTAGGTGAGAGGAGCGCCTGTATGTACGTCGCGTGCATGTATTGTTTTTCCGTGTTGGACAGATGGTCTGTGTTGGTTAATGAGAGGCTAAGGTCTGCGTAGCTGTAGGGACATGCTCGGAGTCCACACCGTACTACGAGAGCTTGCCAGCACATGCCGGAGGTGAGAAAATGCCCAGGCGGCAATCGTGCCAATAGCCAGTAGCTAGTGAAATTATCCCCTTGTCATCTGCTCCAACAGTCGTCCCTGGGTATGCAAGTGCCGGACAGACGTTGGAAGCTGGACTGGTCCAAGACGCCGCCGGCTCCTGCAGAACCACGACGTGGAGTGGGTCTGAAGAACGAAGATCTGAGTGAGTATCCCTTGACCCACGACGGGCCAGATCGGTAAGTGGATGCCGTCCAGGAACGTCTTTCGACAAGTCATGCCGTGATGGAATTTATCTTCTGCTGTAATCGGAATGTCGGCCGTTTTGTGGACACCGATATGGGTGGGTGTTCTACTGTTTGGAGAGGCGAGCTTCAGATCTACTTTGAGCACACTGGCGAGTCAGTGCCCACGTCTGAGACTCCGAGCACGGGTGGGGGAGAAGGACAGCGCAGCCCATCATGTCACGGTGCCTGAACGATGGTCATGCACAGAAGTGACAGAAGAGGAGCTGAACAGACCGCCTGATCATCTCGACCAGGCAGACAGCCCTCTTGCTTCAGCTCTGACGCATTGCATGTGCCAACCTGTCGCTCTTTCTATTCTGCGACGCCGAAAAAATCTTGATTGTAATCAAACCTCGCAGTAAACATGGCACAAAAGACGGCTGTCAAGGGTTGGCTAAAACGAGCTCAATTTAGACAGATTGCGGGACGGTTCGTCGCCGGTATGACCGCGACGGCTGCTGAAGCGTTCGTACGTAAAGAGCCGGGTCTAGAGAATTTGGAAAGTGAGCCATATTGGTGGAGAATTTCGCTTCTCCCTGGATGCAATCAACCAACAATTGCTAAAGTCTTGGTTGTCAACCTTGGCTGATAGTTTGTCAGATTGTATAAGTGGACCTGCAAGATTGTGTTAGAGCCCCCGTGCATGTGCTAGCTTGTTGCGTGCGCAGCTGAACGCACAATTTCTTCCCTCAGAGTCAGTCTAGTCACGGCACACAAGACTTCTTTTCATGAACGACGTGATTAGTGAAATGTCAAAATCCAAATATGTCTTATGGTAGTGAGATGGTGCGGGTATCAAACCTTGGCACAATGGCAGGCCATCAATCTGTAACTGTAAACTTTGTTCCTTGTTTGACACTTGCGGTCAAGCAATTTGGTCCAGAACACGCATCTAAGACAAATTCCGAACTTCCTGGTCTCCTTGAATCCTTTGTGTGGCTCGAGGACGTGCCGTACCCGATTCAAATTGATTGCATCTATTGCGCAGCAACTGTGATCTGCAGATTAATATATGTGTACCACAATCGATCATCTCGACGCCGTGATCATCAGGTCGGTGACGCGATGTGCCCTTGTCGACTGCTGCTGGGGCCTCGAGGGTTGTGGCTGGGATTTGTTTTTACCCTTTGCCCTGTGCTGCATGCGCGCACGGTACCATAGAGCAGAGACCAAGATACGTGTCAAAGGCCCGCGGACAACCCAACTCGAAAGGTTTCATCTCATTGGCAGTGACGATGTGATATGTTATGGCCAGCCGCCCTTCGTTGAAGAAGACCGTGTGCCTGATGATGGTGGTGACGTTCAAACGCAATCATAAAGCCTTGTCCACTATCAAGAAGGGAAAATGCGTTAGTGGTAACGCAACAGTCTCTGCTTCGGAGGATCAAAAGGCTCTCAACAGACATGTCGACAAGTGGCACTCTCGTCTTGGAGCTGAGATCCCATTCCTGGTTGGTTTCAGCAACGACACAGTCTAATCTGCCGGTGGCGCAGATGTGCGGCAATAAGGAGGTGTATGGGAGGCTTTTCCTCACGGAAAAATGACGCTCGATATTACCAGCAAAGATCAGCAGCATTGTCACAAAAGCACAAAGGTCGGAGCGTCTTTGCTCAATATTCCTGACTGTCCTGGTGGCCGATGGAGTGTACGAATAGTTGCTCTCTCGAGTCATGAAGAGATGTCAAGACTCAGGGCCTTTCCAAACGTCGAGCCCAGTGCAGAGGACTGGTTGATTAGCGGCCGCTTTCGTCCGGCAGCCGAGCCGACTTGCTGTGTGGGAAGCGGCTGCGCCTTCTCTTGACCGCGGATCGTGGAGAGTGGGATCTGAACCAGATGTGACCCGACCCCCACCGGGAGCTCGACCAAAGAGATCTCGCTCGTTCGGGCCACGATCTCCTTGCTCGAGGTTGAGCACTTTCTTGGCGATGGAGCCGGCCTTAGCCGGTGTACATTAGACTTTTCGGCTCTTGAACGTGTGTCTCGTTCGCAGATCCCGCGAGATTGCACTTGCAAGTTGTCAACGCCTCTAGTCAACTGGGTGTGATTTGATTATCGTTGATTGTGGGCGTGAAACGGTGTGCGCGATTCGATGAATCCTTTTTCCCACTGGTATAAACCGTGTTTCACTCAGATTACTCTAGCGCTGGATCATCATGGTTGACGCTGAACGTGTTTATGTGAAGCATAAAGAGGGCTTTACTCGAGTCAAGCAGTGTTTGCTTGTCACTTTGAAGTTTGACACAGCGAAAACTCCGAGTCTACAAAGACAAACCAGCATTAGACTTGCCGCTCGAAGCTTCATCACACCGACTAAGAAGGCATGCTCGCTTTCGTGTCTCGTTTCGTACTCCCTCCGACTTTTGGCTCGAGCATCCTGGTAGATCCACCGTCGGCCAAAATCCGGCTTGAGCAAACAAGGTTCAATGACAGGTTCATACGTCCGTAAGGGTGGGACTCCGGGTGGAAACCTACAAAAGCCTTCGTGTCGTGCTGTCAAAAGTGGTCGGCGGGCCCGAGGCAGAAGAGAATTCACCAGTAACGTCTGCCACCGAGACCTTCTTCGTTTTAAACTTCCGCAACAGTATCACGATTGTTCCATGTCCCGGCCTCGTGGTTTTGCTCCCGGACTGCTTGCTGGAAATTCCTCTAACCAGCACTTGGAACAGTAGCAAAGACTGGGAGGCTACTGTTCCGGGCTGTCTGACTAGGTCAAGCGTTACGCAATCTACTATTCTAAGCACTTCTACACACTCGCTCGTTGACAAATTACTGCATGTGACCTTGCCTCAAGCAGTTGATGCTTCGCCGAAGAGCAGGAGTGTCCCGAGTCTAAGTTAAGGTGTGTGCAAGTAAAAAGAAGTATAAACATTAAGTGATGTGACGTATGTATATGATGGATTGTAAAAAGCTGTCGTCAAATCCTTTTGGGTATCCGCTGTTTTCCCCTTTGCATGTTCCAGACCAATTTAATATGCCCAGGCTGCCCTAACCTCGATTGGGCAGCATGCCCCGATTGCAATCCCCTTCGTGTCGTGCCCTACCATGTCTTCTGCTGCTGTGAAAAATGAAACTCCGTCAAATGATAGAAACAAACTTCGCTCAAAGAATAAATGAGACTCGAAATCATGAAAGATGCTGGAATGATTTTCATTGCATGTCATCGTTGTGGCTGCCGGCACGACTCTTGTCACGCTTCTCCCTAAGCTCAGGGCATCGGCGTCTGTGGTTGATGAACCAGTTGCTGACCTTGAGCAAATGTTAGTTCTCAGTTGCTCTTAGTGGATGTAGTGCACGATCTTACCTGAGTCAAGTTGATACCAGCAACAGCAGCAAAATGTCTCTTTTGCTCTTCGCTAGGGTATGGGTTGTGCATGTTCTCATCGAACCATCGCTTCATGATCTCTGTCGATTGCTTGGGGAGATTGCTGCGCTTTCTGGATTTTCCATTTTGGTACTCGTAATGCGATGGAACGAAGAATGCATGGGAGTAAGGGTATGGAGCATTGCCATAGGGTTGAGGAACGTCAAGCCTAGCTGGGTACTCTTCCCGCGGCATGTTGTTTGCTGCCACAGGCATGAAGGGCTGACGTGGAGGCTCCACGGCGTATCTTTCCCGTGCAGGCTGAGGTTGATATTCGCCATAACCAGAGTGCCTACGCATTTCCTCGTCTTGTGAGACAGAAGAGGCATTGCTGTACATACTCGAACGGTTGCGAGCAGTCAACATTGGATCCGAGGTAGCGTAGATATCAGAACGGGGCAGGGCAGGGCTCGGGTAAGTCCTTGTTAACTCGGTTCTTTGGCCTCTGAGGTCTGGAGAAGCATGATGGCTGTGAGAGACAGGGCTGCGGTTAGAAGGTGTGGGAAGGTCGTATTGGGAGCGGGATCTCGTTTCTTCAGGACGAGTGGACACATATGGCAGGCTCTTGGGAGCGGAGTCAGAGAATGTTCGCTCGGGTGTACGAGTATCCCAGCCCGAGTCAGTTCGTGTCCTCTTGTTGGGGTACAATGCTGCTGGTTTGTATGTAGGTTGATGATCGTAAATGGGTTCTCTAGGTAGAGGTTGCAAAGAATGCCCCTGTGAGGGAGGCGTTGCGGGTGGACTCATGCCTGATTCGCCGAGGACCTATCATCCATGAGTTTGATGACCGTGAAGCTGGAAAAACCTCTACTTACCGATCTCAAAGAAGGCAGCGAAGGCTTGCTGGTCTCGCCGTTGTTGTATGGCGGTGAATGAGACGAGGGATAGCGACTTGGGTACGACGTAGTAGAATAAGATCCATGGTGCAGAGGAGCGTCTCTGCGAGTTGTATCGTGATACATGCCAAAGTTGTGTCGAGAGCGGTCGATCAAAGTGACGCCGTCCATGATGTTTGATGGACTGAGATATGGCAAGTCGTTGATGGAGCAGATGACAGGCAATGGGGTATGATGTATCCGGCGGAGGGGTACAGTCGTTGAGGTGAGTTGGTCCAGAAGGTGGGAAGAAGACCAGAGTCGAAAACAGGAAAAGCAGAGTTTCTAGACTACCAGAGGATCACGAGGTGGAGGATGCAAGTCGACTCTCGGGTACAAAAGCACATGTATCGTCTGCTGGTGCTCGACGGGCGGTGCAGCCCTCTCATGTATAATTTTGGACAGAGAGCACGCTCCATCGTTTTGAACGGACCTCCCTAGGAGCCGTCAGTGATTGTGCTAGCGGCCTGCGCCAACGACACCAAGCGCAAATCATCGTCGGTGCATTGATCGGAGGGGCTTGACTTAGCACGCCGGCCAACCTGTCACAACCGTCCCTGGCGTCTTGGGACGGGGCACCAGAAGCAGACAATGCAAAAGCCGACTCCATAGCGATGGGTAGCGGAAGCTTGCGCACGAGCCGTAACCCGGGCGGAGGTTTAAACGCATCGCCATGCACCGTGATGTATGTCTCGATCGGCTTCCGAACTTACCTGCTTTGGCCCATGATTATGCTTCTCATCCTACCCATGCAACTTGGGCAGGTTTATGAAGTTTGGCGCTTCTGCATGCCTCCCAAACCTACCTGAGCGGAGACTTCGCAACGAATAACGCAGGGTTTTGGTCCTCGTATCTCGACGTGTCAAAAGCCCCTGACTTTCCCTGTCGTCCTCGTCGTCGTTGTCGTCGTCGTCAATCTCATTTGGACTGTCCACAAGCAGGGAGTTGCAATCTGCGGTTTTCTGACTTGGCATGCCGCCATACCCATTGATTCACAGCTAGTTTCATAATGCCATGCGGTGGCACTAACGCTGTTGTGGTTCCCTATGGGCGGCATTCGCAGTTGACTCCGCGCATCAGAGCTGGAGGTACTAGCGACAGGCGAAGAACAATATTAATGCCGCCAGAGTCAACGACTTTAGTCATACACAAGTCATGTCTCCCCGCATAAAAGGCGCACGCGCGGCACGTTTGGTATATCAGCACGTTCTAACCTAGATCTATGACAGGCTGTCAGGCACATCGCACACATGCCAGCTCGAGTGCGAAAGCCTACTTGGTGCCATAAGTAATAGACTACAGCTGGTGGAGATGTAGCTCAAACTCACATGGAATTGAAGTGTCCCTTGGGCGAGATTGGCTATTGGTGATGTAACCTTTTCTCCACCAAGCAAATGACACTTTCTTCGGAGTGGGATCCCAGAAGAAAAAACAGGACCCCCACCCATGATAGTCGGACATCCTTGAGCTAGGGCACAAGGGAGGTGCAAGACGACCCTGAATCTGCGCGTCGAGTATTGGAACGCACGCAACGATAGTGCGGCCGCAAGAGACGACCGATCTGCTGGAACCAGTGTCTCTGCCAGGTGCAGCTGTGCGCTTGGTCGTTCCTTTGCGCCGTTCTGCTGCTTGCATTCATCCGACGCATCAGGTATTTCTGTTCAGCTGCCTGACAGGGATTGACGAGTCAGCGCTCGTAGGAGCCGGTTTGGGCAGGACCTTCAAAACTAAAAGTGAACCCAAAACGGCGAAGACGCCACCATGGAAGAATGATTTGTGTTTTTGGCGTCTCGCATTTGAGCAGAGTTGTCAGTAGCGGCCGCACCACTGACGTGCAGGCCAGGGCTCATTTTCTAGAGGCATTTGCACGACTCATGACGAGTTAGATATGCATTGACACATCTTGGCGTCTGTGATGCGCCCCCCTGATCAGTAATATTCGTTGCCTGTCTCTGCTTGTAGTACGCACCGAATTCTGAATGGCGCTGGTCATGATGAACATTCGGAGCGTTCAGATCCAGATGGTCAGGTAGGCTGCCAGTCAATAATAGTGGGTCTCGTCCTCCCTCCTCGGAGCAGAGGAACCCACGGACGCGCCCTTTTGCGCCTACTTTGACTGTGGCTTGAACAATCTCTCTGCTTGACAATCCCCATCTGCCTCGGATCTCGTGTCCGCTCTAGCGGCTCTGCATACACAAAAGGCAGGCCCACTTGTCAATAGTTGATGCTGATCCCATTTTCTGAGGAGTCAAAACGGATCTCATAGACGAGAGCAGACCTTTGCGATTTGGAGGTTCGCCGCTACTTTTGCAACATGACTTAGAAAAGCGACACAACAGGCACGGGAAGTCCTGCGAGCACCTGCGGAAGGATATCCGAGGCGGCTTTAGATTTGAACTATACATTGGATGCGGTGAGTGCAAGTGCCTCTGCGTACCTACCTCGACGGTCGATTACCACCCATGGCTGCATTCCTAGACTCAGCGCAGAGACAAGAAGCAAAAACGTTTCCCTGTGCATGCCTGATTGCGGCGCGAAACCTGGAAGCCGATCTAGCAGATTGATTGGGTTTCCGAACGGCAAGTCATCTTGTCGTCTTTGAGGCTGTGACAAGGAGCGGGTGTCCCCGCTTTGATAGGTGCCAGGATCTCCATGCCTTTTCCGCTACCAGGGTCAGCTGGCTGCATATGCACGTTGCTGAGACCTTCTTTGTCTTGCGACCGCAAAATGCAACCGCAAGATGCAAAACCGGGATGGGTAGTCCCAGATTCTACCGAGTCGTCGGGCTTCTCTTGATGTTACCATTACGCCTTGCTCCTGGAAACGCCAATATGTGGACACGTGCATCACACGGCAGATTGGACATTCCACAGACATGGGACTCGGATTCACAATCTCGTGTAGTGCTATTTCGTTGCATCGTTCGTTGTACATCCATACTGGATCAAACAAGGACCTGCTTTCTCCTTGCTTGCACGTCAAAGTCCCTTTCAATCCACCTTTTTCGATGCTCGAATCCTATCTGATACAATAGCCTGGAGCCAGCATGCTGCGACTGTGCAAATGAGTGGTCCGCACACACGTCTTCGGCTTGCTAAGCAGGGTTCGAATGCAACTTAACCGCCCATGCAGCCGGTATGGCATTTCACACGCAATATATTGCAGACATGTGAGTTCGATCAATCGCGGCAGTCCTTGACCAGGGCCGACCACCCTCGATCCTTGCGGCACGACCCACTAGATGCCGTGTAACATCATCTGGAGAAGCCCGATCGCGAACCAAGATGAAGGCCGCCACGACATGCGACTACTGAATTACCAGGCGCCCGGCTGTATAGACATATTGCACACGTTGTCTCCTCCGTAACAACGACATAAATGACAGTTGTGGTCGCTGCCATCACATGGCCCAAGTGTTGTCTAGATGATCAGCCTGCATAACCGGGCAAGAAAGGGAGAAAAGACACCGTTCCCGATTTCGCCATCACACCGCTCTGCCATCTTGCTCCCTTTCCCTCGGGTTCCGCAAGTTGAGATCTGACAGGCGGAAGTAGCAAAGTATCCCTGCTGGTGGCTCGCCAAAAAGCACACGAAACAAGTCAACCAAAGAGACAACAGCAAATCAAGACAGCTGCCGTGAATCCTTTGGCGTGCCGCATGAACTGCGACGCCATCGTCCTGGACCACGCCTTGAACCATTACATGTTGTGCAACCCCATCGCGTTTCCAGCGCGACGGATTCGTTCAATGATAGGGTCCGGCCCGCCTTGACATTTGCGCCCTCTCGTTGGTTGAGTCTACACAAGCATCACCGTCCGTCGTTCACGCTGGTGAGGCACGCTGCTTGCCTGCCGTATCGTGCTGGACGCCGGCGCGTATTGTGATTGATCGCATAACGCGGTACTCTTTAATCAATCTTGTGAACAATGATCCAGCAGGTGCAGTGCAGTACATCTTGCGCGCGATGAAGCAATTTCCGATCCTGGTATCCAATCCCATAGCTTCGGGACTTGCTGTGAGTTTCAACCTCCCTTCCATCGTTGAAACTCCACTGTGTACGATGTCACTAATATACATCATGCATAGTAGATTTTGTGCCTCTCTCGCACATGATTTACGAGTAGTCACATCACATCTCCTTGCGTGACCCACTTTCCTTTGGTCCATCTTGTGATTGATTGGCATTAACCTTTTTGAGTTTCATACGAATCGTTGAGGCACGTGTGAACACTGGTATCACATCCAACGGTGTTGATTCAGAATGTGCTGTAGATTGGATGACTACCGATCTCAACCAAGCTAGTTCTGTAGGCACCGTCCAGTGATAACGAAGCAGACTAGAGCGTACTTTAATTTTCGTCGGCGAGGACTCGAAAGATGACACCCACATCTCTCGATTGAGCGGCATAAATTTTGTCATCATTTGTAAATCTCAGCCAACACATCTCACACCTCATCTCAGCCTCTTGGTGTTCACGCCGATCAACGAAGAAAAAGAAAGGAATGAAGTCAGGGTGGCATTCCTCACATTACTCTCGTCCAAACACCCTCCGTCTAACCACGCATGATTCCAACGAAACCCGATCATACGCGAGACCCGAGACCCGAACAAAGCCATCCGGCTACAACTGTGACATCTAACGTGGCGACTTTACACACTGCTTATTTGTGGCCTGGCCACTTTGTAAGTATGCTCATTGGCTGAAACATCTACCCTCTGTTCATCACCAAGCATCTTCTTCTCAAGTATCATACACCAGACCATCACTGCAAAGTCTCGACTTACAACATCCAAAAAAAAAGCCCACAGTCATGAGCATATAAAGCGGGTACAAGTGCCGAGATCTCCGACCCTCCCAAGAAGAAAACCCAAGTATCTGGAACCGAGAAAAGAGAAATACTCTATATACCTGAAACCCAGAAATCTATACGCACACCATGAGTGGGAAAGAGAGTCTTAAATGAGGGGAAACAAAGAAGGGGGCGCACACAAGGAGGGTTTCTCTTTGTGGGATCGATGCCGTGCCAATACCTCGTGCTTGGGTTTCCAGCTTACATGCAGGCATGGGAGATTGGATTTTTCTTTTTGTTGCTTCGGTCTCCCATGTCCTTCCCAGGACATTGGTAACGAGCTAGATGCACGCGAGGTGAATGGGATTTCTGTGACGAGTTTAATTCATTGCGATGTGCATAGATTCACGAGTCAACATGGCCAATCCTGCTCGTTCTGTTGCTTTGTGCTGACAAAAAAAAAGTCGTGTGTTCATAAGTCTAGTTCGTATGCGTGATGCAGGTCTATATACATTTTTTCCGTGTTCCTTTTTGATGAGTGTGGCAGCGGCGATTTTTCTGAGCCTCTCGCACTTGATTCCGAAAAAACGCCATCGCTATGTGACGAAATAAAGCCAAAAAGCCTCAAAATCTATGAAAAAAAGCAAGCCATCGAGTAGGGCATGCTCACTGTTTCCCCAACCAGCCGATGTATGGTAGATCATGTGCTCGCCTGCTGAGGCCAAACCTCGTATTGCAAGACAAAAGACTCTACGCGATGAGAACAAAGGCGACAATCAAGGCTGTGACCAGAGAGAATGTCGAGACTCCGCTTCGGGTAGAGTCAGAGGTGCTCGGTGCCGAGGCAGCGGTGCTCACGTTGGTCCTGCCGACAGCGTTCGTGACACCATTGAGATTGTCGGCGGTCTCGATGGCTGGACCAACATTGAAGAAGTCGACCAAGAGATACGTAGGTGCTTGGCCGTAGGTGTTGGCGCATTGGCTTGCAGATGTTCCGAGGTTACCAATTCCGCCTGATGCTGCATTGGTCGTGCTGATGTTTCCAATATCGGGGCTTTCGATGATGGTGCCAAAGAGGCTGGTCGTCGTATAGAGGAAATGGTTCATCAGAGGCATCAAGTTCTGCTGCAATGCCGAGTTTGTGGTGATACCAGAAGGTCTGTTGATCGCGCAAGAAAAGTTGGACGGCGATGTGTTGTCGTAGTTGTTCTCGAAGATGTAGCTGTACTGGGTCATAAGATAAGGTGCGGCGGTATTATCATCGAGACTAGCGACGAAGTTGATGAGACGTTTGCCATCGTTGATCAAGGTCTGAAGGGTAGGCCATTCGCTTGGAGCTGTGGTTGAGGTGGGAGTGTAGGCATATGATGCGATACCGGCGGTTGTGTATGCGCTCGCCAGGTCCGAGGCAGAGACATCGTCTGAGTTGACAAGCAGAACAGTGACGACCTCATTGGGGTTGCCATCCATCCACGTCTTGATTTCTGAAAGCCATTCACTCAAAAGTCCAGCATCGAGGAGGGTGCAACTTGTGTGGCACATGTGTAATGTGTTGTTGTTATTGTGAACTTGACCAGTCAATAACCTGACACCAGCACCCAGCTGGACAGTAGTGTTGTAGAATTGGTTGCCCGATTGCGAGTTGCCTGTGGATTGATCGCGCAAGAAGGGCGAGTTGTGAGCCCCGAGGTATGTTACATTATCGTATGTTCTACTGCACAAGTCTGGAGAGTTGTTGCATGCTGTAGCTCTCTTGGTGACTGCTGATAAAGTCACTTGAGCAAGTGATGGTAGCAGAAAGAGGCCCTTCAAGATATTTGTGCCGAATATCATGATTGCTAAAGAGAAAAGGGTCAACGGAAGGGCTCATCTTGCAGCGATAGCCTCTACACACCTAATAGATGCGACACAGGATTTTGAAATGTCTAGTATGTCTTGTCTTGGTTTCTGAAATATTACGAGATGAATTTATCGACAGATGCTCGAAAGGGCCAAGTGGCGAACAACCAAAACAGAAGGGGCGGATGTGATACAGATGCTTTTTCAAAAATGTTGCAAAATGAGATCGAGGATGACCAGTAAGCACTGGATGGAAATACGAATGATATACACAGAGGAATAGGAGGTAAAAATAAGACTTTGGTCGCCGTAATACGACTGCGCCTCACGAGGAGCTGTCGTAATCAGTGTCTTCTCGCATTACGCAGCTCGAAACACTCCTCGGCCGATGCTCCTCACACATGTCATGATTTGCTCGCCACCAAGAAGGAGATTGCGGAGTTTGCAAGGGTTCTCCAACCGCTCATGGATTGTCATGGTCGCAAAAGATGGAAGAGATGGATTGAAGTTGAAAAAGACGTGGGGCGGGTGTTGGAACGCCAACCACTTGACGACAATCACAGCTGAAATCAGAGAGATCCCCGTCGTACCTCATCAACTAGAGACACGGTGCACAGTCAGACTTACAGCCTCCAAATAATCATCGCCGGGTCATTGAACACGATCGAACATGGAGTCCGAGTCATCAGTCATCCTCAGGGCTCCCGGCGTGTCTCAAAAAGCCCAAGAGGCATATCGGTCGCCCAGCCTCTCGTTTTTGCAAGGCACTTGGCACGTCACTCACAGCACTCTGCCCATGTGGAAGTCTAAACGCAATGTGCAAATCACGTACACGGCACTCGCGCCATCGACACCTGACGCAACGCCAGACCAAACAGACCGCTTGGACGACGTCGTGTCATACCAAGGGCTGGATTCAGACAAGGTGCACACGGTTCACGGCGTGGACAAGGCTAGTGGTGGAATTGGAGTGACAGATGTTTGGGACTGGCGAGGAAAGGGTTGGCTCATGATTGCGAGCAGTCACTGGGAGGTTCTAGGATGGGCGGACAGCAACGAGTCAAGTCAAGACAGCTGGGTGGTGACATATTTCGCCAAGACTCTGTTCACGCCGGCTGGAATAGATTTGTATAGCAGGCGCAAGGAAGGATTGAGTGAGCAGACAGTTCAGGAGATCAAGGCAGCGCTTGGTCGTGTGGACAATGAGGACGTCCGTCGCCTGTCGGCCGAGGTGTTTGAGGTCAAGACGGACAAGGCATGACAGGAAGAAGGTCAGAGATCAAAGCACTCAACATGCCCAGACATGTCAACAGCATCGCACTGGGCCATGCAGGAAGTTTTGAGGCCATGATTGGAAAGAAAAGATAGAATATAGCTGCTTGGTTTTGGGTATTTCGATCTTGGCATAAGAAGCTCTATTGCGAATAATGTACAGTAGGCAAGTGTTTAGTTGCTGGAGAACCAAGTCTTGTGGCCCTGTGTATCGAGTCAGATATGTGATAAGGGTCGGGCGCGTGGGAGCGGTATAGACGCACGAGGACCATTCTGCCCATCATGTACATGGTGGCAGCCGAGGTCGAGGCAAGCAGGGCGTAGTAAGGGTAGAGCATCATCTTAGCGCGAGGGCCCTTCTGCCACTGACGGAGACCGTCGTGGGTCTGGTGCATGCGCTGCCAGTGGGGGACGTTGTTGCGGCGGTAAAGACCGGGAGAGTTGAAGCTGTACGAGCTGGTCAGCAATCGTGCGTCGCGCAGTCCGGGCTGCCGATCGTTCCGTGGCACGGCGGATCAATTGACTGACCCTGCCATTTCGAAGGGTGGTAGAGCGGAGATTGGAATGTGCAAGACGACAGGAAGGTGGCAGGTGCGAGATGTGCTTGTTCGGGCATGTTGGCGTGACGGCCGCCAGCTCCTTCACGCCCGGCCACGGCAAACGCCGTCTTCGCCTTCTTCGGCAACATTTCACCTCCGTGTGCGACTGCCCGATCAATCATTTTTCGCCATGCAACAGCAGCTGCTTTGATCGGCAGGCGTCTCCATGTCTTCTGACAGAGGCTCGCGCGTGTTTGCACCTTCCTTCCTTTCATGCCACCCGGCGCGCCTGCGCTCCACAGAGGGTTGGCTCGACCTTCAGCTCTGAATTCTCGACTGTCCTGCACCTTCTGTCCATCGTTGCAGCCCTGTCTACGCCCCAGCCTTGTCCGACCTTACACTGCTCCTTCTTCTCACAGAGGCCAGCTCCATGCTGCTCCTGTGGCTAGCATCGAAAATGTCCGTCAAGAGCTAGAAAATGCCCGCAAGGGTGACACGAATGTCCTCAGTCCGAATGTCGATATGTTTGCGGCTTCACACGCCGAGAGCAAGAACTTTCTTGCCCGTCTGGCCTCATGGACACCTTTGTTCACCCGTCTACAAAACAGCTCGAATGCTTTCCTGACCTTTCGTCACGAGGCTGATGTCTGCAACCGCCTCTTTGCTCCCGGGTCTGCAGACACACGCTTGGTCGACCAACCGCAGTACCTCCAGAGCATTCATCTCTGGCTTGAGATCCTTCGCTTTCGCCTTCGTGTCGACGGCCAACCTGGTGTTATGGACGTCGTTGAGGCTGTGGTCGATCGCCGAGTTGTCCTACCCTTACGTGGGCCACAGGCTGACCAAGTCTGGTCAATCCTTCTATGGGCTGCCGTTCAGTCCCCTCAGATTCTCCGTCGACTTTACCCTTACCTCGTCGACACCCTACCTCGCTCGGGCCTGCTCGACATCCGTTTGTATCATCGTCTTGTTGGCCCGATGCTGCGTCAGAATCCCATGTTCGCTCTATCCTGGCACAAGCGCATGCGGAACGATGCCTTGGTCCCGTCCGACTTCGTCCCGCTTCTCGCTTCGTTCGCCCAAGACGTTTGCCTTAGCAACCACAAATCAAGAGCCATCGAAGCATACAAGAAGATATACACATCGGCCAAAGTGAGGCATGCCTATGACGAATGCATGCTGCAAGTCTGCCGTCTGTTCGACTTCCCTGACGCCGTTGACATGCACAACTTCTTCCTTCGACATGATGACCACCCCTCACTATCCATGCAATCATTGCCCTCGATTATTCATTTGAACGAGAATAGTTGGCTTGTCAAGCCAGGCATCAGCCCCAGAACAAAGGCTCGCCTCGCCGGTCAGATCATGGCAGCACAGCACGAGTTCAAGTCTCTGCGACCTGCTGGGCCTGATACACCGCGTGATACAGGTATACCTGCCTTCACGCGGGCGTCGATGAGCACTCTTGTTGGCGATGTTCATAATATTCGAGAAAAGGAGTTGAACGATGCCTTTTGCGCTCGTCTCTTTGCCACAACAGCATTCTCGACCGACTTGATCATTACTGGTCTGCGCATGCTTGGTCTGAAGGCTGTAGGCAATTTAGCCTTGCGAGAGATAGCTGCTCGTGTGCCCGCTCCACCGGATTATATCACCGTTGTTGACGCTATCAAAGCTGCCGGAATATCTGTCGTTGAGTCTGTCTTTAGTCGTGCACTCCAATCTTTCGCAAGTCAACCAGAAAAACATCAAAGCTTTGAGTTCTTGGTTACTAGCGACCAGCACCCAGCGACTTACGAAGACCGTTCCCTGCAGAAGCGGCTCTTCTCTTCTTTTCTGGCTTCTGGTGATCACAGTCAAGCAAATGCTGTTCTCGATGTACTGACGATAGACGAGCCCAACCCTGAGAACTACCACGCGAACTTGATTCTCCAGGCATATGCTCGCCGTGGCCGAAAAGCATCTACGCTACAGATCTTGCACGAAATGCGATTACATCGGATTCCAGTCTCTGAATCGTCATTGCGTACCATCCAGTGGAATTCGTTGAGGCCTCGTCTTCGAGCTAAGAGACCAATCACACAACAGAACCACAAATACAGAGATGACCTGGATTTCACTACCAATGTGTTTTTGGAGACCATGCGTACTGGCCAATCCTTCAATCCTACACGATGGCATGAAATCTTGAAGCGCTATGGCATGCAGAACAGACTGGACGCTCTCGATAGATTGTCTACCTGGTTAGCTTCATGGTATTCTGGGCGTCTCAGTGAAGACAACAAGTCATCTCTGGCAATCCAACCTAAAGATCAAGGCATTGGAAAGGATCAGAGTCCACTTCAAGACACAAGCGTTCGGCACCCACTGTCTGTGATATTCACTGAGCATCTGCTACGCGCGATCGTAGCATGGGGCTTCAAGAGCGAGATGTCATCTCCAGAGCCTGTAATCACTTCTGAGTTGACTTTATTGGCAAGTTCGGATGCTGAAAGAAGTGAAGTCGATGCGGAAGCGACTGATGATGGCAAGGACTGGACCAGAGGTCTGAAGCTCATCCGCAAGCTCGAATATCTTGGGGTCGATCTCAGAGGTAAAGAGTTACGAAGAGAGGTAAAGCTTCGGTTATGGATTCTGTACGGTCCAGGAAGATCTACTGTACCTTCGAACAGACAAGCCCAGCAGAACAACAAGCTCTCTCTGGTCCATCGGGTCAGACGTATTCATCGCATTATGGGCATGAATTGGCTCAGGCTTCCTGAGGAAGTTCGAGATCAACCAAATGTGAGCGATTGGGCAATGTACGGTGCCCTTTTCAGTCAACCGAGAAGGAGAAGAAGAAGACAAGGAGATCGTGGCTGAATATGACTGCTACACGCCCTCGATCGACTTGTGGACATGGTTCTCTATGTATATTATTCAATCGGCCGCAATATTTAGTTATCCCACCAAAGTCACCAATGCGAGTGAAATGGTTCGTGCAATGTAGCAGCTAGCGATCGACTCATCACAGACCGCTAGAATAACTCATGATGTTTTGCATCATCGGATAGAGGAGCGTTCGAGGAGACATGCAGGATGGGTTCTGCGTCCACGGCATCGTGCACGACGTGCTTGTCGCATGTCACTGTATATAAGAATAGCATTAGCCACTGTGCGTATATCAGTGCGATTATCAATCTTGGTATCTTCACCTCGTTCAGCACATCTGTTTGCTTTGCTCTGGTCGTCCTATGAGTAGTAGATATTGGACGAAGTCATTGCATTTGTCGTCGTCTAGGGACACTGGTTCTCGGGAAAAGTTTACTTGTAGCAACAGTCAGAGAAGAACTTGATTCATACATGGCATACAGGAGTGCGGGTCGGCTGATAAAAGAGAGATCAATTGATATAGCTCTCTGCTTCAAGCTGTCCGACCGAGTAGGATCACCTTGACCCACCAACATGATTCACAAAAAAAAAAGTCTACGACGTCAAAACCTTCACCTCGCAAATGAGAAAAGAGACAAAGAACAGGATCGTGAACGTTAAAACATGGCATTTCTTTAACTTATGAAAAGTATCGAGAGTGAATAAAGAAAGGGAAAAGCCTCTTGCAGTCCTGTGTACCAGTGACGCTCGAAACTCGGTTTTCATAACATTTGCCCCTCCTCCTTTTGCAGGGATCAGAGCTTGGTCAAACGCAAATCGGAAGAGATTTATGCGTTGCCGTCAACCTTGGCAATGTAGGCCAGGAGGTCGAGGACACGGCGGGAGTAACCCCACTCGTTGTCGTCTGCACAGGGTTGTCAGTGAGAAGTAGATTGAAGACTGGACAAAAGCAAACTTACACCAGGAAACAAGCTTGACGAAGTTGTCGTTGAGCGAGATGCCGGCCTTGGCGTCAAAGACGGAAGACTCGTTGGCACCGCACAGGTCGGAGGAGACAATCTCGTCCTCGGTGTAGCCGAGAATGCCCTTAAGCTCACCCTCGGAGGCGTCCTTGATGGCCTTCTTGATGGTCTCGTAGGAGGCACCCTTCTCGAGGCGGGCAGTAAGGTCGACGACGGAGACGTTGGCGGTGGGGACACGCATAGACATACCGGTGAGCTTGCCGTTGAGCTCAGGGATGACCTTGCCGACGGCCTTGGCGGCACCGGTGCTGCTGGGGATGATGTTCTGGGCAGCAGCACGGCCACCGCGCCAGTCCTTGCCGGAGGGACCGTCGACGGTCTTCTGGGTGGCGGTGTAGGAGTGGATGGTGGTCATGAGACCCTCAACGATACCGAACTTGTCGTTGATGACCTTGGCGAGGGGAGCAAGGCAGTTGGTGGTGCAAGAGGCGTTGGAGAGAACCTGGATGTCGGACTTGTAGCTCTTCTCGTTGACACCCATGACGAACATGGGGGCGTCAGCAGAGGGAGCAGAGATGACGACCTTCTTGGCGCCACCCTTCAAGTGGGCCGAGGCCTTCTCGGTGGTGGTGAAGACACCGGTGGACTCGACGACGTAGTAGGCGCCGGTCTCAGCCCAGGGGATGTTGGCGGGGTCACGCTCGGTGTAGAAGGTGACCTTCTTGCCGTTGACGATCAAGTCCTTGCCGGAAACCTCGATGGTGCCCTTGAACTGGCCGTGGACCGAGTCGTACTTGAGCATGTAGGCCTGGAGGGAGGGGGTTTAGCCAATGGGTCTCATGTTTGGGAGCTTGCGGGGACATCTTACAGCGTACTCGGGCTCAATGAAGGGGTCGTTGACGGCGACAACGTGGACGTTGTCGTGCTCGACGCTGCAGTGGCGGTCAGTGGCCAAGCTCCGACCAGGAAACAACAGATCCAACTTACGCATTGCGGAAGACAATGCGGCCAATGCGACCGAAACCGTTGATACCGACCTAGAAGAGTGTCAATCGCTGCCCACGGCGCCATGAGAGGCAGACTGGTTGGAGCTCCTTACGTTGACAGGCATGTTTGTGTGGCTGCGGGGTAGCTGTTAGAGCTCTGAAGACGGGAGAGAGGGAGAGAGGGAGAGACGAGAGGTTGAGGTGGTGAGGGAAGACTTACAGAGTGAGGTGGTTTGAGGTTATAAAGTGGGAGTGGTGTGAAGGAGGGATGGACGATGAGTGCTGGATGATGAAAATTCGTTGGGCACAATCTCGTGGTGGGGGGATGATGCCGCTCAAGACTCAAGGTCCGATGGCCGCTGGGCGCACAGACGAGTGACCTGATTGGGCCTTTGAAGAGATGGCTCTGGTGGGCAAGAAACAACTGCAACTGCCTGCCTCTACGTGCCTCAGATGCTCTCCAGCTCTTCTCAGATCCACGACCTCGTCCGGTGCAGTGTCTATACCATCTTTCAGCCGAGATGTACCTCCAAAACCACGTCCACCCGACTGTCCCCGCGAAAGACCCCTCATTCTTCCTGACTCACTCCCGACTTGCTCCGCAGCTCGGCTACTGTCTCTGTCTGACAAGGTAAATCCATCCTTAGCTCCCTCCGCCCCTAGCCGCTGCTCTTTAATACTCCCACTGCGCGCTCGACGACTGCTCGTCCGTGGCTTTCTGTACAGCTTCAAATCCTCGTTCCGAGGTCGTGTCTTGCTCCTTATCATGCGCTGCCACGGCTGTCGCTACGCTAGCCCGCCGCCTTTCGGCTCCTATCGGCCCTTTCGGTGTCGGCTTGATCGGATAGCAATCTTACGACACACGTGTTTACGCCGTACATACATGAGCACTTGTCCTCGAACATCACCTTGGTGGTTGCGTGAGCCTTGCCATGCTCGTCCAGTCATGTCGGTAGCACTTCGTTGTCTCGTGTTCTGATCTTCTGACAACTGATCTGTTGGGACTCTTGTATCGCACTATCCAGGTGCTGCCGCAACTATGCAAGCGAAGGTCATGTCCGGTCCGATGACATGTCCGGACTGTGGATCGCTCATCATCAACCTGAACCTTTGAGCAGATTTACCTGTACATTGGATGATACAGCCTGCTCAGCATGGCTCTGGCCTGAGGCAACTTTCATGGTCGTGTATCAAATATCTTAGTACGGCAAATCTGTCGTCGACATATCCAGACATAAAAGGTACAACACATCTCTCCCAGAGACCATCTCTTGGGAGTCTATAAGTAGTGTGGATGCATGAGAATCTCGATCATGTTGAACATCCCATGGAGAGGCTGTTGAGCAGCACGATTTCCCTGCTAAGCAAGATCGCATCCAGCGAAAACACATCTTCAACCTCCGTCGCTTGTGACATTAAGGAATCGTTGTGCCTGTCGAAGACTTCAATGAGGGCATTGCTGATGAGGTCTAAAGATGATTCATAGCCGGAAAGGATGCACCCGCTCAAGGAATGTCACACTAGAGACTGCAAGGCCCGAGCCTTAGTGCTTTGCTAAAGACCCGAGAGCCCTTCGAGTCGTCATTCTGCTAGGCTAAAGCGAACCTGCCTCGCCTTCAAAAGTGGCCGGGTGGCTGGTGTGCCTATCACGGTTAGCACATCATCACCAAACCAAGCATTGCAGCCGGCGACAAGCAATTTCCCCACGTCTTGTCAATTTGTCTCTCCAAAATCATTCTTGCAGAGCCACGACCTTGTGAGATGCGAATCAGACCGCCTTGCTATCTTTCATAGTTGCCGACCGCTTGTTCTTTCTCATCCGTGTTCCATCCTCGTCGTACCCATGTCTAGATGTTTGCTTGCTATCGAAATGTCCTCGTATGACCAGCGCGGATCTTGCCCAGAGCGGACAAGCTCCCGCACTATAAAGATCTTTCCTCCACATTCTCCCTTCGCAACTGCCCTTTTCCAACAAGCGTTATCTTGCGGCTAGGCTTCTTAGTACGACATGGCAGAGCTTATAAGAATCCCCAGAAGCCTGTCTTCTGCTTGTCCCGATTGTCTCTCAAACAACACTCCTGCTCAATGACTTTGACTGTGACCTCTCTGTCGGCATTGGTCCTGGCCGGCCTTCCTCTTGCTTTGGGTCAATTCGTCAAGGTTCCGACGAATTGGACCCACGCAACTGGCTATTTGGATGTCCCGGTCCGCTATAAAGAAGTCCCGGCTGGCACTTGCGAACTCAACAGCACTGTGAAGAGTTACTCGGGTTATCTCGATGTCGCTGCTGATGAGCACTACTTCTTCTGGTTCTTTGAAGCTCGCAACCAGAACCCCAAGGATGCTCCTCTCACGGTTTGGATCAACGGAGGTCCTGGCTCAAGCAGTATGATTGGTCTGTTCCAGGAATTAGGACCTTGTAGAGTCGAGTCGGATGGCACCGTGGTCAACAACCCCTACTCATGGAGTGAATCAAGCAACATGATTTTCATTGATCAGCCGGCACAGGTCGGGTTCTCCTACTCCATCTCCGTGCCCGGATATACCGACTCGAATTCGGGATCGATTGTCACACTGCCAAACGCGACCTGCCCTGATTATGCACAGTCGTGCGGCACTTACTCGTACCCAAACGAAACCTTGACTGCCAACTCTACCGCTGGCGTTGCTCTAAACTTCTGGAGAGGTCTCCAAGGCTTCATGGGTGCTTTCCCTCAATACTCACGCCACGAGTTCAACTTTGCTACAGAGGTCTGTGCAACCAATCAAGTACCTATCACGTCACTAATCATGAGTAGAGTTATGGCGGCCACTACGCACCTATCATCAACCAATACATCGAATCGCAGAACGAACTCATTGCAAAGAAGAAACTGCCAAAGGCCCACCACATTAACCTCAAGACTGTTCTCATCGGCAACGGCTGGTATGATCCCCTGATTCAGTACCAGGCATACTACAACTTCACCGTCTTCCCTGGTAACACTTACGACTACAAGCCTTTCAACGACAGTGTCTCGGAAATGATGTACAATGCTTTGTACGGACCCGGAAACTGTGTTGATATGACCAAGGACTGCTATGCGCGTGGCATCAACGAGGTCTGCAGTTTCGCCGACAACTTCTGTGCCAACAATGTTGAGGAGGTCTTGGATATCTTTGCCAACCGCGACGAGTACGATATTCGCGAGTTGTCGCCTGATCCCTTCCCATCTACATTCTACGTTGACTATCTCAACACTCCCGAGGTTCAAGAGGCTATCGGTGCCTACGTCAACTTCAGCGAGAGCAACAGTGCTGTTTCCTCAGCTTTCGGAAGCACTGGAGACGACGACCGTGAGGACGGCACTATCGAGGCACTGAAGACTCTCGTGCACGACGATGTCACTGTCGTACTTTATGCTGGTGACGCCGACTACAACTGTAAGATGACTGAACTGATTTGATACATGAACATGACTGATTCCACACAGGCAACTGGCTCGGCGGAGAGGTCGTAGCCGCAGAGGTCAATGCACCTGGCTTCTCAAGCGCAGGTTACACCAACGTTTCCAGCTCTGACAACGTCGTCCACGCACAAGTCAAGCAATCCGGAAAGTTCTCATTCGTTCGCATCTTTGAAAGTGGCCACGAAGTGCCTTTCTACCAGCCTCTGATGAGCTTGGAGATGTTCACTCGCGCCATTACTGGCAAAGATATCGCCACTGGAAGACGTACTGTCAAGGGTGGCTACAAGACTTCTGGTCCTACAAAGAGCACTTACCGCGAGGGCAACTCGACTGTTCAGTTTGAGGTTGTCAATGCGACTGCCACCTATAACACCACATTGAATGGACCCAACCCGGTGTGGGCCAAGAAGAGCTTCAAGGCTGCCAACAAGAGACGTTTGTTCAAACCAGCCAAGAAAGTCGTTGATCTGACTCTTTAGAAGATACATAATAGATCGGCAGAGGACACTTATCAGTCATATTCCGCAATTTCTAGGCAAAAAGTAAAATGAAATCGTGCTGTATAACCATAAAATAACCCAGAAGCATCCATCGAGGAGACAAAAAAAAGAGAGAGCAAAGTACTGATAACAGATCAAACAGAAAACCGCATCATTTGTGCACTTCGCCCCAACCATACATCTTGTTACCGGCATTACCACCCTCCCAATAACACCTCGAATCCTCAAACTCGCCGTCCATCTTATAGAACATCCACTCACGCGCGACATGTTCCGCCTTTTTCTTATCTCTGATCTTCATGTTGAATTTGAAGGGCAGTGGCTTGGCGATCAACAGACTCGAGTAATCGAGCGTAGGATCAGGCTTCGAGGCCTTTTCGTCCGCGGCAGAGTTGAACATGCTGTCGACGGCTGGCATGTCGGGTGTACCTGCCATCGCGGCACGGGGTTTAGGTGACAAAGGCGGGCTGTCCGGGCCAGTGTGCTGCTGCTGTTCGAAGAAAGCAGGAAACTGGCCTGGCAGTGACGAGCCTGGAAGGCGAAGTTTGTACGTCACCGTCTTTGCGCGACTCAATCCGCTCGACTCGAGTTTCTTGGGTCCTTTAACGGTCTTTTGGCGAGATATTTTGCACGTGTCTGCGGGAAGCATTTTCTCTGAAAAATGCTCGTCGAGTTGTTCTTCGATCTCTGCTTCGGAAGGGGGTGTCTGCAGGCCTGTGGGCACAGGAGCAGGCTTCTCTGCTTCGACTTTGATTGGCAATGAGGACGGAAGAGGTCCTTTGGGTAGTTCTGCGGCTTTCTCGGATTCTGCGTCGCTGGCGCTGAGAGTGAACATCCATGCGAGACTGCCGATACCGACAAAGAGATCCGCTTCTGCGACGCCCATGCCTGCGCAGATGCGGCGTCCATAGCCGAACTGGCTGTATTGTGTTATGGTTGGATATCGGGTCAGAGGCTCTTGGTAGGTGGGGTACTTGATTTCCAACCAACGCATTGGTATGAACTCATCAGGGTTGGGGAAGACTTCTGGGTCGCGACTGATGGACCACTCGAGAGGATGCAAGACAGAGCCAGCAGGGATGTGGTATCCTTCGTAGACATCATCCTTGACTGATTCGTGAGGGATGCCAGTTGGCACTGGTGGTCTCCAGCGCATCGTCTCTCTGATGAAAGCTCGTAGTACGGGCATGTCAGGCATGTCGCTGAGTTTCGGCAACCTGTCACCACACACCTTGTCAATCTCCTCATGCAGCAACGATTGATACTGAGGATAATGACACATGGCGAGACAGAAACTCTGCATCGGTGCCGCGATCGTGAGAGCACCAGCTATGCCATGCATGCCTACAGCATAAGCTCCTTCCAGATCAGAGGCAAAACCAGTCGTGGCTTTGTTCTCAAGAAAGTGACGCATCCAGGACTCTGGAGCAGTCTTGCTCTTAAGCTTCTCTCTGACTTCGTTTTGTAAGATGGTAAAGAAGCGGCTCTCGGTTCTATATCTGCGGAACTCCCAAGCTTTTGCTGGCACAATCGCCTCAGGCAGCTTCTTGAGAAAACCGAGTTTGTTGGTAAGTGCACCGTTGGGCGACACACCTATGAGTAGCTCTCTGGCTCGTTGTTTGAGCTCATCAGAAGGGGCTGCAGTGCCCCATCCTAATCTGCATGTCACTCTCGATATAAACGATTCCAGAGCGTGGTTATAGCGCGAGGGATCTGTCATGAGCTCGAACAAGAGACGGACAGACTCAAGTTCAGGATAGTTGTAGAACGCATTTGCCGATGACTTGTCCATGATTTGTTTGGCGAATTTCCTTTGTCTTGTCCATAGTTCTGCCGTACGTCAGTATGCCGCATGAGACCAGAGAAGGTGAAACATACCGTTTCGGGACATGAGAGGAAGGTAATGGCCACTGGTACGGTTGTCTGCTTGTAGTGAAGGAATGAACGGACGCTCCGAGTTGTTGGCTGCACGTCTACCGAGGATCTCTTGGGCTACACTGTCTCGCGTGATCCAGACGTGGTTCTGGCCAGCCAGGTTGACTTGGTAGATAGGTCCGTATTGCTGTCCCCATTCATGGAATTTGAGGAAGCTGTTCTTATCAGGTACGTCTGGTACACTGCCCAGAATAGGATAACCTAAAGACGTTGGTATGTATTTCGTCAAGTCATGAGTCTGCTACCAACCTGTAGGGCCTGGCAGTCTCTGCACTCCTTCCGGTAGTTGGTTCTTCTTTTTCTGGTTGCTGATATAGTTGATGGTAGATACGACAGCAAAGACGACCACTACCGCTATGAGAGAGATGAGCGCCATGCCAGCTAGATATTATGCTTCTTAAGCAGGTAGATGGCGAAAGGATAAGGTTACAAGGCAAGAAGACAATGGGAAGTATCAGCCGAAACCAGAGATGGTGAAATGTAGTCTCAGATGGTGAATTCCATGTAGGCTACAGTCACAACTTATAATCACCCACTGCCCATGATCCGACCGAACGTATCAGGTCCCATACTCGCGGAAGGCAATTCGACGGACGTGACTATTCAAAAGTCTCTGGACACTCAGTACCGACCTACCCTTCTGCTGATGCTATTTCTGATTGCCCCACACTGGTTTGATAGTGGAGTCGATCATTATGTGGTTCGTGCCATGGCAGGCCGAGCCTTGGATGTAGGAAGGCGATGTTGATGACTTGCCTTTCGAACTGTCAGATATGCTGCCACGCGACTATTGAACTTGGCAGAGACGATTCGACTCTTCGTTGAAGGCACGCGGTATCATCGGCATGTACACACCGCATCGAAGGGTATGTGGGTGGATAGGATTAATGACGGGACATGTCTTCCCCCAAACATCTCAGACAGCATCTCAGACGTGGTCATCGTTTCGAATTGCGTCTCCAGTGGATTTGTAGATCGTCTTGTTTAGGAATAGACATGTGAAACAAGGGGTCGTCGTGTGCTCGAATCATAACACTTCCATTCTGTCGCGGTCACTGTACAAACTTGCGTGGGGGATTGAGCCAAGCCCTTTGAATCAGGATCTGCTCAAGGTGCTCCAATGGCCCTGCGACGAAGCGATGTTCTTGTTGGGTAATGCGTCGCGGAAGGAGAGTTCTCAAAAATGCTTGTCTCCAGATTTGGCAGTCGGATGTTCGAAATCTGTGCGCGGCTTCAACCTCACCTCGCGACTTCCTTCCGATGAGGAGAGCCGAATGCTCCTACCACAAACACCAACCGCGACCCAAGACCTGCAGTGTCGCTTCGGAATGGGCATTCAGAAAGAATGACAACAAATCTGATTAGCTTCGCTGCATAATCAGAATACTTGGGCATATTCGCGTACTATAATCAACGCCTATCCTTCAATTCTGGGCCAATTACATACACAATCCATTCTATTGACCTTTTACTATAGGCACATTCAATCACTCGATATCTCACCCCACCCGCGGATTACCAATCCTAGCATCTTGGTACTTGCTTGGACGATATTGCTCCACTGAATATTACGATCCCGCGACCATCCTCACATCTTGGCCATGCAAGGCATTTATCAACACACCAATCAAACAAATCGATTTCACACATTTACCTGCATCTACAGAGTAATTCGAAGCAGGGTCTTAGGCGAGTCTTTCTGCAACGGTCGATAGCCCTCTTTGGTACAGATTTCGTCAAAGCCTCACACTGATCATGGCTGGCATTTTCCGTCATCGATCAAATCGGCAATCTGGTATATCTCCGCAGACTACTGCACCATCCAGCCGAAACGTCATCGAGCTTTAACAGAACAATGACTATTCGAGACGCCTAGCTAGAGTCCAAGAAACACAAGACTACAAAAACTTGGAGTGTTTGCTCTATACAGATGCCAACGTAGGGCTATAGTGGCAGTGCATGCAACTACTCCAGGCCTCTACCAACTTGGCGGCAGTCCGATATCAAGTTTCCTTGACTGCCGGTCTTTGGAGCTTGACATAATCGATCGAAACGCGGCAGTCAGTATCGGGATGTAGTCTCTGGCCGAAGAAGCTTCGCTGTTGTTGACACTGCTGATCCGGGATGATCAGTCGTGGTCTTTCACGTCTCCTGACCTCCAAGTTACTGAGTTGGCATCAAGGCGAGCTTGGCTAACTTCCATTGTTCAGCTACGTCGCAGCGTTGATCGCATATGATCACCAGAAGGGGGTGTGCTTCGGACCTGGCCCCATCTCGCCTCGCGTCTTCGAAAAGTCCAAAAGATAGACGAGAGCTACTGCCATCATTGAGAGCATGTCATGGAGCCGCTTCCCAAGGATGATGGTCCCCTGCCCAATATTACCGTGATTGGGTACAGATATGACTGTGAAAGTGGGAAGTGGTGGGAGGTTTGTGCACCTTTGTTCACCTTTGTTCACCATGCATTTGTGCAACAAGGGCTATATGCAACCAAAACTTTGCATCTCTCCAGCCCGACAAAAGGTGATTTCAAGCAGATATGCATCTGCTTCATCTGATGAACCTGGCCCGATTTGAACGGACGACCTTGTGGATGCCCTGGAACGGATGACCTTTTGGTGGGTCTCTGGAACAGACTGGAATCACACGCGCTACCGCTGCGCCACAGGTCCATAGATAAAGGCAATTTTTGAGATCGAGGTTAACTGAAGCCTGATGACAGGGATTTTCGCTCGTGCGACAATGTGATCTGTGCGTCAGGATGGTCTCCACCCTCCCCGGAGACCCTCATCTTCCGACACGTCCATTCTCAGTGCCTCCAGCCTTCTTCCAATCACCTCCTTGACGTCTGCCCAAAGCTCGACGCAGAATCCAGTCCTTGCTTGTGATCTCTTCTTCGTTTATAGTCTCGGGGTGTTGCTGTCTTTTCGCGTCGATTATTGCACTCCCATCGAGCACTTTCAACACGACATCATCCGCCGGCCTAGCAAAATATACCAGACTCATCCGTGTATGATCAGCCTGTTGTCCCGGAGGATTGACGACACGATGAACGTTGGAACGAAGAACCCCTGCCGTGAGCTTGACCATGGCATCTCCCATGTTGATGACTGCGTGTCCTCGTAGTGGCTTGACATAACACCACTCATCTGAGTCAGGCGGTAGAACCTGCAATCCTCCGAGGCGATTGAACAAGACAGTCACGCTGCCGAAGTCAGTATGTTCACCTAATGCTGTTTTGCGATCATCCATTGGTTGAGGCGGAGCATGAACCCAGCGGACTTGATCACCGGATCTAGCAGTGAGTCGGTGCAGAGACGGCAGCTTGTCGTGTGGCAGGCCCAGACGTTTGTTCAAAAGACTCAATAGCAAGCTCACAATAGTATGAGAGTGCTGTGTGAACGACCTCAGCAGATCCCTATGTGGGCTCAGTATTCCAGGAGCAGGCAATGCTTCCGAGATCTCAAGGATATCATCTTTCGAGACCTAAATGTAATGTCAGCGATATGACGTCTGCGTCTCGAGATCTTGCTCACGTTATAGAACTCGTTGCGATCTTTCGTCCCTTCAGCATCGATGACACCTTGACCATATCCTTTGTAGCCAAAGTAGCTTCCTTGGTCTTTCAGGTCGTATCTGACCTTCTCATCGACTGGCAGATCAAACACCCCTTTTCCAACATTGAATAGGTCCTCAGCCTCACGCAACAATTGTTCTCCATTGATGTGTTTTCCAAGTTTCGAAATCTCTTCTGCTTGAAATCGTGCAATCTGTCGGCCATTTCCAGCAGCTGAGTCAATTCGAGAGAGCCCTGTCGGTGCATTGCTCACCAAAATGCTGCCTTGATTGGTTGTTGTTTTCCGGAGGTCAAGGTAGAAGAACCCGAGTCGGCAACTTGCTTCCCATAACTTATCAGCTTCCTCTTTGTCGCCGCTAGCAAGTTTGCTCAAGCTTATGCGAAGCAGTGGTGCTGTTGCAACATCTTCTGGAAAAGGTGGCAAGTCATGAAACAGCAGGTCTGCTTCGGATTGCTCTGCTGTGTGGGGTGTCAACATCTTGATGACCTGTTGCGAGCACGCAGTTCACGGTGTATTGGATCAGGACGTCTGTCAGAGACTGGCGACTGTGGAAATGTAGTTGAAGATCAACAACATCACGATCCGAGGTTCCCCTCATTTGGACATGGTAACTTTCATTGACGATGAGAACACGGTGATGCTGCGACTGTGTCTGTCACATGCTCTAGAACTGAAATGTTGGTTCTAGTCTGTAATGATCTTCTCGTTCGACCTTTGTGACGACTTCCAACAAGGGTTTCAGCTTACCCACGTCCGTGAGCTTGCGACGAGATGATGCGACTGCGGTGCGGAACACTTCCGCATACAGCGACTACACAGTCCGGCAATAGTCGAGCATGTTGGTATGGTCTTCCTAGAGCACTTTTTGAATTGTTTGCATATTCAAAAGATACCGGCATTAAGACAAAATCAAGTTTCTCAGTGAGAAGCTGCCCTCCAGTGGAAGGAAGTGTTATACCAGAGCATGCTGAGAAAAGCTTAGTCAGCCGCTAAGATTTACTCATCCATGCATCCACGTTTTTGGTGCTCGAAAAAGTGCAAGCACAATGTCAACAATATAGAGAATCAACGAGGAGGCTGGATCGCTACGTCAAATGGATGGCCAACTCACGCCGACTTCGACCACAGGTTCTATCGCCCGAGCCCGACCACGAACTTCACGCGCGTGTAACGTCTGCAGAGCACGGAAGGTGAAATGTGATGGTAACCTGCCATGCCAGAAATGTGCAAATGGTCAAATCGACTGTATATACCCTGGTGGAATCAAGTCGCGTGCGGATGGCAAAGTCAGATCAATCGCACCGAAACCTGCACAACGACGGCAAGGGACATCCGAGGCCAGATCAGAGCAAGCACAGCAACCGAACATTCGCAACGACGACGATCCTGTCACAAACAAGAAGCAACAGGAACTGCGTGCTGGAATTGGAGCGTTTGATCGCAATACCGACGCTTACCAATTCTACGGCCCTTCTTCGCATTTCTCGTTTGTACAGCGATTGTACCAACGTATTCGGCGTCAAAGTAATGCACCTTTGAATGTGTCACCTCAACTGCCAGAGGGACTGCGGAAATGGGGCATTGAACGCCAAATATTTGCCCATGGTGATGAGCGGTCATCTCAGGGCACAATACCGGATAGTGCTTTCCTGCCCAAAGAGCTAGGTGAAGCATTCATTTCAGCTTACTTTACTCTTTTACACCCTCAAGGCCCGGTGCTGATTGAGGCTGACGTCCGTCAGACGTGGAATGTGCTCTGGAACGGTCCTGGTCATACGCCTGAACATAGCAAAAAATTTGCAAAGGAGAAAGCTATCCTGAATATGGTCCTCGCGATTGGCGCGAGGTTGACTGAATATGGAGATGCTTCGCCATCTTCATCGGACGACTGGGCTCAGCACTTTTATGAACGTGCAGGACTACCGACCGACTCCTTTGAGGAAACGTCACTACTCGGCACTCATCTCTTGCTACTGAGAGTAAGTCAATCTCACCTTGGACTCATACAGCATCATTCTTACAAGATACCAGGCACTATACGGCATGCAGATCGGCCGACCAAACATGGTCTACCTATGTCTTGGTCACGCTGCACGGTCTGCCATGGCTCTAGGCCTACATCGTGCTCAAGTAGTAGGCGGAAACAATTTCTTTCTCAATCGCCTCAGATTGACATTCTGGACAATCTACTACATGGAACGCATGATGTCCATGTTCACGGGCAGACCGTCTTGCTTCCTCGATGATTTGATCGACGCTCCTTACCCCGACGATTTCCCACAATCTGATGGCGTTGGCCAAAATATCGAATTTGCATATATACGAGCAATGGCCGAGCTAGGCAAAATCAGCCAGAAAATCATGGTCTGCAACTACTCGAGTACGAGAGCAAAGCGAGTCACGGATCTCACAGAAGTCAATCGAGTGAACCACGAATGCTCGCAGGCCTTGCGAGATTTGCTCGACACGCTTCCTCCATACTTGCATTTCTTTGATGAGAAAGCACCTCTTGGAGACGGTGCGTGGCAAGAAGTCCAACGCAGTTGTCTCGGAGCAACGTATCACGTCGCTTGCATCCTGATCAACCGTCCGGCATTAGTATACGTCACCTTTTTCGAATCCAAACAACAAGCGCAAGAGAGCATCGGCGACCGCATCGACATCCAACACGACATCGACTTGACTGTCTCGTCGGCCAAGAGCTTGATCTCTCTCGTCTACGATGGCTTCTTCAACCGCTGTCCCGCCATGAGAAGAGATGGCAATATGGTCTACTTTATCGTCTCGGCCTGTCTGGTCCTCCTCTTTGACGTCCTCGACGCCGAAACAACACCAGCGCACGCAAAAGAGGTCTTCAAAGCGGTCGAAAAGGGGCTCAAATGCCTTGACCGCATCGACCACATTGGCTCTACAACAGGCAGAGCAATAAGTCTGGACGTCATGAAAATCGCAAAAGACGCGCTGAAATCGACGGAACCGACCAGTCACCTTGGCTCGAATCTGATGGAGTCGTTTACGTGGCTCAACAATGAGATGTTTGATCAGGCGCCTTATGATGCTGCTGGGTCTTGGCTGTACAATTCTTTGGAGATGCCGTCGTTCGATTATAGTACGATGGGCATGGCTGACTTGTTTGGGACTAACGGGGTGGATCTTGTGGGGCCTACCGACTCGAATTCGATGATGCTGGATGTCATGGGTCCTACATTGTGAGAGGGATAGGGTTTCACTGGTACTGTAGCATGGTATCAAATGCGTTGAGTGACTGTGAACTTTTGCACCGGATGATGGATTGGACTGTTTGATTATCGGAGCCGCATTTCAACCTCGCAACAACATCGATTGACTCTTTTGAATGCTCAAGATTGCCAAACGTGGATTCACAGAACTAAAAACATTGTCGTTTGATAGCCTCATCGATGGAGCAGTAGAAATACTCAAGCAAGATATCCAAAACAGGGTGGTACTCTCAACGAGCCACGAAAAGCAACTCGTGACATTTGTACTCGGTGACGGAGAATGACTGTGTCTTTCCTGCCACAACTGCGAGACAAAGATGTCGTCGAACTAGGCAAAGAACAGTGCTGATGTGCTACAAGGTTAAAGACACGAGCCTGGAATGAGGAGGAAGAAACGACCACGAGCGTCAAGAAGAATCTGGAGAGCAAGGATTTTATTTTTCATTTGCTTGTTTTGAGAAAGCGGATTTTACGACAAGAATCGATTCACGATGGCAGTGGAAACAATGTTGGGACATTTACGAGGTCGGAACTCCATCACCCGATCGCATCCTGCTCTGACCTGACACAGAGGTCGAGCAAGAGTCAGCGGTCGACAGCAATCAAGCCTGGTTCAGACGGCATTTCACAAGACACAACGACATAAGGACAAAAACATCACGATAGGCAGACGCAAAAGGGTTGAGCCTTTCGACGTCTCTTGTCCGTGCCTAGAGATGGCCTCAATTCTCAAATGAGAACGAGTTGATCTCGCAAGAATTTGCAACAAAGGCAAATGGTTTGTTCGGTGGAGAATTTGCATTTTCAACTAATACGCTGAAGAGCACACCCACCCAGCTACCACGCTGACGACAAATAAAAAAAATCTTTGATGCCTGCCGGGATATGCCATGCCACCTTTCATAACTTTTCTTGTTGTCGTGTCGTTGTTGTTGACATTCTCATCTCAGAAGCGAAGAAGACGCTTATGCGACGAGCTGGACGACACCACCGGCCTCCTTAATCTTGCGCTCGGCCTCGGCAGAGACGTAACGGGCGCGGACGATGATGGGGACCTTGGGGAGACGGCCCTTGCCGAGGACCTTGGAGTAGCCGAGGGGCAGGAGGTCGAGGACGGGAGCGGAGTCGGAGTCGGCCTTGCCGGAGAGGTACTTCTCGCGCTGCTCGGCGGGGACGAGGGACCAGAGCTTCTCGAGGTTGATGACGGGAGCCCAGAACTGGTTCTGGAGCTTGTGGAAGTAGCGCATACCGACCTTACCGCTGTGAGAGGTGTTAGGATGTGGTGTCGACAGAAAAGAGGACGAGGAGAAGATACGTACAAGTAACCGGGATGGTACTTGTCCATGTTGGTTCTGTGGTGGTGCTGACCACCGGCAAGACCACGACCACCGGGGTGCTTGCGGTGCTTACCGACACGACCGTGACCGGCAGAGACGTGACCGCGGTGCTTGCGGGTGTTGGAAAGGCGGGTAGGCATCTTGACTTGTTGTTGCCGTGGGAGTCGCGGATGGAGAAAGGAAAAGAGAAGCAAAGCGCGGCGCAAAGTTGCCAAAGTCGAATTTCGACTGTGGTCCGGGCTTTGGCGAGCATCTTGGCGTCGCGGCTGCTGTTTCCTCGCTTCGGCTGCGATCATGTGACCTGGAGAGTCTAGCAGGCGAGGTATTGCTTGCTTGATCATGTGACCTGGGGAAGAAATCGCTTGGCGCACGTCATGCAGCATTCACATGCGTTGCACAGCTCGTCCCCCTTCACTTTCTCACCGTACCACACAGACTCGACCACACCATGGCGGACCTCAGAACGCTGTTTCTCACATTCAATTGCGGCCGCGAGCTGGTCAGCACCGACTTCTTTGCAGCCAGCATCAACCACGGCCTTTCCAAAGCACATCTTCCGCCAGATGTTATAGTCTTGTCATTGCAGGAGATTGCTCCCCTGAGCTACTCGTTCCTCGGCGGCTCCTTCTTGTCGCCGTACTTTGAGCGCTTCTACCAGGCCATCAAAAGACTCAATGAGCTCTGGAAACATGACGAGCAGTATGAGACGATCCTCTGCAGCAACGTCGGTATGACAGCCCTCATGCTGTTTGCAAGACCCGAAGTCGCGCGCAAGATGAGAAATGTCCGAACGGCTGGGACAGGAGTTGGCGCGTGGGAAATGGGCAACAAAGGAGCCGTAGGCGCTCGTCTAGCCTATGCGAACGACCATGGCAGCGAGATGGACCTTACCTTTGTTGCAGCACATCTGGCGCCGCATGAAGACCACTGGCAACGCCGAAACTTGGATTGGCGCACCATCAATGAGAATCTAGTCTTCACGGCTGTCACTGGCGCCGAAAAGACGAGGACGCGTGCGACCAATAACCAAGACGTCCAAGACGAGACCGAACCTTTGCTCTCTTCCGCTACCGACAACCAAGACGCTTCGCACGAACAGTCAAATGCGCTCATGACTCCAAACTCGTACACATTCTTCGGCGGCGACCTCAACTACCGTACTTCCGACATTTCACCACACCCTGACAATCACCTTGCCTTTCCGAAGCGCAGTGACTCGTCCGAAGATGCCACACACTACTCGCACATGCTGCCGAATGACCAGCTGTCTCGCGAAAAAGCCGCAGGAAACACGCTGCACAACCTCAGTGAAGCACCCGTCCGATTCGCACCAACATACAAGTTCTCAAAGAAGGCGCAAAAGCAAGCCGCACAGGCCGTGGAGAAGGTCGAACAACAATCACGCTCAGGCACAGACTCTGTGACAATACCAGATGAGACGGACTGGCTTTGGGCTGAGCATCGCCATCCTAGTTGGTGCGATCGCGTGCTGTACCTCGCACTTCCTGGTCGAGAACCTACCATCCACACCTACAACTCTCTGCCGCTACAACCGTCGTCAGACCACAAGCCTGTCATTTTGTATGCTTCGATACCGACGCGATCGTCCAAGGCGCAGGAGAATGCGGCTACAGCACCTTTTCCTATCAAGGCAGGCTGGAAGCAAAGGCGCGAGGGTGCGAGGCGAAGAGAATTGGCGGTCGGTATCATAACGTACCTGGCCTTGACGTGGGAAGGCGAGGCCTTGTTGTTCGGTACAGTTCTGGCCATCATTGGCGGATGGGCTGCTCTGAGGAGTTTGCTAGTATGACGATAGATGGGCATCCAGACCATTCTTGCATGTGTAACGCGACATGAATCATGACGAGTTTGATGATTGATCAATAAAAAAGCGTGTGGTATCGTGATTTGGGGTATCGCCGTCTCCAAGCAAGCCGACTGCTCGGCATCTCTATATCTACATCCTTTTAACCTCTTGCCTCGAAATGCAAAAAAAAAAAAAATCATTTCTCCTTTGACGACTGAGCACGCTCCTCCAACATGGTGACAAAGCCCCTCGAAAACCTCTCGACCTGCTCATACGCAACATCAAACCCCTTTGGCCCACCATAATAAGGATCCCTGACCTCCTCCTGCCCTCTTCCGCCCCAAACCCCAAACAACATGACCCGACCGGCCTCCTCCTCGACCAACTGTCCCTTGCCCACCAACCTCCTCTTGACATGCAACAAATCCTCCTCATTACTCTTATCCATTGCGAAGATATAGTCGAAATCCTTGAAATCTTGCGCGTGGAATCTCCGGGCCGTGTGGGTGTAGAACGGGGCGGTGATGGAGTGGGCCGAGAGGACGGCGAGGGTGCGTGGATCTGGGGGTTCGTGGATGTGGTAGGCGTCTGTGCCGCACGAGTCGATGTGTGCGATGAGCGGGTGTGCGGTCGGCAGGGTGTGCTTTGTCATGTGGCGAAACACGCCTTCGGCCATTGGTGAGCGGCCTGTGTGGAAAAGGGTTAGGAAATTTTGGTTGGGCAGAGGAGGTGGGAGAAAGCAAGTACAGATGTTGCCCAGGCAGACGAAGAGCACCGAGACGGGCTTTTGCGCGTTTGGATTCGAGGGTGGCATGGTTGATTTGGGCATGTTGTGGTGCGATTGACGAGGAGTGAGAGAAGTGTAAGAGACGAAAAAAAGTTGGAAGAGTTGCGTTCGTTCATCGGCATGTGAACATCAGGGTCTGGAGTTTTCGGCCCGATGGATTGAGTGACGACAGGGTTCGTTCTCCATCTCTTCTCTCTCATCTCATCTTTCAATTTCTTGATCATCACCACGATAATCTTATGAGAATGTGAGGTGAAGGTGCAAAAGAGGGCCGTGTTCAAGTGCCTCTTGCGCGTTCGACGTGTCCGAGTGGGTGATTGTCTGGTAACATTGTTTTCAGAACTTGTGTATCAATACATTAATTATATAGTATGTTTGGTTTGTCTATCATCTACAACGCTTGCTGTTTATTTCTCTTTTGTGATCGTCTTCAATCATCTGTGGACCTTCAGCCTGTTGAGACCAAATCCTCGCTGCTCTCTAATCTCCTTCAGCTCTCGCTTTGCGGCACCATCGATCATGATGTCTTTCTCGACAGCATCTTCAATTGCCTGGAGTCCCTCAGTCTTGGTTAATCTGAGCAACACTACCATCACGCCACTGGCTGCAATGCTCGCACACACCATTCCCACCATCACCAGATTACTTTTTCTGTACTTGTGTGGGCCTTTGGCATCGGCAGGCCAGCCAGAGTATAGCGCATAGGTGGTAACGATAGATCCGAGGTTACCAAGGCCAGAAACCAGAGCAGAAGCTGCGGCAACACCAACTTCGCCGTGGCGTACTTGGAAGATGGAAGTGCTCATTGCCATGATAGTGGGCACCGTGGGTCCAAGACCGAAGCCGATGATCAAGAGGCCGCCATATCTAGCCCAACTGTCGTTTGAGCCTGCGAATGTCGTAGTGAGGAGACCTGCGAGAATGACCAAGCATGATAGACTGAAGATGACGTGGCGGTGAGTGTGGAAGCGGTCGCTGAAGGGTGTGATCAAGAGGATGGCGATGAGGTCCATGATCCAGATGGGTGCGAAGAGGAGTGACAGATTGATACTGCTGAGGCTAGGGTTGATGGCACGGATGATGACAGTACCATAACTCTGCACGCCAATACCTGTCGGATGATTAGCGATGTTTTCAAGACAATGCATACGAGAAAAAGAAACATACCAACGCCGACAACTCCAAAGTACATGATCACAAGAGGCCAGAGTCGCCAATCGATGAGCACGCGACCCAAGTCTTTCCATCCCCATGCGGGACGGTAATATACTCGAGTCAGCTCTTCGTAGTGAATGCGAGCATCTTCTCCAGTAAGCACAGGTGGGCTGCGAGGCAACAAACGTCTCCAGCCAGTGAGGACTTCCACCTTCTCACCAGGTGGGTGAGGGCGATCGGGCAGCCACCAGAGCAACACAATACCAAGAATGACTGCCAACAGACCGTAGATCAGAAACATCCACTGGAAGCCCACGAGACCACCCAACCCATCCATCTTTTGGAAGCCAGCACTGACAAGACCAACAACAGCAGCAGACAGTTGCGCTGCAGTGTAATAGTGTCCAATACGTCTCGCACATCGTGATGGCGGATAGTACAAGCTGAGATAATAAGTCATGCCGGGCCACATGCCAGCAATGACAATACCAAGCAGCAATCTGAGCAGATACAGACTCCAAGCCGCTTTCATGGCCGTCATGCAAGTGCCAATGATACCCACACTCAGCACAATTCTGCTCATCCACACATGCGGACTCAGCTTGGACATGATGAGGTTTGAAGGACAGTCGAAAATGACATAGCAGACGTAGAAGAGCGCCAATCCGGTAGAGACTTGCTTCGGCGTCAAATTGAGCACGTCAGATAGGTCGTGACCTTGAGCCGAGTTCATGGTTTGTGCCAGACCGACATTGGAGCGAATGGCCGAGCAGAGGAAATAGAGTAGCCAGAATGCTACACAAACGATTAGTCTACTGAATTGTTCAATGTATTTGTCTGATCTGCATACGAGGAATGATTCTGCGGTCGATTTTTCTGTTTGTATGTTAAACATTATCAATAAAAATTGTGTGATTGTGAAGCAATTACTCACCTGTATACACGCTTGATACGAGTCAGATCAGCAGCCTCGGATCCCAATTCTTGATCATCGACGACGGGTGCTTCTTTGTTGACATAGCCAGCCAATTCCATGGCAGCAGCCTGTTCTCTTGAAGATGCCATGATGGCGAGGAATAACGTGTCAAATTGTTGTCGTCCAAGGAAAAAAAATGATTCGACACAGGGTCGATTTCTAAATCAGGAACCCAGAGATTGATAAGATATGAAATTTCCCAGAGCAGTTTTGGACGACAACCCTTCTTCCACCAAGGAGCTATTTGAACAATTACCCGAATGATGAGTCACTCCGGTTGAGACGAGCTATTATCACCAAGGTTTGTCCGAAAAGCGACTTCGGCGTACGGTTGGGGAGGGAGTTGTTCGGTCGATTTTCAATGGCCAGAAAAGCCACATTTTTCTTGATCGCTTCCCTGCATGTTGAGCGGGAGCGGAGATTTTTTGTCTGGGGCCGGTTTACCGTAGCGTCCGTCGCTGTTGACTTGCCGTCGGCAGCATCTTGAGAGTTGTGCTTGTCCGATGGGGATCAAGTGTCCAGGCGATGCCCGTCCATGCTCAATACTTTCTGGGTCACTGACACGAGTTGGAGAGTCACCGAGAGTCAAGGAAGTCTTGTTTACTGACAGAAAGTACGAACAATACATGCACCTATTTCTTGGCAAGCGAATGCATTTGACAAAAATACAATATGTGACACGCGAGCACATGGCGAAAGACTGCCGAGAAGAGCTCGATGCCAGGCCTTCTCTTTGCAGGAAATTGGTCGCGAGGTTCAAGCAGTCTGAGGTCAAGCAAGGCGTACGAGCTGAAGCAGGTACTTGTAAGATACATGTGTGAGTGGGCTGGGAGACAGCAGATAGGCTGCAGAGATGAAGGCACGAAGCATGCTATGCAGGCTGCACACAGGATGCATTGCATGTATACTCGCGGTTGAGCACGGGCAAAGACACGATTATCTATGCAGCTTCTCAGACACTGTTGGAATTGACAAGTCGAGTCTGTTGAGAAGCAACTTGCAGGATACAAGTCGATGGCCTCAGATTGCCGTAGAAAGATGAAGGGTGTTCAGCAAGAAGTGGTCGAAAATTCTCGAAGGAAATGTTTATTGCTGCTCCATGCTCTCGTTGGTGAGGGGCTTCGCGGGGCAGCTTGGGCCGGCACTGAAGGCACATCAGCCGGCAAGCAGAGCAGATGACAGCTGAAAGGTCAATATCGGCTGGCACAGAGTGGAAAAAAAGACTGGCAGCTGTGTGCAGGAAGCTGAAAGCAGAGAGTTTGAACGTAGCAAGATGAAAGAATGGGCTGGCGGAAGAATAGGAGGACAATTGCTGCGGGTGTCGTGAGTCTCGTGATGACGATGGTATAGGGTCCGTGCAATTGGGGAAGCAGCGAGGGACGGCGAGGGGAAACTGCGAGCACGAGTACCTGCCACATGCCCATGCCGGACCACGTCTTTCTCTCGCGATTCCGTCACCCATCACCCTAGAATCAGCTGTGCTGCACACAGACGCGCCCACCCGCTCATCCCTCAGCGAACATCGTCCTCGTCCAGCAAACCGGCTGCAGGTGCGACGACGCATCCTCCCGCCCACCTCACCGCGCATCCGTCCGACGAGGTCACACTCAACAGCAATCCTCACACCACACTCGACTCACCTCTTCGTCAACTCATCCCTCCCTCCTCTCCCCCGCCGATACCCTCCTCCGCACCGCCAAGACGGCGCCGAACTCGGCTGGCACTCGCACCCGCCCACCATGGCTCAGGCCTTTGACGATGACGACCTGTCGCTCTCCATGACCCGTCGCCCAACCAATGCCTCGCAAACCGATGATTCCAATCCCACCAACCCCTCAGCGACAGCCTCGAAATCACAACCCGCTCCTCCCGCTACAAACAAAAGGCGTCTGGGCCAATATGACATCGTCAGGACGTTAGGCGAGGGCTCCTTTGGCAAGGTCAAGCTGGCCGTACACAAGGTCAGCGGCCAAAAGGTTGCTCTCAAGATCATCTCTCGCCAAAAGCTCGTTACCCGCGACATGGCCGGCCGCATAGAACGCGAGATCCAGTATCTACAATTGCTGCGCCATCCTCACATAATCAAGCTCTACACCGTCATCACCACCCCCAAGGAGATCATCATGGTTCTCGAATATGCCGGTGGTGAGCTCTTCCAATACATTCTCGACCACGGACGCATGGCCGAGGACAAGGCTCGCAAGTTCTTTCAGCAGATAGTCTGCGCTGTCGAATATTGCCATCGTCACAAGATTGTCCATCGTGATCTGAAGCCTGAGAACTTGCTTCTTGACGACGCTCTCAATGTCAAAATTGCCGATTTCGGTCTGAGCAACATCATGACCGATGGCAATTTCCTCAAAACTAGTTGTGGCAGTCCGAACTACGCAGCCCCTGAAGTCGTTGGCGGCAAGCTGTATGCCGGACCTGAGGTTGACGTATGGAGTTGTGGTGTCATTCTCTATGTTTTGTTATGCGCTCGCCTCCCCTTTGACGATGAATACATTCCGACGCTTTTTAAGAAAATCCAGTCCGGCACGTATCACACGCCCAGCTACATCTCATCAGGCGCTGCACGCTTGATCAAGCGCATGCTGCAAGTCAGTCCCGTCAACCGCATCACAATTGACGAGATTAAGATGGATCCTTGGTTCCTCAAGGAATTGCCTGATTACCTTTCACCACCAGTCGAAGAGTTCATGGACCAGGGCGTTGATCCCAACAGATCGATCGATCCTGCCAAGCTAGCCCCTTCAAAACCAGCTGTGGTCCAGCAAAAGCTGCATGAGAGTGTTGTCGGCAAGTTGGGCAAGACGATGGGCTACGCAAAGGATGATGTCCAAGAAGCACTCGCTAAGGACGAGCCCAGCGCCATCAAAGATGCATATCTCATTGTGCGAGAGAACACCATCATGAAAGCCAACCCCTCCCTGGCTCACAACCCGGATCTTCAACCTTGGCTGGCTCAATCGCCTCCGACTTTCCAAACCACTGCCGCTTCTCCTACAAACAACCGCCACCCCGCGCTGGGTACTTCCAACCCCGCCTCAAATGTTGACCATCCTCGTCACGGATCCACCAGTTCTACACACGAAGCACGCACACCTGCTACAACAATTGGTATACTGCCATCGTCAGTTCCCTCTTTCCATCAAGCATACATGCACGGCACGACTCCCAGAGCTGCTATTCCGGAAGGTGAACTCGATCCGTACGCGCCAAACAGTGTTCCGGGTGGAGAAGGTAAAGAACTGACAAGCGAACAACGTGCCGCTGTTCTTAAAAGATTGAAACCTCACACCAAGGTCAATCAGATGGGTAGTCGCGACAAGCCTGAGATGATGACACCGCTTCCCAGCAAGGAGACAAAGAAGACCAAGCCGACTAAGTGGCAGTTTGGTATTCGCAGTCGCAACAGTCCTTCAGAAGCCATGCTGGCGATTTACAAGGCATTGAAGGCCATGAACGCTGTTTGGGAAGCTCCCGTCATGCGTCGTCCTGGCAATGGTGAAGGCAGTCCGTCTAGAGACCGTCGACGTCATGCGAGAGAAGGTAGCCAAAGTCCAGAATACTCCGACTCGGATCCCGAGGCTGGTACGGACCCAGAGTATTCCACCCAAGAAGAACGTGAAAGACGTCGCTCTCGTGGAGGACACGCATCAGACATGTCCGACGACGACTTCGGCGAAGAACTATCCCGCAGTCACCGTCGCAAGTCGAACGTTCGTGAGCCTCTCGGTCCTGAGAATGACTGGGGCTACAAAATCCCCGAGGATCCCTGGATCATCAACGCAAGATTCCGCAAAGACGGCATGTTCCCACCTGGAGTTGCACATCCATCATCCACACATTCTAGCCGTGTAGACTTGCACGAAGGTATTCGTCGGCGCAGCTCAACAATGGGCAGTAGCACCAGCCTAGCAGCCTCCCCCGCTGGCTACACTCCTCCCACTCAACCAAGCAGTGCTCAAGGCAGCGCTCACGCATCTACCGATAATATCGCCGCAACGGGCCCCGGCAGTTTTGGCCAAGACACGCTACGTCGCCGCCACCCAGCGCCAAACGAAAGCGCATGGGTTTACGTGACCATCCAACTATACTGCATCGAGCAAGACAGCTTCATGGTCGACTTCAAATGCGCAGGCTACGAACGCCTCGTGCGCAGACTCCGACGCGAGATCAGGACGCATGCTGATGGTGAAGCTTCAGACGTATGGCGTGATGAGGAACATGATGATGAAGACATGGATGAAGGGTATATGGGTTGCGGACGCATACCCGAGGAAAAGGACATTTCTAGTCCTTTTCCGTTCATGGACGTTGCCAGCAGCCTCATTGTACAATTGGCTCAGGGCTCTTGATCTGTTTCGAGCTCGTCCTCTCCTTCTTCTCGTGTCTTTGTCTTTACAGACTTCTTTTCTTTTCCAACTCATACCGGTCGGTCCGTCTTGTTGACTGACACAGGGGTTTTGTTTCAAGCATCTCTGCTTACTCTGCTTCGGCGCATTACGTTGACGGGCTTTTTTTTCTTCTTCTTCTTGTTGTTGTTGTTTCATAAACTCATCCTAGGAAAGCATCAGGCATCTTTGCATCTCATTTTTTCCACCATCACTCGCTATTTGCATTCTTGCTTCCTTCATCAGATATAGCAAAGAAGCCAACAGATATTGCGAGGTAGGGTCATGTTCTCGTCTTGATTCGTTGAAATCACAAAACAGCTTCCCAAAACATACTTGGATACTCTAGCCTCAAAATCATTTGAAAGAAAAATAAACTTTACAAAGACCTCAAACAACACAGAGCCATATCATGTCTAATTGCTTTCTGATTAAGTGTGTGACTAGAAGATACCGTAATTTTATTGTTTGCAGTGATGCCAAATGATTTTTTTTCTTTTTTCTTTTTTCCAGACTTTACACCTCTTACATTACAGACTCTAATGAGCCTCCCTTTCTTCCTTGTTATCATGTCTCCTTCTCTTCGGCAGCGCTCTTTCCCTTGTTGAACAATGCTCTAAAGTCGTCGTTGCTCTTTGCTTTTGTCTCCGTCTCGCCTGTTCCAGACATGGTCTTGTCCTCTCCTTCAGATCTAGCTCCAGCGCGAGCACCGAGTCCACCTCTCTTGAAGCCCAGTCCTCCACGTCTACCCTGACCACCTCTTTGCGCGGGTCTGGAAATGGCAGCTTGAGCCGGTTTGAGCGAGGTGGCAGGTTTCGAGTTCTGAACCACGGCAGCAGGCTTCGAACTCGATTTGTAGATGAGCTCGTCGTAGGTGCCGAAACGGACATCGGGGCCTAAAGAGCTGCAATCGACGCCCATGCTTACCTTTCCAGCGTCCTGAAGGTTGACAAATTCGATCAATGCACCTTCCTTGTCGCGACGAACGGTGATTTTGCGAACGGGACCGAAGGATTCACAGAAAGTTTGGATGCGGGCATCGTTGACAGTGTCGGGAAGGTTGAGAAGAGCAGTCGTGCGTTCGCGTCTTGTTCTGGCAGTCTCTTTGTTGAGCTCTCCAGCGGGTGCCGCGGATGATGTGTGTCCATTGACGGGCTGAGCAGTAGCGTCTTGGGTGTCATCGGGTGCAGAAGCTCCACTGGCGGTCTGTTGGACAACTTTCGTCGAGGTATCCTTCTTTGCCGAGCTCTTGTCTGTCGCAACCGTGACGCGAATAAGGCGGCTCAAGAGAGGCTTGTTGTTGAGCACGATTGCCGCTTCGGCTTCTTCGGCCTTTGAGAAAACGACAAATGCTGTGCCGGTGAACTTTCCTCCAACGTTCTTGATCATACGGACACTCTCGACGGCGCCATGTTCTTTGAACAAATCACGAATGTCGGACTCTGTAGCCTTGAAGTCAATATTGGCGATATGTAGCTCTCTACCTTCCGTGACAGCACCAGAACGTCCCTTCTTGGCAGTCGGGTCAGAGATCAGAGCAACCAGGCGATGTTGACCATCGAGAGCCTTGTCGTTCATTGTTGTGGCGGCGCGAGCTTCTTCAGCTGTAAGGAATTGCACATAACAAAAGCGACGTCGTTGGTTGTATTTCAGTGAAGGTAGGCGGACACTGACAATAGTTCCAAAGTCCTGGAACATCTCACGGATCTTGATCTCGTCCCAGTCGGCGGGATAGTTGGTCACGTACAGCGTCGAAAGGGTTCCAGATTGAATGCGAATCGTGTTGCCATCGAAAGACCTTCCGTCTCTGGTCTTGGCAGAAAGCACATCCTCTTCGGACTCGAACTCGATGGTGGCATGCGTGGTCATGGCATTGTCGTCAGCTACTATGCCAACAGAGAGAATGGGTCCGCAGTCGTTGAAGAATTGTCGTATACGCTCCTCTGAAACATCGCTTGGCAAGTCCTTCACAGTAATTGTTGTGTGTTCTCTGTCACGTTTGGACTGTGCGGAAGCAGAAGCAGAGACTTCGTTGTACGGCGGTTTGATCGAAGCTTCTTCTGTCTTGTTTCTCTTCACAGCATCCTCCGCCTCTTGTTCTGCTTCGTCCTCGCGTTTTCTCTTGATCGTTGTCGATGCTTCTTCCAGAATAGTATGAAGCTCGGTTGATTGGGGCTCTGCTTCGGGGGCAGCGGCAGCAGCCGCGGCTGCGGCTTCGGCAGCTTCTCTGGTACGTCTCTGCGTAAGGAAGAACTGTGCAGTACGAGCTTCTGCTTGTGCCTCCTGCAGTTCCTCAGGAGTCTCGTGCTGATGGAAGTGGTTGAGCCAAACTTCAAGAATCTTTTCGGGCCAATCGAGATTCCTTTGTTTCAAGGCTTCGCGAAGGACGCCTGTAGCTCTGTGCGGAGCTGTGTCGGGCGACTCGATGCGGATCTTGTCCGACATACGCTCATGTGCCCAGACCAAAAGTTCGAATTGATAACGAGCGAGCCAAAAGTCGGCACTTCCGGCATGAGTAGGTACCAAGCGCTCATACACCATCCTGGCATCTTGATGACGTCGAGCTTCCGAGAGGAATTTGACGCGAATCTTTTCGAGGCGGAACAGAGGATCACCCTTATAATCATCACCATAGATCTTTTTACCAGCGACGGTAGCATCTTCAAGAGTACCTGTGATACCCATGTCGGCCATGTCAATCTCGTCCTCGGTGTTGTCAGGTGCGAACGCTCTGCGACGAAGGTAACCACACCATGAAGAGTACACTTTCAAAACCTCTTCCATGCCGCCAATCTTCAGAAGGCCACTGTTGGTAGCCTTGTGCTTGACTTGTTCGACTTCATCATATGGCAGTCTGTCCACTTCTGCACGCAAGATACGCCTCGACCACAGATCGCCGGACCACGGGCAGTGTCTGGTGGCTCTCTCCAGAATCGACAAGATGATCGGGTTGCTGCCTTTGGTCTTAAGAACAAAGTCCACAAGGTCGAGCCACCACTCAATGACGGTAGGGAAGCGCAGCAAAGCTCTTTCGTACAACGAGCATCGCAGTTCAAAGTCGAATTGAGAGCGACGCTTGTTCTTCCTGTCCCAGGTGAGATATTCCGTGAAGGCATTGTACAGTGCGTTAGCATCGCCAGACTCGGCAGCTTGTCTAAGCTTCAACTCATGTGTTTCTCGAATCGCGAATTGTTGCTTAGCTGGACCCGCCATCTCATTGGTGACTGCCATCATTTCCTCCCAGTTGCTGGCGTTGAATCTAGATACGATGGGCCAGAACTTGGCAGAAGTTTCGGACCAGTTCGAGTGCGGTGTTGTCAAACGACCCATGAAGATGTTGTTGATGTGGTCGATAGCCTGAGGAGACGGGTTATCTGGGAACTCCTGCAGCATGAGGTCGATATAACGATCCCATACAAGATGACTCTCGTCAATTCGCCATTTAGTAGCTTCGACGGCTCTTTCCCAAACATTCATGCACATGTCGCGGCTGAAGACTTCCCTGCAAATTTCCTTGTCAATATCCGTCCAGATGTTGGGGTCGCCCTCAGCGAAGCCATTCGCGATTGAGTAAGTCTGCATGATCCATTCACCGTAGATGTTCCAAAGAGTGACGCTAGTGGGCTCATCCTGAACAGCTTTCTGGCAAAGTTCCATGACCGCGACACGCTCCTCACTCTTACGAGCCAAGAGAGCTTCATCGTTGAGCCAGTCCTTCCAGATGTCCTCGCCCACAGCAAACCGCGAGTCCATAGCTTCACGGGCTTGGCGCATGTCAGGCAGAAGGTTGTAATCTCTGGGGTCATTGACAACCACATTGGAGTTGCCATAGACATGTGCAACGAAGCCTTTGTGAAGCAGGTTGATAAGCTGTACGTGAGAGTCATAGGCATATGAGTTTTCGTTCAGATACTTGACAAGCCCGGTAATGGTCTGGATTTCCTGTTCGGTTAAGGAGGCGGCAGTGAAGGCACGCGGCTCAGGCGTCTGGGCCGGAGCTTCAGCCATGGCAACCTGAGTGGACGAGAGAGCAGAGCGTGTGAGCGGAGGAGCAAAACTGGTGCGGCGGTCGCTGGAGAACCATTAATTTCATGCATTGCTGTGCTCGAGGGGCGACTTACATTGATGGTAAGCGAGTATCAACTAGCGAGTGATGTCTTTGCAGTTGTTGGTGCTGCATCGAGGCAAGATCTAAAGATAGGTCAGGAATCACTCGAGTCGTTTGCAGAGCGTCATGTGACCAAGACATACGCACCTGCCAAAGTTTCCATCTGCGGCGTTGATGAATGCCGACGGTCCAGATATTGCAGCTGCGGTCGATGTGCCTGCGGCGTCCCGAATGGACTCCTTGTTTCCGACATAGGAGTGTCGAGGTTACTTCCAGGCGTTCTCATATCGTGCGAGCCATTGTATGCAGAAGCGTATGCCATCCTTTGTGCGTGGTCAATAGATTCCGGACCCAGTGTAGGTGCCGAGCGCGGTGGCTCAGGCGGCGGCGAGGTCATGGAAATTTCATTGCTAAGCCCTGAGGCAGTACGCCTACCTCCGGTCGGACGTTGTTGAGCCCTTGATCTGGCAGCAGGTGTTGCAGAGTTTGGCTGCGCCGATGGCTGTCTGGCGGGTGACTCTGATGGCGACAACAAGGCATTGATGTCCATTGCGGAGGTTGATCCGGCTCCGAGAAAGCGGATCTGATTATTACAGAGTAAAAAAAACAAGAAAACGTCGGACCGCGCTAGCTAAAAGAGCCGAAACTGCTCAGATAGAACAGTAAGATGTCGATATAGTGATAGGTCGCGAGTTGCTCTCACAAATGGACGTGACTCCGAAGGTGCAAGGTGTCAAGGGACCAAAGGAGCGCGAACCAAGCAGCGAACAGCAGTTTGCGGACAGCGGAAGCAGGATCCGCGGGAAAGGATCAGAGCGGGACGTCGGAGCCTTCTGAGCTTGCTTCTAGAAGGGCGCGAAGATGAATGAGACGACGAGAAAGGAGCAAGGAGTAGAAACCAGTTTCCTCACACACACAGCTGTGGGCACAGGAGTCTGCGATCCTCGAGTTTGTAACGGTGTTGCAATGGCCGCCTGTCCAATCAGCCGACGGACTCAGACGTCGGATGTGGAGTGGACTGAAGATTTTGGCGATGCAATCATAGACTGATCTGCGAGAGAGAAAAACTCGGGCGATCGGGAAGGGCGTCTGGACGAGAGACAGGAGAAGGACAGAGAGATGCAACGCATTATTAGGCACACGATGACTGGGCGAGCCTTGATTATCAATTCTAGAGACACGGCCGAAGCCAAGACCTGTAGGGTTGATGTTGAAGGCTGAAGATGGACAAGATCTGGTACCACATGATATGATCTGATCCAAACATCGAAATATCTCGGATCTAATTCAGCAGATAATGCTCTCTTGGATCTATCACTTGCAGCATCACTGCTCCACGGAGACGTAGAATCTATTCTTGATGCCATCCGTGGAGGCTCGGAGGTGGTAGAAGGACAGGGTCGGGACAGAATTGTGGCTTGGCGGCTAGCGTCGTCGCGGGCGAAGATCTAAAGATTCCCAAAAAGCGACAACGAGGGCAGAAGCACCAACCACTCATACACACAATGAGTGCCCGTACGCCTTCACGGCGACTGCTGCAGAATGGTGAGACACTGAGACATGCAGTCCGACGAGACCCTTCCTGACAGTGCAAACAGGCGGCCTCCAATGTCTCCACGCGCCATCTTCAACAACACCCTCTTCCCTCGGCCGCCGTTCGATCTGGGGCTTCTTTGGCAAGAGAAAAGACGACAGCCCTCTCAGCACAAGGCCCGGCTCAGCAACCAACCCCGTGCTAGACCAATACCTCAAGAGAAAGCCAAACAACCAGCAAGAAGGCCTGCAGCGCGGTGACCTGGCAGAAACGTCCATCTTCGAAGGCGAGCGCAAAACCCAGGAGATGGAAGAAAAGCAAGAAGCGGCAACCAAAGTCGAAGGCCGCAACCTCGCCGCCATGGCCACCGTCCTCGACCCCCACCCCGCAGCACGCGAGCGATGGCAGCGCAAGATGGTCATGCGCGACATCCGCAAGGGCGGCCGCTTGAACAAGGAGCAGTTCATCAAGCGCACCGAGAGAGAGAGCACCGGCAAGAGCGAGAACATCAAGACCAGCATCAAGAAGCTGGGTCCCATCGCACGCCAGATCGCCGGCAAGACCGTCGACGACGCCATCGTCCAGCTGCGCTTCAGCAAGAAAAAGGCTGCTCTTCCCGTCCTCAACTACCTCGAATACGCTCGCGATGAGGCCATTGTCAGCCGTGGTATGGGTCTTGGTCAACCCACCGTCGCTGACTCGGCCAAGCCTGTCGACATCCGCCTCAAGGACGGCAAGCGACACACTGTCGAGGACCCCACCAACATGTACATTGACCAAGCATGGGTCGGCAGAGGCCCATACGGCAAGTTGCCCGAGTACCGCGCCAAGGGCAAGATCAACATTCTGCGCACTCCCTGGACACACATTGGTTTTGTGCTCAAGGAGGAGGCCACCAGAGTCAGAGAGTACAATGATCGCGAGGAAAAGAGAAAAAGACAACGTGCAGCAAAGGTCTGGACTCCCTTGCCTGACCGCCCTATTCAGGGACAGAGGCAGTGGTACTCATGGTAAATGCCAAATTCGCCGTATATACCCTTGTACAATATTTTTTCTTCTCTATCGTATCTGCATGCTGGGCTTCTTTGGAGACGGAGTTTGGTCAAAACAGAAAATCACAATACGCTTTCAGACTACCTTGTGTCAACTGTGTCTTCTGTTGTCGAGAGCTATTGACTGGAATATGAACGAACGCTCATCCACCCTACAGATCCTCAAATTTGGCCGTGTTGTAAAGATGCTTCTCCGTACGCTCCAGAACCTCGAGTGCGCCACCTACAGCGACGGGTGCTTCGTCCGTAGGAATACACAGCATACCAAAGCAAGGCTTGTACTTGGCAGCGCCGCCTTGATCAATACGTCTGAACTTCATAAGCGTGTCCCAAGGCTCGTGTGCATGCTTCTCAGCCGTGTCAGGGTTTACATTGGGTACCTGGCAACGAGCGCAGTGGCACAGGACATCAAGGTGGGTCTTCCAGATAGCTTCGCGCTGGTGGTCGGTGGTACGGATGCAGACCTTCTTCCAGCTATCCTCATCCCAGGCCTTGGTGCCCTTGACGATGATGTTGGGTCTGAATCGTTCAATGGTAAGTTGATCGTGACCGGCATTTTCGAGTCTGGAGTTGAGATCGGCGAGCGAGGCTTCCGAGGCAATCTGGACGCTCATCACATCCGCAAAGTGGTGTTCTTGTTCCTTGCCATACAACTCAGGGCTGCCATTTCCACGGGACATTCTGGGAGCAGGGCCCTTGTAGATCAAAGCGACAGGTTTCTTGAAGTACTCGCTGAAAATGGCATTGATCTCATCGTTGTATTCCCAGCCATCGGTCTCTTCACCCCAGATCTCGACCTTTGTGAGCTTGGTGTTCTCTTTCAGCCATTCCTCAGTGGGATAGCAAGGCACTTTGATGTGTTTGTCTGTATCGTGGATACTGACATGCAAGTCTGTCCACCTGCCCTTGCCGTCTCCACTCAGCCCAGTATCAATCAAAGTCATCGAAGGGTCCGAACGAATGGTCAAGAACTGACGGCTCTTTGCATCGACAAACATCCAATGGCGATCCAAGTCCAGTCCAGTTTTGTAGAGTTTGATGTCTTGCACCTCGATGCCACGGCAAGATTTGATGGGATAGATGCGAAGAGAAACAATCTCGGTAGATACGGGCTTCTGTCTGGCCGTCAAGGCGCGAGCGGCATCTTCGTCAAAGATGTAGTTGGCATAGAACCACATGAACGCCACACCTCCAATGACCAGAGTGATCATGCCGATGGCCATGGTGTGGATGTCGATGCCAGGGATCAGCTCTATGCTGCCCGTGTTATTCTTGTTGAATTGACCCATGTTCGGAGACGAATAAGGGGTCGAAATCTTTTGCAAATCTCTCGTAGGTCAAAATCAAGCCTTCGAGTCTTTCCGACAATCAACTCGGTAATGTTTCGAGATGGTACTGTGTCATGATCGAGCATCTGAGAGGTTTCGAACAACCATGAAGGTGCCGCCGCTAGCGCCAAACTCTATCTTTGTGCTGGGCGTCATCAGTGTGGTCTGTGCGCTCAATATTTTGTTGACCTTGAGCAATTGAACATCCTCCTCTTCACGTCCAGTACATTATTCTCTGATCAAATTTGTAAGTAGAGTATTCCTGATTTCTCATGTCAAAGCTTCTATCACACATATTTCTGTGCTTCTGAAAATACAAAGGCGAAGAGTTTAGGAGCTCGTGAGATGAAATCGACTCTACTCGAGTGCAGAAGCGTTCGTCACTTATGAATTACAAGAATCTTGCTGAAGGTCTACTCGTCTCTTGGACTGAAGTGGAGTTTAGCCCACAGAAGCGATGTGCCATATGGAAGGGGTCAGGCAAGATCAAGAACCCATCCATCCAGTCCTTCACAAGAACCCATCCATCTAGTCCTTCATTTCACTTAACCCATGCATTTCACTATCCAAGAAACATTGTAAAAAAAACCACATCTAACCACTTACCAACTCCCCTCAGTCTTTCCAAACCCCCAACCATGCCCGACAAAGACGCCACAACCCCCCGCGTCTTCCTGATCCGCCACGGCGAAACAACCTGGTCCATCTCCGGCAGACACACGGGCAAAACCGACATCCCCCTAACCCCCCACGGCATCTCCCAAGTCCTTAGCACGGGCACCCTCGCAGTCGGCCCCCGAAAACTCATCGACCCCTCCAAGATAGGCATGTGTTGGGTATCCCCACGCACACGCGCCCAACACACTTTTTCACTGCTGTTCGGTGACGAGCAAGAAGCCGCGCTGCGAGACCAAGGCAAAGTGCAAACGACAGAGCAATTGGCAGAATGGGATTACGGTGCTTACGAGGGTCTGAAACCGGCAGAGATTCGCGAGTTGAGGAAATCAAAGGGGTTGGATGCAGAGCGGAAATGGGACATTTGGCGTGATGGTTGTGAGGATGGCGAGTCCCCTGATCAAGTCACTGCGCGTATTGATGAGTTGATTGTCAAGATTAGAGAGTTGCAAGGCCCGAATATGGATGGCGAGCAGTCTTGCGATGTTGTCTTGGTTGCGCATGGACATTTGACTAGATGTTTTGCAAAGAGGTGGCTGGGGTATCCCTTGGACATGAATCTGAACTTGATGATGGAGCCTGGTGGTGTGGGTGTGTTGAGTTATTCACATCATAAAGTGGATGAGCCTGCTTTGCTGCTTGGTATCGGTTTCCCCGTCCAGGATTAGAGATTTTGGACAATTTATATTTTCCCTATTATCCTGGTTGGTGTTTGTCTTTTTGTGCCGATTTCAAAAGGTGCCAATGCCGATGCAGCTGTATAGGTAGCCTTTAGTGGTGCCTCAGACTGCCTATAAGGACGTATTTTATGCTAACTCCATGACATCGTCTACTGCAAAAAGTATCTATAGTAAAGCATGGGCATTTTTCAAATCTGGCATGCTTCTAGAAAGATCAAAAGTTAAAAAGTATACGCTCCCAATTCGCGGAGCTCTCTCGGCACAGTCATACTGGAACATCGAGCTATTGTAAGCCATAATGAATTCCGAAATTTGAAGCATAGAGTGAGGGCACATCACTGCGCTGTGACATAGAAAAATCGTAAGGCACAACCTTCTTTTGTTTGTTTTTCTCACAAATAGATATCATATTCAGCATCATCAACAGGCAAGCATTCTCGACCTACAAATCCCAAGCAGAACAATTCGTCACGCCTCTCCAAGACCCTCATCTCGCATGCCAATCCTCCCTACCCAACCCCATAGCCCAATCGACCTGCGCCTGCAAAATCTCCTTGACAGAACAACAAGCATTCCCATCCTCCTCCCTCGTGATTCCCACAGGCGTCTTCCTCCCCACCTCCCTCTGAAACTCCCTCATCAATGCCCCCCTCAGCCCTTGACCCCCCTTCACCGCCCCGATATAAAACTTCCGCAGCAAATCAGCCACGGTCGGATTTTCGGTGAGGATCTTGTTTCCACCCCTCAATGCAGACTTTTTGCTGTCGCTGTGGGTGCCATTGAGCAAGGAATTCAGATTCGAGGTGAAGAAGTCGAGCCAGCGGCTGGGAAAGACGTAGTAGGTGGTTGGTTCGAGGGAGCAGGTTAGGATGTGGATGCAGGAGTGGGTGGTGGCGAGGCGGGAGATTGGTGTGCTGGGGCGTTGGCCTTGTCGGGATGGCGTGTCTGTGTGGGTGTAGTTTGTCAGCACTGGCGCGCAGATGGTTTCCGGGGTGAGGAGTTGGGTGAGGACGTCTTGAGGGGAGGCTGGGAGGTATATATGGTTGCACCAGGGGTGGTGTGGGTGCAGTTCGAGGAGGCTGTGAGGTGGAAGGGTGGTTTCTTCGTCGTCATCTCCGTCGTCTTCAAGCTCAGGATGAAAATCATCATGCTGGGCGTCATGTGGAGAGACGGCAGATGTAGATGAGCGAGAGGCCTTGGCAGATGAGTGGACAGATGCTGCCGACTGAGATACTTGTCTCGGACCTGCCTCAATAGCCAGAGGAGCAGGTGCAAGTGCTCTCAGATTGGCAAATCGACTATGAGGCTGTGCAGGAGCAGCGCCAGTAGCCAAAGCAGTCGCAGGGCCGGCTTGAGTTGTCGGCAAGAACCACTCAGAATCCTCAGGCACAGTGGACACAGTCGTTGGTGCTGCGTTAGACTGAGCAGATTCACCCTGAAATCCAATTATCCAGCTCTCTGGCAAACTCGAATCTACATGAGGGAATCCAACCTGTGATGAGGCAGGATATATATACTCCTGCAATGGCTGAGACTCAAAGATATTCACCCCATCAAAATCAACACCAGCGAACTCTGGCAGAGCATTGAATGTCAACGGATCAGCTGATAGCCAGTCCAAGTCAAACAGGTCATCCTCGGTCGAACCAGCACCAGAATCAATCTGTCTCAATGCGGGAGCTGGTCGGATAACTTCTTGTTGTTCATCAGAATCGCGGCGACGCCTCTTTCCCGTGATCTTGGGAGGCAATGTTGTCCACAATCGCTGAGATTCATGGGCCAACAAAGCAGGTGTATCTCGAGGTGACTCAGTCACAGCCGGAAACCACTGGTTCAACACAACGCCTGTTCCGGGATTGATATATGACGCTCCCCAGGGTATCATTGAGATCCGAGCGAGAGCTGTCGGAACAGCGTGCTCTGGCAGCAAATATGGCAAGTAAGGGCCCGTGATGCCGGTTTTGTTAACATCATAGCACGTGCCTTCTCGTTCCTGCCATGCAACATCATGTGGTATAACAGCCATATACCCCGGTTGCTTGGGGAAGAGGACGACGTAGAAAGCTGCTGGCGATATGTATGCAGATTCAGCCATCGTCAGGGTACCAGGACGACCAGCAACTCCGGGTTCATCTTCGATCAAGACCATAAAGTCGAACCATATAAGACGTTCAGGTTGTGTAGAGTCCTGGGGTATACGTACTGCGCCATCGTGTGGAGTGCCAGGGTGGAAAGGAAGGTAGACCAAGTCCAGATCAAGGCTTTGTAGGAGACGAAGCTTAGTGATGTTGGCAATGACGAGTTCAGGTTGAGAGTCATCGTATTGATCTAGACCCAGATATCTCAGTCCTCTGTTGACTCTAGTAGCTTGATTCATCGTTAGCGGTAATGCAAGAAGCAGTTGTCGGACTTGCAGCTGATATGTTGCAAAAAGTGACTGGTTGAATTGGTAAATGGTTCGATGGTCGAACATTCAAACTGACTCAATGCTTGGATTTGGAAAAGGAAACTTACAACCACTGGGAGATATTTATCGATCTTTCATGATGTGCACGAGACATATCAGCTACAGGCGCATGATAGTAAAAACGCACAACACCCTCTCCTCCCTAAGTAGGAATTTCACACGTGCATCCGCGGACACGCAACAGTCTTTCCTCTTATACGTGCGGTCGACGTGGAGAACAGCGATATGATCAAGTGGTTTCATGACACACTTGGTTGCCTCTGAATGTTCATCAGGCGCGATTCATTTGCCAGCTGCCAGTTCTCGGCGCTTGTGTCTTAGCTGTGCGTAATTGTCACTCATGCAGCTCTTCAAGAGATATTCCAAGCTATCTCTAGACACAATGCTTTTCAGCTTTGTATTGCCATGCGCTAGAGAATCAAGCCTCGGTGCGGTCTCGTTGGATGAGACCTTGCTTCCAAACAAAGTACTGTATCCTCTGTCAGGGTTTGAGTAGCTTGATTGATGATTACCTGAGACGCTGTCAGTGGAGTGAACTTTCTTGTTGCGAAATGGGGGTGTGTGATCGGATTGCGTGTGCGTTTGATTTTCGCATGTTTTCATCATCTTCCGCATGAGAACGGCCTTGATTCAGAACATTGAGCGTGTTACACACGTTGATGGATGGTGCTGATGGCGTATCACCCGGTCAGGAGAACAGAATTTCGTAAAAGCAGGATTTCATTTCTCATCGTCTATGAAGCGCTCCGTAGCATGCATGATGTGTCATTAGTTATGTTTTGGTACATTGATTAGCCCTTAGCGCGAAAGGCGAGAGTTCTCAAAATTGCGGAATAGTTTCCTGTAATGGCTGGTGACCAGTGCTGGAGGATGGTGAGCAGCAGCTTAAGTGCAAGTGTAACCACCATCAACACGCAGGTCAGCGCCGGTGACATAGTTGGATGCGTCACTGCAGAGGAAGACGACGGGACCCATGAGATCGACCTGGTCAGGGAATGTCAGTGGTTTGTTGAGCGGACCTGTACACAACAGAAACTTACAGGACGGCCCATCTTGCCTTGAGGAATCAAACTGGTCCACTTGTTGCCGAGCTCGGGGTTCTCATTCAGGATCTTCTCGGTCAAAGCAGTAAGCTGGAATTCAAGTTAGCTCCGCTCTGGACCCTTGGAAGAAGCGATGCTTACCATGTATCCAGGCTCGATGACGTTGACTCTGATATTGGCGGCAGCCCACTCAACAGCCAGCGAGCGGCCCAGGTGACGGACAGCGGCCTTTGAAGCGTTGTAAGGAGCTTGGGGCTGGGGAACGTTGACAATAGCACCACTCATGCTTCCAATGAAGACAATGCTTCCAGGAGCCTTGCGCTCCATAAGGTGACGAGCGACTCCAGTAGCGAAGAGATAGGTGCCGTCGACGTTGACGCCCCAGAGCTTTCTCACGCGATCGATGGGGTACTTGGTAGCTTCGAAGTTCTCGGTGAAGCCGGCAGAAGTGACAAGGTTGTCGATCTTGCCATGTTGTTTGATGACATCGGCCAGGACGCCTTCGACTGAAGTCTCGTCGCTCACTATAACAAGTCAGGACATGTTCCCAAGATCCTGAACAAACCAGAGCTTACCATCACAGTAGTGGCCAGTGACCTTGGGGACTCTGTCGGCACCAGGGTTCTCGTCCTTGAAGACCTTGACCAGTTCCCTTGCCTGCTTCTCGGCTTCCTCCTCTGCGATCATCCTGTTAGTCCTGAGGGATTGGAGACATGTCCGAGTTGAGACGCACTGTTAAGGTCGACAAGGGCGACGTCTGCTCCTGAGACAACCAATGCTTGAGCCATGACCAGACCGAGACCTCTGGCACCGCCAGTGACGAGAGCAGTCTTTCCTTCAAGAGAGAAAGAGGCAAGGGTTCTCTGGAAGTGGAAACCTCCACGGCCTTGGACGGGCTCTTGCTTGGGCACGGCCTTCTCGTCGAAAGGAATCTCGATCGTGTCGTCGGTTCTCGAGAAGGAGCCAACGTGTTCACCCTTCTCTTCCGGAATGGGCTTCTCCTCTTCGCGGAAGAAAGGTGTGACGGACATGTTTCTGGCCGACATGGCGAGAGGGCGAGTCGAAGCCACGGCGCGACTGGCCTGACGAAGGACACTTCTACTGAACATTGTGTAGAGAATTGGACTACTGGTTCGAGTGTGAGCTGAGTTGGTAAGATGCGGTCGAAGTACTTGGGAAGAAGTGTCGGTATAAGATGAGTGAGGACAAGAACAGCACAGGTTCCAATGGAGAAGGCTTGTAAGCTGAACAAAGTGAAGGAGCTCTAGCCACGGTGACGGCCAAGTAGACAGCTTGCATGTTGCCCAGACTGGTCAAGACTCGTCACGGCGTCCATGTTGGGGTATCGAGATAGATGGTGAGAAGGAGAGAGAAAACAGTGGGCTACTTACAAATTATCAGAAAAAGTCGAGGACGGTGTCTGGATCAATAACGGATCGAGAATATAGGGATTGACACCGGGATGAGAGAGAGAAGGTTTGGATTGTGTCAAGGGGAGAAATGTTTTGGGGACTCGACAGCTCCAGCCTGTGACGTAGAGAGGGCTAGGGGTCCAACGCCGATCATGCTTCCTCCGCAAGCCGTCACCCTCGTCTGCCCATGGGGGGCTTGCTTGCTTGCTTGCTTGGAGAACTCAAAAGGGCAGGAGTCAACCACTGCACGACCCACCATTATTATTTTGCATCTTCACATCTGACGACTCACGAGTCATTACGATTGAGCATCATTACCTCTATCAGTCAACCCTTGTTTGTGCTTTTGCGGCTTGCAACGGGTCGTCCTCACTCACCCTTTGTCACCAGCATTATTATTCATACTCGAGCCATCGTCTTCCGTAGTACGATCCGATTCAGGGAAACATGGCGTTCTTGCACCGCATAGTTCCTGCAGCTAGATATGCACCTATCACAAGCCACGATACCCGACATTCCTACACATCTTGTCATACGTCCGTGTTATTTCTACATTGTGTCTTTTGTGTGATTTGTCACTGAATAAATGTACAAGAAACGATCGTGTCTTTGTCGCCGCAGAGCTCAAGAAGAAGACAATCAAACCATGGTCTTCTAAGCTCTCATGGTCTGACGACCCATTCTCTTCCTGTTCTCCTTTTCCCTTTCTCTCTCGAGGAAGCGCTTCTGCTCGTCGGCGCTCATGCCCTTGAGCTTACGGTCGCGTTGCTCCTTCTTTGCCTTGTCGCTGAGGAGTTTTCTGTCCTCGGCACCCTCTGCCTCGACAATCTTGCGAACCTTTTTTGCTTCCTCCTCACGGGTCTGGCGGATACGGCGCATGACCTCGGGGCGGAAGTGGGCGCTGGACACGAGCTGATCGGGCATGCGAAGGAAGTAAGAGAACAGAGGAATGGTGTTGGGTTTGGAATCGAGCTTCAAGGTAAGCGTCAGGCGCTTCTTGGGCATCAGATCGTCAAGACTGGACATCGAGTCAGCATCGGATAGCGAGATTTGTACAATCTTCAGACTCACGTTCTGGGGGCATCAACGGGCATGTCGGTCACAATCAGAGACTCGAAATCATCACCGCATTCCTTGATGACGTTTGCCAGCTCCTGAGTCAAGAGAGTCTCGGTGACTTCGGCGCTTTCGCTCATGACACTGACCCAGGCAGGAAGCTTGGCGTGGTCTTTGGTGGTGGTCAGAGAGACGTCGTAACGCTCGTCACGGACCTTTCTCATCGAATCCTTGTTGACGATGGCGAAAATGAAGTTGTCGTAGCTGGTGTCGTTGAAACGCTTGTCGTCTGAGCCACGAGCAGGCAGAACAAAGTCCTTCTCGCGACCGTCAAAGGGAACAAGAGTGATCTCAGCCTTCTCACCGGCTCCAGCCATGCTGTCAAAGAAGAAACCAAGACCGACCTCGGAGACCAAAGAGAAGGGGTTGTAGCGCTTGAGGAGGTTGAGCTTGACTTCAACGTAGGCGACGTTCTGGCGACCAGTGGCGTAGCTGAGGAAGACATCCTTGGACTTTTCACGCAAAACCTCGGGGTTGATCTTGTCACCAGCAGACATGGCGACGTCAGGAGAGACGTTTGCAGGGTTGAATTTCTTGCCAAAGCCGACATGGGTGAACTCGTTCTCGAGGACGCTCACATGGCTGCGGATCCAGTTGTTGGCGCGACGGCGGTTGGAGCGGACGCCCCAGAAGTGGATCAAGATGGTGAGCAGGAGGAAAGGGATAACGAAGGCTTCGGTCTTGAAGTCGGCCCAGGTCACGCGCTCATGGACGTTGTACCACTTGGTGAAGGGGCGGTCCGAGATGTCAATCTTTGCGCCGAACGTCTGGTATGCACGAGGAGTGCTAAGAGTGGTCGACGAAAGCGATGCTGGCTTGGGAGAGGGTGCATCTGCGAAGTCGGCGAAGTCTGGCAATAGCACCTCAATCAGCACTCGTCCCCGGTCTTCGATTGCTCAAGACCAAACACACCTGAGTCGCCCAGAGGAGCGGCAGGACCTACGGCCGGCTTTGCGCCTCCAAAGAGACCCTTGACAAAGTCTGCCATGTTGTTGTTGGTGGTAATGATGTTGGTCGTTGCTAGAGCTCGCAACCACCCCGGATCTCTCTCACAGCTTGAGGACAGCGAGCCCGTCTATACCACTTCCGAGGTAATCCCGCAGCATGGTTTGGGTCTTTTTGTTCTGCTCAAACAACGCATCGACTTGTATTTGTTTTCTACTCCTCAGTATCTCACTTGTCGACTTCACAAGCATTCCGAAGCAGCAATGAGGTCCATGTCAAGATCCAGACAGTCTGCACTCCCTTCTCACTCCGACTGGTGGCAGTGACGCTAAACTCTCACTTAAAACTCCTCGCAGCTCTCCATCACCAAGAGTATCCCTACAACACCGCTTTATAAATTGCAGCAATCTTGAAACGCGACATCATCGTGTCAGGGGTCTTTTCAGCTAATCTGCAAGGGCATATACTGTGATGATGAGATGAAGAGTTCGTGACAGGGTGATCCCCTAGACGATGTTGACGCATCATTACATCACTACTTATACTGTACCAGTAAACAACCTGAACATGGTATATCGTCTCTCACATCTTGACATTACCACAGCATCGCATCCGAAAACCAGAGAAATCTTTCGAACTTGTCAGTATGTAAACCATAGTAATCAAAATCAAGCTCAAAAGCCTGACATACCCAATCAGCCAGAACAAGAATAATACTCAAGATATCACCAAGACCTTCAAGAGGGAACCACGACAGAATGCCGTACACAATCCAACCAAACGGCTACACCGACCCAACCTCATCCTCCAACTCCAACTCCGTGGAAGTCGACCCCACCGCCCCAGGAACCATCATGCGCTACGCCCTCGGCTTCGAAGTCTTTGCCAACGCAGTCGGTGGAACCTGGATGGTCTTTCTCCCAAAAACCTTCCTCGGCATGCTCGTCAACAGCCCCTCCGACATCACCCCCACAGCAGTGACCTGGACACAAGTCACGGGCGCATTAGTCTACGCCCTCGCGACCCCTCTGATCTTGAGTATCCCCAACACGAGACGGGGCATTGAGAGTAGAGCAACGACCTACTACACGCTCGCCGCCGGAGAAGTGGGCGTGGTTGCTGTGGCTTTGTACAAGGCCATCACGTTCGGTGATGATAGTGGGTGGTCGAGAAAGGCCTTGGTGGCTGCGAGTTCGGTGTTGGTTCCTGCTTTGGCGTGGAGGTTCTATGTTTTGTTTGGCAAGCCTGAGTGGATCGGTCGTTATCGTGAGGTGGCGCGTAAGAGTCAATGAGTGGTTTACTGTAAAGCTAGGTCTTTGGAAGTGTTGGATCATGTTTGCAGTATTGATGATGTTTATAACGATCTATAGGAAAAAAGACGATTTGTTCCGATGGGCTCAGTGCTCCTTTTCAGGCCTTCTTTCACCGCTCAACTCGAGGTCTGTACGGCAGAGATGGGGATCCCTTCTTCAAGGAGCGAACACAATACGCTCGCTTCTGTTGTGCCAGTGCTCCTCAACCTCACTCAATGGCACAATCTTGACATTCTGCTTCTTGAAAGTCTTGAAAGCATTCAAAATCTTTGGAATCTCCGGTCTCATGGCTTCACGAGACCAGCTACCAGGTCCAGCTCCAGAGATGGTTATGTCCTTGGACCTGATCACACTGCCGGGGAGCATCATCTCAGTACCCGCAAGCCCTCCGATATGGACATACTGCACAGGCTTGGTGAAGTTGACAGAAGACAACACATGCTGTGCCACAGGACCATAAAGGTAGTCGAGAATAACGTCGGCATCAGCAGCCTTACTGCAATCTGTAGCAACGACATCCTTCTCCAGAATGATGGTTTCATCGACACCAACTTCAGCCAAGGTGTCGGCATTGCGAGACATGCCAATGGCTCTGCCGGCTCCAAAGACTCTGGCCACTTGCACAGCGACCTTTCCACTCGCGCTCGTCGCACCCATGACCAAGACCGTGAACCCCTTTGGCAGATCCTTGACTCTGGCTCTCAACGCCATCCAACTCGAAAGCACAGGATTGGCGTATCCGGCAACTTGGTACGCATCGACGCCTTCGGGCAATTCGACCATTTTCCTGCGATCCACATTGACGATTTCCTGCAAAGCGTCGCCGGGGAAACTGATGAAATAGACGAGTTTGTTGTCGGCGAGACGGAGGCCTACGCCATCTACGCCGGGAGTGTAAGGGAGGGTGCCCGCGGCGTAGTGGTTGCCGCTTGCGATTGAGCGGACGACGATGTGCAGGCCTGAGCAGAGGAGTTTGACTTGTGTTTCGTCCGAGGCTGGTGGTTGGATGGCGACTTGGGTGTATTTGGGCGCTTCTCCCCATTTCGTGATGACTGCCGAGTGCATGGTTTCAGACATGATGAGTTTCTGTTTGGTCTGGTGAATGATTCGTCGTTTGGATTGTTGGTCGACCAGGCGAGATCCGAGAAGTAGAAGTTTGCAATGAGAAAGCGAATCTACATGATGAAGCGGTCCTCTGCCTCCTACTTATACTTTATCCTTCTTGATACGATTTTGGGAATGTGATTGGTGTTGCTGCCTTGATTGGTATCGCGGAGCTTCCATGGACCCTCGGATATCGCGGACATTGAGCTCGGTCGCCGAAGCTGAAATCCTTCGGGTTACACAAGATGGGTTTGTTCCCCACGAAGAACAAAGAGCAACTTCACGATTAGGGGCCCGTTCGGTCACTCATAAATCCCGAACATCTGCTGCGTAGCCCGAAACCTACAATAGGAGAACAATCGGATATTCGATGTGTGTTTGATCTGGCCCGTCCATGTCCGGGAGATTTTTTTCAGGGTTCGGCGACCGAACGGCCTTTGATGAATCCGCCGTCGTCGCTGTAGCGAGAGTTCAGCATCGTTCCAGAAGGCATGATGGTTCCTCAGGGCGGGCGAATAACCAGTTATAAGTCGCCGGATAACCACCCTCTTGGGAATGTTGCTTTGAATTACGACAGCGGTTTACATTTTTTTGATCGTCGTAGATGAAGTTCACGTCGAGCGGAAGATGAAAGTCGCCAACGAGATGTTTGTGTAAAAAGAAAAGAATTTGCATTGTTTCTAAATTCTCATAAATTCGGTGCATATCGTAGACCAGTCTATCCCAAAGCCGTTTTGTTCCCCCTTGTGTTCAATATCTGGCTCACATCTAGTTCTTGATTTCTTGGTGCTCAATAGCAGCGCCCTTTTTCTCGTCCTCCTCATCCTGGATGCTCTCAACATCCTTCTCAGCAACGGTAGGAGCCTTCTGCTCGGTCCAGCCATCCAAGCTCTTGGCCTTGAACAAGTTGAGGTAAAGAGGGAAAGTCCAAGCAACAACGAAACCGATCAGAGGAATGAAGAAAGCCTTTTGGGTGCCAATGTGGTCGGCGACGGTACCAAGAACAGGAGGGAACAGAGCACCGCCAGACACAGCAGCAACAATGAAACTGGCACCGCGCTTGGAGTGACGACCAAGACCACGAATAGACAGAGCAAAGATCAGAGGGAAGACGCAAGATTCGAAGAAGAGCACCAGAGAAATCGAAGCGATACCGGCGTTGCCCTTCAAGCCCATGGTAAGACAAGCGAAGAGAACGACGCCAGACAGGAAGCCAATGAGAACCAGACGAGGCTTGGTGATCTTGAGCAGACCACTTGCAACGAAGCGTCCAATGGCGAAGCATCCTTGAGCGACAGCCAACAAGTTGGCTCCGGTAGCGTGAGTGGTGCCGGGACGAACAGCAGAGACGTAGTTGATGAAGTATCCAGCATAAGCGCACTGAGCACCGACGTAGCAGAACTGTGCAAGGACACCGAAGAAGAGGGTGTACTGTTTGGACAAGGGCTTGTCCTCGTAGGCGGTCTGGGCGCCGCTGGATTCGGCCTGAGCAGCCATATCGGCATCCGTAACTTCTGGGATGGGGGCAAAGAAGAAAACGACAGCAAGGATGAAGACAAAGATTGCGATGCTGAGATATACCCACTGTACGGACTGCAAAGAGGTGTCGTCAACGTTCTTAAAGATGACTTGACTGGCCAGGATGGGAGCCACAACAGTTCCGACAGCCTGGAAAGCCTGTGCCAAGGTCAGACGCAGCTCAGAGTACTTTGCAGGACCACAAGTGGCAATGAAAGGATTGGCAGCTGTCTCGAGAGTCGAAAGACCAGATCCGACAATGAACATGCTGCCACAGAAGCCGCCGAAGCTGCGCTTCAATCCCGAGGGCCAGAACATGAGTGCGCCCACACCGTAGATACAGAGACCAGCGATGAACGCCCATCTGTAACCGAATCTTCTGACAATATAACCAGAATATGTAAGAGGACCAATAGCGTAAGCACCAAAGTATGCGGCTTGGAGACCACCACTTTGACCTTTGGTGATGTTGAGAGCAACCTGGAAATGGGCATTAAGGACATCGAGAAGTCCATAGGCAAAACCCCAGAGGAAGAAAAGAATGGTGACCAAGCTGACTGGGAGAATAGACTGCTTGAGGGTAAGGTTCTGAGCACCGGTGACTGCATTGTTGCTGTCAATGGCCTTAGCACCACGCTTCTTGACTATGGTGTCAGGAAGAGGAGCAACGATCGAGTTGTTACGGCTCGCCATTGTGATGCTGATCTCGCAATTTTTTTTGCTTGAACGAAAGATGAGCAAGAAAGAGAGAGATCTCGCAAGAAAAGATAGAAGAAGCTGATCTCAAAAGAAAGAATGAACTGGGAATGTGCTTGTGCTCTTCAGACGAGGGATCGTCCATGACTTATATATTGAGAGGGGTAAAGGATAGCACCAGACAACCTACGGTTCCACTCTCCACAACGATATGGTCGATCGCATGTGGAGCCCCAGGACAACCACCCCAGGTGGACTTACGGAGTACTCCAGAGACCCAATCACCCCACGAAGATTCATTTACCCGCCAAAGGTACGCAGGCCAAGTCGGCCCAAGACTGTCGCCATGCGGCCGAAAGCGTCAGTGCTGGCCAACGGAATGCTGTGCATCCGCCCTTGACCTACCGGCATCCTTGACTACTGCAATGAAAAGTCTTGGAGATATGCAACAGAATCATCAAAAGAAAGAAGTTAGAAGCGCGCTAGAAGTTCGGGGGTGTCTTGGCTGGAGCAGTTGAGACGCTGGAGATCGTGGCGGAGCAAAATAACAAGGCCGGGTTGAGAGTAACAAGGCCGTGGTATGGACGACAAGACATTCGATACGATGTTCAAGAAGTTCAACTACGAGGGTTGACACTGCAAATCAGGTCAAATTGGGTGATGGTCGAGAGGCTCAATTATCGGCTGTGCTGTTGGTTGCTTCCCATTCGTCTCGGCCCGGCTCACATACTCACACATCAGCATCTGTTTGGCAATTTTTCCCAATGCCACTGTGTCCATATTTCAATAGCCAAGCGATATATAACCAGTGTCTCAGTTTCTCGGCCGGGAGCTGCTTCCTGGTCAATATAATCGCCGACTTGGCCTATTCCTCCAACAACTACTCATCAATGAGTCGGGCCGATAACAATCAAGCGGCATGATATTCGGGCTACAGACTATACATCCCGGCATGAAAGCCCGTTATCTGGAAATGCAACTTTTCCCGAATCATCAAAATCCTCAACCAAGCAGCACAAACAAATGCAAGAAAATACCAAGCGGCATGGGAAACGACCTTCAAGCCTCTCCATCAGACTGCATGCCAATCTCGCCTGTTGCCTTGGCCTTGGCGATATCTGTGGATGAGGGGTTCTTGACCTTGCCTCTTCTTGACATGCCATTGCCATGTTCAACATTTTCCTTGCCCTTCTCAGCCCTGCCTCTGAGTGTCTTGCTGGGTTGTCTTGGAGGCGTGACGGCGCGGTTCTTCTTGTCCGGAGAGCCACGTCTGTTGCGGCCGCTGTTTCTCGTACCTTGACCGGCGCCATTGCTCAATGAGATGGAGACACCGCCATTGCTTGCATGACGCGATTCTTGGAGTGCTGTCTTTTCCTTCAGATGCTGATGAACATGCAGTTCAGAACCGGGGTAGGAGTCTGGAGACGAGGATGGCACAAGGACATCAAAGTTGATGAGATCATCTTCGATGGGAGATTCCAGAGTTTGGTTTCCTAAGGACAAGCCCTGAGGACCACGGACAGGGGTCTTGGCCGCACCTAGCCGGACACCACCAGGAGATGAAGAAGACGGCGAACCATCAGTAGTGGCGGAGCCGGGAGAAAAGCTGTTAGATGCAGTCTTGTTCTGCGCAAGGGTCTCTACATTAGATTTTAAACCAGCATGTTTGACAGTCTGGCTGTATTTGGGTCGCACAGTAGGCATGCAGACACGAACAGCATCATCGCTGTGCAGAGCAGAAGTGGCGTTTAGCTGTTGCTCAACCACTTCCCACTCGGAGCTGGAGCCATTACGCATAGCACGCTGTTGCCTTTTTTGCTGCTTGCGCCACCATACAGGAATCGAATTGAGACCGATGGATTCGAGAGTCTTTTTGTCTGTGGGCATCTCATGCTTGTACAGGCATCCTTGCTGCTTGAAGTTGCATTGGCCCTTTTGTATCCAGTAAGTGCAGTAGATTTTCTTTCTCTGGTCAGGTTCAATGCCGGAAGGAGGCAGTGGGCGCTCGTTGTAGAAGGGCTTCTGTCTTTGCGGAGCGGGTGCCTTGGGGATAGGTCCGGGTGCAGAGATGGGTGCGGCAACTGATTGAGTATTGATTGGCTGCGAGTAATGTCAGGAAATCTTCAACTGGAATTGGTTGGATCTGCGTAGACTGACGCGAGGAAAGTGATTCTGAACCACTCCGGCTTGAGGCGTACACTTCACCGTCATCACAGAAGGCATGGCCGATTCGTTGATACCCAAAGATCCGTCCAACTGAAACTTCCCAGTGACCGACGTATAGTGACCACAAAAGACCATGTTCTTTGCTTGGAAGGGACCCAGTTGCTGGGGTACACCAACCAAGCGAATATCGTCAGAGAGCTCATCGACAGGCACGAGAGGAATAAGCGAACCGTTCTCTCGCTCGATAAAAAACTTGAGAGCTGGACTCAGGTTAGACTGTGCCAGCATCTCAGATTGATACAGAGGCACTGTCCAAGGGGCTGAACCTGTGGGAGGATAGGTGGGCCTGTGGAATCCTGGCATTGTATGTTATAGAAGTCCAGGAGATATATGCGAAAGTTCAAATTTATCATAGACCAATTTTTCGAAGAGCAAGAGGTGCCTCTACACATATATGAAGCTGGTATGAGAAAGGAAATTTGGTCGACTTGCTTGCAATCAAAGCAAGATTTCTAGAACAGACCAGACCCATACTGAAGCAAGCAAACGGAGATGTGTTGTCAGCCAATAGAGCAGTGATATTGACTGGAAGGTCTAAATCCGGCTCCAGCATGTTTGTACGCCTCATCTAACGCCGTATGGATGCCTTTTCAAGCGTCTGTTTGATAAAGCTCACTTAATTGGATGGTGACACGGGTTCATGCATGCGTAAATGACAGGGTACAGAAGCGTCTGACGGCCAGAAAGTTGCGACGAGCCTAAGCTCGTGTGACCATGTTGGTGCGCTGTTAGCATGATCTTGTTCATCCTCAACAATGCTCTATATTCAATTCGTTTTTGAGTATAATTCTTACGATGGCCAGGTTCAAAAAAGTCTTCTTTGTTCGGAACAATAAGACCGAAAGAGATTGGACATCAATGAGTTTTGGGGTCTCGTGGTGATGGTTCCAAGCCGATAGCCCTTTCGTTGACATTGCACAGAGATGATTAGTTCGAGCACCCGTGTGTCATGCGAGGCCTCATCATCTGGTCTGAGATGTCGAGACTAGATAGTCATGAACATCATTGATAGTTGATGCGCAGCGACTCTGGTTTCTTGCTGGAAAATATATTGTAGGCAGGTCTTTCGAAGAATGATCAAACCTGAAGGTTGGTGGAGTGGGAGGCTCGACCAAAAGTCTTGGCGCCTCGAAAAAGCTAAACCTCATGTCATTGACACCTTCGTCTCATCCATCAATTGAGATTAGAGATAGGTAAAAAGGACAAGACCGGTAAGTCATGAACCATGAATGCAATGAGTTGGGAACTGAATTTGCCCGTTTGACCACCTAGAAGCTTTTCTGACCAAGTTGAGAGCTTGTACAGAACGCCATCGGTTCCTCTTCTATTTCATTGTCAACATCATGTCTCTCCAACAGTTTGACGGTCTGGAAATCCCAGCTCCAGCCGACTTCCACGTCCATCTCCGCGATGGACCTATGATGGAGCTCGTCACCCCAACAATCAGACAAGGCGGTGTCAACACAGTCTTTGTTATGGTAAGCATCTACATCTAACTTCTCCAAACCAATCCCCTCCTCTAAATTCTGATCAACAAAAGCCCAACTTGGTACCTCCAATCACCACAGTCAAGCACGCCTTGGACTACAAGCAAAGACTCCAAGCCATCGAGCCCAACGTCAATTTCCTCATGTCATTGTATCTGCATCCAGACATTACTCCCGAAGTTGTCAAAGAAGCCGCCGCAGCAGGCATCACAGGCATAAAATCCTACCCGGCAGGTGTAACCACAAACTCCAGCGCGGGCGTCGTAAGCTACGAACCCTTCTACCCCGTTTTCTCGGAAATGGAGCGTCAGAACATGGTCCTGAACCTCCACGGCGAAGTGCCCGGGTCAAAGGACAACGACATTACCGTGCTGAGTGCCGAAGAGGCATTCCTGCCTACCCTCAAAGACCTGCACAAACGTTTTCCAAAGCTGAGGATTATTCTGGAGCATTGCACTACTGCTGCTGCCATTGATGCTGTCAAGGCTTGTGGACCTACGGTTTCGGCGACGATTACTGCGCACCATCTGTTTTTGATTGTGGACGATTGGGCTGGTGACCCGCATTCGTTCTGCAAGCCTGTGGCCAAGACGCCCAAGGACCGTGAGGCATTACTCAAGACGGTGGTTTCGGGCAACCAAAAGTTCTTCCTCGGTACTGACAGTGCTCCTCACCCTGCTATCAACAAGCGTGGCGACAAGGTTGCAGCTGGTGTCTTCACTCAGCCTCACGCTGTCGGATATGTGCTTTCTGCTTTGGAGCAGGGCATTGAGCGTGGTGTCCTCAAGGCTGAGGACGTGACTGAGGAGAAGCTCAAGGGCTTCCTTGGACTCCACGGCAGAAAGTTTTATGGCGCTGAGGACAAGCAGGGTGAGAAGGTTGTGTTGAGAAAGGATGGTGTCAAAGTACAGAGCTTGTTGAAGAACGCTGATGGTAGCGTGGAGGTTGTGCCTTTCAGACGCGACCAGAAGACTTGGAGCGTCGAGTGGAAGTAGATGGATGCATTTCATGACTATGTGTAAGACAGTTGGGAAAAATTGGAAGGAATTCGCGTTGCAGCGCTAGAAGCAAACGCAATTGAGAGTTGATGAGTGATGTGACATCTATGCATCTGAGGGAATATTGATGCTCGTCCTTTGTTTCTTGCCACGAGCCGGGGTGTTCTCACCGCCCTCGTCCCTCTTTCGCTTGCTCTTGCTACGGCCACCTTTTGGTCGATATGTCTGATCATCGTCCCTGCCCTTCTTCGGCTTGCCGGGAGTATCATCGGCGCCAAGTTCGTCTTCGTTGTCTACAGTGCTACCTGGTGAACCCTCCTTTTCTCTGGCACGCTCAATGGCTCGGTCACCGACTTGCTTGGCAAGATTGCGACGTTTGTTTGCTGTGGCTGGGATATGGGTGCTGCCTGTACCACCTTCAGAAGCGGCATCGATGTCGGAGATGGTGCCGTGTTTCTTGAGCCAGTTGTGAACAGACAGAGGATTTCGCAGCTCGACTTCGCGATCGAGTTCGCGCTGGGTGAGCTTCGAGAGGGGTTGTGGAGATGGCGGACGAGGATCGCTCAAGGCGACGGGGTCTAGCTTGTTGTCGAGGCGAGCCAGATAGGCATCTTCATGCGACGAGGATAAGAAAGCTGGGTCTGCTTCGGCAACAAGGGCTGGAACCGGGTGGTGGTATCGCGGATGTGGAATCTGGGCCTCCATGTCCATCAGACTTTTGGCATCTTTGCGAGCTAGCAAGGACTCTATGTCTTGTCTGATGCGAAGAAAGTCTTGGTGAGGAATCTCGTGGTTGCGGAAAGCTCGTCGTGCGTTGTCGATGATGGTGTTGGCCAGGTCGAGCGTCATGTCCTTTTCGTCCGGTGGTTGTTGGGACTTGGGAGTCAATGTGAGATCGAATCTTAGTTGGTGTGGGATGGACAGGGAGGTGTTGAGGTCGAGGAGAAGGTCGAGCAGTTGACTACGGCACAGGTCAGCGAGGTGTTGTGGCAGAGTGACGCTCATAGAAACCAAGCTTACTCGTTCTGCTCCTGAAGCCTTTTGGACAGGGCGTCGAGTTTCTGCTCATCGATGAACAGGCTGTTGCTCTCCTTCATCACGTCGTCAAAGTGCATCTTCATCTTGCGATACTTCTTGCGCCATGATCGGTATCTGGGCTTGGATTCGGATCCTCCTCGCGCGTCTGTCGATGTGGCTCCAGGTGCGCCGGCGACAATTTCGTCGTCTGACATGATGTGTAGTGATGATGTTTTGTTGTAGCAGGAAACAGCTGACAGCTGCTCGTCCATGGCTCATCTCCACGATATACGACGCCAAGACTTTCAACAAGGAGGAGCTTCCCTTTCAACCCCTTCATCGTCACCATCACCATCATCACCAATCATTTGCTCATCAAGACTTAAAACTCTTTCGTCCAGTATCCACTTGTTTTAGCATCTTACAGTAATATGTACAAATCTGGATTCATCTGTCCGACTAGACTGGGCCACATTCTTCTTTTCCTCTCGGCAACCAAGCGAATTAGACCTGCTCGGCACGTCCTTCGTGCTTTGCTTCGACACGGACACCCTCCACGACCATGGCCCTGCCTGCCGCATCGTGCTCTCGTTCCCACTTGTCCAACTCCCCAAGCGGCACGCGAATCAATGAGTTTGTGCTCGACCCATCTTCAAGCACAATCACCTCTTGCTTCACTCTGTATCCACCCACTTTTGGCAACACGTACAACCAGGAGTAGTAGTAAACTCCGCAAAGTAGCAGTCTGTACATGTCAGCATCCTTATCAGGGAAGCATCATAAGTCGGCCACTCACATTCCAATTCCAGCAACACAATAAGTCGCATACCAGAAACTGACGTCTCCACCTGTAGCCCCACCGGCAGGCGGATACCATGGCATAATCAACAGATACAGGTTCTGCAAGATCGTAAAGATGACTGCAGCATCCCAAGCACGAAACTCGCTTCGGGGGACTCCCAACTTCTTACGACGGTGACGAACCATGTACAATCCTATTGACATTGTGAATGCAAAGGCAGACGCTGGATATGTTTGCAGATCCGAGACTACCCCCATATTAGTCAACACTCGACATGAGCAAAAGTGGCGCCTTACTGAAATTGAAAGCATCTCCAGCTGGAGGTGCAAGGATCATTACAACTGTGACGGCCCACTTGACAAAATACGGTCCAATGGGCGTGCCGAATGGCTTCGTTGTAGCCCAAAACCTAGGGAAAGGCAAGACTCCTTGTCTTCAACATGTCAACCTCTGTACAATACCTTTGTTTGTTGTTCTGCGTACCTTCCACATTCTCGAATTAACCGCGACTGGCCAATCTGCACGGCGATCAAGTTGCCGAACGCACTCAACGCGATGAGTAAATTGAAGGCTTTGACGCCTTTGGCATGCCCGAAAACATGAGTGAAAAACAGGGACGCCACAGTCACACCCGACTTCATGATTTCGCTTTTAGGTACTTGGACTCGTGTCAGTATACGATCATCTCGAGATTGCACCACCCTCACCAGCAGCGAAGTATGCAACGTTCGCAAACAAATAAAGAGTCGTCACAACGATCAAAGAGTATGATGCGTTTCTCTTGATGGTCTGAACGGGGTTCTTATTCGCATATCAGCATCTACACCCAAACTTCGACAGAAAGGGACTAACCTGGATCTCATTGACAATGTTGAAGGCATTTTCATAGCCGGCATACGAGAAGATGATTTTGACCAAACTGTTCGTCATACCATAACCAGTCGCCTTGCCTTCGAAAGCATTGCGAAAGTTAGCCTTAGGATCCTGAACTCTGGTGTGGCCGCCCAGAACTACTAGTCCTGTCAACGCGATGCTAGAATACGGTTGTCAGCGACAGCACAAGAAGCGGGAGATGAGGATACTTACAAAACCAAGGTCAGTACTTTGATGATGCCAATAGCATTGGATATGCGGTAAGAAGTTTTGGTATGGAAGATCAACAACAGAGTGACCAAGCTATAACAAGCAATAGCGACACCCTTCTGTTCCCAAGCAGAAGGCGTATGATCTCCTATCTTGAACAGATATTGAGCCATGACTGGACACGTAAATCAGCAAGATCAACAACAGACGGTGAGTATTGCCCACTGACCAATTGCATTTCCACTACTGAATGACAGAATCACCGTCTGCACAGCAAATGCAATAGGGAAGAAATATCTTGGCCGAGGAAAAGCTTGTTCCAAGTACACGACTTCAGAACCAGATCGGTTCGGGAAGTAAGAGGCATATTCGAGGTATACTGCGAGCGAACAACCAGAGGTAAGGAGGCCCAGCGCCCAGAAGATTAGACTGGTCCCGACGGAGCCAGTGCCTTTTAATATGGTCGCAGCTATATCTTGGTCAGCGGATTTGCTTGAGTCGTCCAAGGAATGTACGCACGCGTTGAGTATACACCCGTTCCTATCATCTTACTGATATTGATGAAGACGATTGTGATGGGTCCGACAGCATATCCGAGCGATGACTTGGCTTCGACAGGAGCACCAGAGACTTCTTGATACGATGGTTGCGATCCATTGCCTCCTTGCTCAAAAACGAACTTCAAGTCGCCCGCGGTCGAGACAATCTCGTGTGACGAAATGACATCGGTGCTTGACGATGTTGCAGAACCTCCTGCTTTTCCATTGACAGAACGTCGAAAGAATGCCATTGGACTAGGCTCGCGAGAGTAGGTCGCTTGAGAGTCAAGTTGATGACAACAGGTAGATCAACCTGCCTCTCATGCGACTCGAGTCTATATATGATCTTGCCAGCGCCAGATGTTACAACATATTGCGACATCAGCATTCAAGGATAGGAGAATTGCACCATTGTGGAGTAGGACTAGCGATTCCATCGTCTTGCTCGGCCAAACATGTTCTCGCTGATCAGGTCGTCTTTTTTGATGTAACGCCAGTGTCAAGAACTACCTGGATTGGCCGCGCGGAGAAAGTAGCTGCATGGTAAGGTTTGACGTGCGATTGCACCATTCGGCAATACGCCTCGTGGGAATCAGGTCATATAGCTCGACGAATAAAGATGTTGTTATATTCGTGTGGAACCTCTCTCTCATTGCTCTAATTTGAATAGACAATAAGCAGGGTTGGGTTTGTGTCGTCGGATATTGTCGAGTAGTTTTTGTCTCACTCATGTAAGGGAAGAGGTGTGGAATGCTGGAAGGTGTGATGGCTTCAGTTGCCTTCCTGTTTCGGATGGCATGAGAATCTCAACGCGTGAGAAACAGTCTCTTAAAACACGACCTTTGCACGACCATCATGCCAACATCATACTTTGCATTTACTTCACTTTCTTCAAGGATCGTGTCAAAAACATCGCACGTGTACCCTAGCGATAATCTCGAAACACGTCTCGTTGATCTCGCGACGCTTCCCATTTAGTTCTTCTCTGCCGTCTCGCAGCTCCTGCTTGCACAATGTCAACATATAGCCTCGCACGGCTCTTATGCCTCAGGCTTACGGTCATGAGTGTCGGAAAACTGGTTGGCGCTATCGAATTCAGCTCGCAGCCGCTATGCACATGGCTGCATAGCAGTATCGCGCATCTTTCGAGGCTCATCGCCTAAGTCCGAAGGATTTTCAGCCTGATACAACATTATCAACACACCACTCACAAGCGATCTATGTAGATTTCAGGAGAAACCCAAAATGAATTGTCTGTCTGGACTACGACGGTCACATGTCTATAAAGCGTTTCTGCAGCCGGCTGGTATCTAGTGGGTGGCTGACGGACGGCTTAATTCAGTGCTTTGAACTCGCGGTCACCCCGGCCACGCAGTGGCACGGCTGCGTGTGTTATTTGAATGCATTGCAGACACGGCTTAGACGACGCATATTTCAATCTATTCAGCTGCAATATGGCTGTCCCAGATGCCTAAATAGTTTAGCTGCAGCTGAGGTATGGGCCTGGACGCATGATTGAACCTGACTTTTCAACATTAAATGCGTCGCTTCATGCTCTTTTTTGGAGACTGCAATTGTCTTTTTCCTACCTTGCCCCTCACAGCTCTTTAAATTCGACACCATGTCAGCCAGGAAACAACTCGCTGATGTCGCTTACTATCTGGTGGGCTGGATTGCACCACTGGTTATCGAGCAGACCGTCGCTATTGCGAGTCTCGATGAGATCCACGACGAACCAGAAAACTTTATTCAGCCGGATCAAGACTACAACACATACACCTGGGGATCTATCAAAGGCCACAATGTGGTGATTGTCTCACTTGGCGAAGTCCACTATGGAAACGTGAACGCCTCAAGAGTAGCAACGCGAATGCGACTCGCGTTGCCAAAACTGCGAGTCGGACTTCTTGTTGGAATAGGAGCTGGAATCAATGTGTTTTCCAATGGTAGAGATATTCGACTTGGTGATCTCGTAGTTAGCCAGCCTTCACGGCAGGTGGGAGGAGTCATTCAGTATGACTTGACCAGGATCGGTCCAGGGGGTCCCGAACGTGTAGGAGTCTTGCCTGCACCACCAGAGGCCCTGCTGCAAGCTTTGGGAAAGCTGAACTCCATGCAGACTCTGCAAGGCTCTCAGATTCCTCAAATCCTTCGGAGGATGTATCAACGATGGCCAAAGCTGGTCGAGGACGGGTTCACACATCCCGGAACAGAATGTGATCGACTCTTTGGAGCAAACAGTAATCACACTGCTGGTGCCCGTGATTGCGGATCCTGCGATCAAAATGCAATTGTTGAGCGTCCGATCAGGAATGATCCCACGAATACCCGCGTCCACTACGGCGTCATTGCTTCAGGGAATCGCTTGATGAGGAACGCAGAGGAACGAGACAGACTCCTGGAGCAGATTCCAGAAGACTGCCTTTGCTTGGAGATGGAGGCAGCAGGTGTAATGGACGCATTTCCGTGTCTTGTTGTGAGAGGAATCTGCGATTATGCCGATACTCACAAGAACGATAGATGGCAGAAGTATGCGGCAATCACGGCTGCGGCTTTTGCTACAGAGCTTCTTGGAGAACTCAGCCGCCGCAAAGTCGAATCTACGAAGCCAATCGAGGTCGGTCAGTCATTGTCACCATCAGCAAAAGCCAACTATGATACTAACTAGATTCGAGTCCGTAATCGTTGAGGACATAAGCCAAAGAAACAGGCGCACGATTGAAAACTGGATTTCAACCGAAGACCAAAGTTCCCGTCACCAGGACGAATACAACAAGCGACTGAAGGGCACAGGTGACTGGTTCCTCGAGGCAACGCGTGGGTGGCGTCAAAAGTCTGGAGCACGGCAATGGTGCCTGGGAGTCGAAGGTACTGGTAAGACTATACTGGCATCTTCTTTGATCAGTCTCCTTCAAGATGAAGCTGCTTCAGATCAACGCAAAGTCCTTCACTACTACTTCAATTATAAGAACAGAGATTACCAAAAAGCGGATGTTGTTTGCGCGAGCTTACTCAAGCAGCTCAGTGCGCAGTCCATTGCGCTCCTGCCAACGCTCAAACTCTTTTACGACCGACTATCTCCTCCCATGAAAGAGGATATTTTCAGCGCGTTTATACAAGAATCTAAAAAGGCTGGGAGCGTTTTCATCGTTGTCGATGCACTCGACGAATGCCGAAACGATGACTGTTCAGTGGCTGAGATTCTCGAACTGCTTCGTCGGCTGCCCACGAACGTCAACTGGCTGATAACTGCTCGTGACACACCTGAATTTCAGAACATGGCAAATAAGGATGGTGGATTCCTCAGAATTCGGTCCAGGGAAGACGATGTTAAGAAATTCTTACAGAAAAGCATTGCCGGCGACTACAATCTTATGGGCTATATCAGAAAGGAACCTGAGCTGGAGGGCAAGATCCAGATGGCAGTCATTCAAGACTCGGGTAGCAAGTAAGTTTACAAAGAACACAGGCTTTCAAAAAATTGCAGACAAGTTGCATAGCTTTCTTCTAGCAAAACTGTGGTTGAACATATTGAAGTCCTGCACGAGTGATATTGATGTCTGCAACTCATTAAAAAAACCACCCCTTGGACTCAAAGAAGCATATGCTCAGACCTACCAGAGAATTTGCGACCGTGGCGAAACTTATCTGCTTGGCGCCCATCGAGCATTGACATGGGCTGTTCACGCTCGACGTCCTCTCAGTCGAGCAGAGTTCAGACATGCACTTGCCATAGAAAAAGGAGCCAACAAGTACGAACTGGACAATGTGTTCGAGGACTCTATCATATCTTGGTGCGCTGGCCTAATCGTGGTTGACGAACAGAGTCAATTTGTCCGCTTGATTCGTGAGTGCCATGCGTTGACTGCAAATTATTTACTGACGGTTTCAGATGAGACTGCCCAAGAGTACCTGAAAGAGAAGTTGAACGAGGACAGAACAGCGCTTGCAAGGATCGCAAACGCCTGTATATCGTATTTGACTTTGCCCATCGAAGTCACCGCTTCGGATTATGTCGCTCAGTTGCAGACTTACCCCTTTTTGGCATATTCTGCAAGACACTGGGGCGACCACGTCCTCAACGCAACAAAGGACAAGAAAGTCGTGTCCAATGCTATGCGGCTGCTTCGTGATGATGCAGCATTGAATCGTTCCATTAATGTGATTGCATTTCCGTGGAAAGCAGATGCTATAGACAGAGACGCTGCATGGTACGAGGAAAGTGTCCATCAAATCTTCGTTTCTGCAACTCCTGCTTGTATAGCAGCTTACTTCGGTCTCGTTCAGTGTTTGGAGCGACTATGGCAGGATGACAACGCCAGTTTCAATAGCAGTTTATGTTCCAAGCAGAGAACGCCTCTTCATTATGCCGCTGCAAACGGACATGACAACGCAGTCAAGTGGTTGCTGTCTCATGGGACAAATGTTAATGCACAAGACGTCCACGGCATAGCACCATTACACCTTGCAGCGTTTGATGGTTCGGAAAAAGTCCTCCAAAGCCTACTAAACCATAGTCCAGATGTCAGAGTTAGGACGCGTGATCTCAACGAAAGTACGGACCTGTCCTATTCCGAGCCTCTGCACTGGGCCGTGCTAGGGATGAACTCGTCTGCGGTGGAGTTATTGATCCAACATAAGGCGTATTGCGAAGCAAAGACAGCGTGGCATCGGACTCCCCTGCATCTGGCAGCAAGACATGGCTTAGTACAAATTGCGAAGGTACTGATTGATGCTGGAGCCAGAATTGAAGCTGAGAGAGATGGTCGGCAAACATCGCTTATTTGGGCAGTCGAAGGAAACCACTGCGATACTGCCAGGCTGCTTGTAGAGCAGGGTGCGAAAATTAACGTAAGCTCTTACAATGGCTCTCCAGTGGAGTGGGCATTCTACCATGGCGGGTTATCACGCGACATTCTGCTACCGCCTGCGCACCTGGAACATAACCTGATTGCTCTCAAATTCGCCCTGACCCAAGCTCTGAGCCGGCGGGCGCTTCTTGAGAGAGAAGTCGAGAATATCGAACGTATGCTGGACTTTGCTGCAGAAACCGACTCCAAGATATCATCACGGTCTCTAAGGAAATCCCGTGCTTATCTGCTACAAGATTTTTTGGCATATACGCTCAGATTACCAAATTTTTCTTCGGTGGAAGTGTTGCTCGCGCTCGGAGCAGACTTTGGCACAGTGGATAAGTACAATCGTTCGCTGCTTCACATGGCACTTCATTGGGATCGTTTTGACATCTTCCAACGAGGTCTTGAGCGTGGTCTGGACGCTCGAGCTAAAGACCGTCAAGGTTGCGAACCATTACATCATGCTGCAAGTGGTGGTTGCATGAAAGGTATAGTATATCTGCTCGGTAGTGGCTCAGAAGTAGGCGCCACTGACAACCAGGGCTGGACAGCACTACATTGGGCGAGCTTTTGTGGTCACGAAGAGATTGCAGCTTACTTGATCGAACATCAATCCCCAAAGGAGGCTCGGGATTCGCAGGGACGAACAGCTCTTAATGTTGCTCTGGCTGTTCGTCCAGCGCAAAGGACACTCATTGAGTTGCTTGATGAGGACTACCTAATCTTGATCGAGAACAGGTTGCAGCAAATGACTCTTGGAGAAGCGAGCTGGTGGCTGTGTACCATTGAACCTTCTTCTATGGCATCAGGTCTTGACGGCTACGAATTGCAATGGGACAAATATGGTGTGAAGCCGATGATGCTTTTCTGCGACTTCGGTTATGGTAGTTGTTGCAACGAACGCTGGATCCGCATCTGGTGCAAAGCTAGCAAAAGGTTTCGCGATGGTTTGCGCTCACACTCCGCTATCTACGACTACAGGAAAACGAGAGGTGACGCTTCATGGTGTACCGAAGAAAAGTTTGCCTTTTGTGTCGTTTGTTCATACGTAAGTTTTTCGTATTGCATCAGGCTCACTCTGATCGAACCTGACACTGACCCTCGCAGCCAACCTTGGGCGCAAGGTATTCCTGCGATTCTGATGCGGATCTGAATTTCTGCATGCGATGCGTTATGGACAAAGACGGGCTTGGCTACAAAGAGCTCAGTTTCACCAACGTTTTCAGAGTACCTAGACGAAGGCGTCTTTCACACCGCACCATGGCTCTGATGGAAAGGATGTCGGGCCGCCCTGCTTCAATGTCTGAAATTCACTCCTTGGCTGAGTTCTTGGAGACTGAAATCGGCGGCGACACGGACGACCCAGTATCTGAATTTCAGTCCTTAGCTGGGTTTGTAGCGGCTACGTTCGGCGGTGACATGGACGATACTGGATCTAAATTTCACTCCTTGGCTGAGTTCTTGGACCCTAGATTCGCTGGAAATCACTCCTTGGCTGAGTTCTTGGAGGCTAGAATCGGCGGTGACATGGACGGCACTGAATATCAAGACGACGCGTGGTCTGATGAGACTGGCGGCAGTGATAATGCAAGTCTGGATTGAACAGCTTTGGGGATTTCAAAGCATCCCTTACCAATCACTTGCTGGCAGTTTGGCTTTTCAAGGCACGTAGCATGCACAAAAGGGGTAGATAGTTTCTTTCTTTCAAAATGGATTAACACCCGGTTGAAAAAGGCAATACATTACTGAAACCATTTCTCTCTCTCTCTCTCTCTCTATCTCTCTCTATCTCTCTCTATCTATTTTTACGCTTTTTGACTCTTAACATAATTAAGTGCCGAACCATGCATCAACCATGGTATTTGACCAGCATGGTATGAATGGTTGACCTGTGTCTCCCAAACACTGCCGTTCGGCGATGTCATTCTCATGGTCAATGGCACACCCGGCTGCATATTCTCAACACCAAGAATACTGATCTTGTCGCCTTGCTTGACATCATCATATGCCGCAGCATCAGCGAATGTCAGAGGCAGCATCCCCTGCTTCTTGAGATTGGTCTCGTGGATTCTGGCGAAACTTTTTGCAACAACGGCCACACCACCAAGGAAGCGTGGCTCCAAAGCTGCATGCTCTCTGCTCGACCCTTCGCCGTAGTTCGAGTCGCCGATGATACACCATCTGATTCCGGCTTCTCTATACGACTTTGCAACTGCAGGGATGGAATCTTGCTTGTCATCGATTTCGCTGACGGTCACGCCGCGAGGGGCAGCAGGATCCATGAACCCGTTTTCGGCCGCAGTGAGCAGGTTATTGGAAATATTCTCCAAGTGTCCGCGATATTTGTACCATGGTCCCGCGGGGGAGATGTGGTCTGTGGTGCACTTCCCACGTACTTTGATGAGAACAGACATGTCTTCTGCTTTTCCTGGCGTCCAAGCTGCAAATGGCTTGAGGAGTTGGAGTTGTTGACTGTTTGGGTCTACGATGACGTTGACCAACGATGGGTCTGCTGGTGGTGCTTGGTATGTGTGCGTGCTGTTTGCGAACTTTTCTGGCAGTTCGTCTGCTGTTGGTGGCGTGAATTGGAATGTTGTGCCGTCGTCGTTGATGATTGGTTCGAGGAGCGGGTTGCTTGTGAGTGAGCCTGAGTAGGCAAACGCCATGACTACTTCTGGTGAGGTGACAAAGGAGTGGGTGGCTGGATTGCCATCGTGGCGGCCGACGAAGTTGCGGTTGTAGGAAGACATGACAGAATTGGGCTCTCCCTGAACATGGTTGAGTCAGCCATACACAAATTTCAGCCTATTTAGATCACATACTTTTGGCACCTCAGTCCTGTTCCATTGACCCACGCATGGTCCGCATGAGTTACTCAGTATTGTAGCGCCCGCGGCTTCAAAATCTTGCATCACTCCTTCGGCATCAACAGTGGCTCGAATCTTTTCGCTACCAGCTGTGACAAATAGTGGTACTCTGGGTTTCAAACCCGCCTTGTTAGCCTCACGCACCATATTAACAGCTTTGTGAAGATCTTCATAAGACGAGTTGGTACAACTTCCGATCATGGCATGCGAGAGTTTTTGCGGCCACGGACTAGCCTTGACGTCTGAAGAGAACCGAGAAAGAGCGTGCGAAAGATCGGGTGTGAAAGGACCGTTAATATGGGGTTCCAGAGTTGTAAGATCGATTTCTATGACTTCGTCGTAGTATTTGTCGCTGCCTTGATCAGCAAGAACTAGATTGGTGTTTGCCTTGGCTGCTTGTGCGATGTAACCTCTATCCGTGGCCTTTAGGTAGCGTTCGATGGCTTCTGAATGAGGAAAGATGCATGAAGTGGAACCGATCTCGGCCGACATGTTGCAGACCTGAGTTAAAACTCGTTATCAGCATCTCTTTTACACGTTGAACGCATCCAAAACTTACTGTGGCCATCGCGGTCGCACCCAAGGTCTGTGTACCGGGGCCAAAGAACTCAATGATCTTGCCTTTGCCTCCAGAGACTGACAGAATGCCAGCAAGCTTCAAGATGATGTCTTCTGAAGTGTCAGCATACCTACCTAGATGAAACCTGCGTGAACACTCTTACCTTTCGAACTTGCCCATCCCTGTAGCTTGCCACTCAGTCTCACACCAACAACCTTGGGACATTGCAATTCCCACGGGATTCCAGCCATGGCATCTACTGCATCTGCACCACCAACGCCGATGCCCATCATACCCATGCCTCCGGCGTTAGGAGTATGCGAGTCTGTCCCGATGATCAAGCCTGCAGGACTACCTACTGTCAGTCGTATGCCCCAAACTCTAGGATCTTGGCTCTTACAAAGCATAGTTTTCAAAGATGATGGTATGGATAATTCCTGAATTTGGCTTCCAAAAGCCGATATTGTATTTCGCAGAGGCCGACGAAAGGAAATCATACACCTCTCGATACTGTGACTTTGCATTGATCAAGTCGGCTTCGGCACCCTTCTCTGCCACAATCAAATGATCACTGTGGATCGAAGTTGGCAATGCAGCTTTTGGAAGGCCAGCACTGATGAATTGCAGCATGGCCATTGTCGCCGTCGCATCATGACATGCTGCCCGATCAGGGTTGAGCTTGAGGAATGACTTGCCGCGTTCGAGTTCTTGAGTTTCTGGTTCGCATAAATGGGTGTACAAGATTTTTTCGGATAGTGTCAATGGTCGGTCAAGCCGCCGGCGGATGGTGATCAGGTTGTTTTGGAGCTTTGGATATGGTAGATCAACGTCCTTGGAGTCTAGTCAATATTCATGCTCTGCTTTTGGCTTTCAAGTGGTATTACCTTCTCTAGATTGCTTATAGGAACCCTTTGCAAGTTTGAAGTTCTTCCTGTCACTGTTGCTAATGTCCGGCCCGAGATACGTGTGGCATGTTGCTTGTGCTGACGAGCGCAAAACTGGCGTGCACATAACCAACCCATGTCGGCTTTTTTTCACTCACAAAACTCATGGTGGAGTAATTGCGAGCAAAGGCCACTCTTAAAGAGAAACAGAGAGTCGCACTGATGGAAGGCCAGTCGCCAGTGACCGAGCCGGCATCGAGGCTAAACGTTGCTTGCGGATCAGTCCGATGTCTCCACCAGGAGCGCTCCGTCTGAGGCGTCTCCATCTGCAAGGTTTGATGCTCTGATTAGTCGGCGACAAAGCTGGATTGAATTTATTCTTGACAATCACAGCAAGAAGGCTGCAATTTTCTTCTTGGACTTATTTCTCTGGAGAAGTCACTACAAGAAATGTCCGCCGTACCAAGCTCTGTCTTCCACGCGCTCAAGCGCTTCACCTCTTGCGATGTTCGTTCCCCCACAGTGGACTTCCGGAATCACCTCCGCTGAAACAATGCATTTAGGTCGGTGATGCACTTGTCAAGTCAGGCGTCAGATATGGAGGTTACTTGCATGGACTGAAAATGTTCTCTCCTCATCAGCAAGCTGGCGGTCGCAAAGTCTTTGGCCCTGCATACACCGTGCAAATGGTGGATGCAGACGACACAAGCGCTCCAAAGCCGGACAAGCACTTTGTCGATGGTGTCACTAAGGACTCTGTCGTGTTCATTTCTCAACCTAGAAATTATTATGCTGCATGCTGGGGAGGCTTGATGAGTAACCGAGCAAAATATCTCGGGGCCCAAGGTGTTGTCATTGACGGCAACTTTAGAGATCTGAACGAGCATAGAGAGATGGACTTTCCGGTCAGTGTCCGGTCGTGCAGTCTTCTTACCTGTGGATTTGCTAATTGTTCAAGCTCTTCGCACGAGGCACTTCTTCACTCGGCTCAAACAGTTTTACAAAGTCTTGTGCGCTGAATGTACCAGTGCACTTTACATCTCCCACACAACAAAGACCCCTTACGATCAATCCCGGAGACTTGATTCTTGCAGACCTTGACGGAGTTGTCGTGATACCAACGGATCATGCTGAAAAATGTCTCGAGATCTGTGAAGATCGATTCCGAATCGATGAACAGACTTTGGTTGCTCTGAAAGCAGGAGAGCCTATGGGGCCCACGATAGCTCGTTTAAGAAAATAAGCAGGTCGGACAATGTTGTCATCGATGTAAAGTTCTTGAACAAGCAATTGCTATCCTACACATAGTCATATTCTCTTGATCCAGAAATCAAATCTGATAGATTGCTGAGCACTGAAATATAGACTCGCTCATTTCATTGGGTACTATGCGCTACTACTATCATTTCATGTTCAGGCTGGTATCTTGACAGTCGCGGGCTTTGGTCCCGGGTTCATCTGTCTCAAGAATTTTAGAGTCTGCTCGTAGACTGAAAAGCTGATAGCACCAGATATCTGTCGAGTATCAATTATAAAATGTTTTTCGCTTTGAGTCCTAAGGGCCTTACCGTCAATCTGATCAATCGAGGTGTTGTGCCCTTCCAGAGCACTAGAGGCCCCTCGTTCTTCAGTATTGTCCGTAGACTGTGAGTCATACCAAGAGATTCATTGCCCAACGATTGCAGTCTAGTCTTGAGTGTGTCGAACGGCATCGTGCAATAGACGGTGACAATGCCTGCAAAGCTTCCAGCCATCACCGGTTGTAGATCTGCGTAGGATTGCCCAAAATTGTTTCGGAGACTTTCGAGGAACCAATTGTAGCTAGTAAAACGCACCATAGCATTGCAAGACTGTTTCAAGGTGACTGGAACCACCCCCTGATATACACCAGAGAAGCCTTGAGTGCGCAAAAGCTGTCTAATCGCATCGACGGATCCTCGAAATTGTGGCCCACTTGGTCGCTGCCTATCGTCGATGATCTTCGTCTTGATGGTTTCGCCTGGTGTTACCACGAGGACACTCTCAGCGACTCCAGCGAAAAGACCCGCCGTCAAATTGGCCTGTGTTGTCGGCCTTTGGGTCTTTGCGTCTGTCCAAAGCATACTCCGGATGGCATCAAAGGTAAAGAACCTGACGGCTGATTTGGACGCATTGGATACGCAAAAGGCCCCAGCACCGCCATATAATAGCCGAACAGAACCCGGTTGACAGAGAGTTTCGGTAAGGATCTTCCATGGCGAAGTGTTACCTCCAACTTTGGCCAGTTGCTGTCGAGTCTTGATATACTCTGTGGGGTACTAGACATAATTAGTACTACGTTCTCCGCACACTGAGAGATACCATACTGTTATAAGAGACTCGAGAGCTCCAGCATTAGCTCCTGCAACCAAATTCTGCAGCCCGGTTCCTTTGTTTGCGTCACCAACCATGACTTTCGAATCTTGCCAAAGAATTGCTTTTCGAAGTCTCCATCGGAAGAAGTCTTGTTTATGACTCCGAGCAAGACGCATGCATAGTGAGGTGGACATGGGGAGGAAGGAGCGTTCCGTGGTGGGGCGGAATTTCCCCATGGATGGACTGCGATACGACAACCCGCAACGCTCCTCCCCGGAATCACCTCCCGTGACTGTAACAGCGGGCCCAAGATAGAAAAAGACGCAAGCCCCAGATAGCGTTTCCAATCTGTGACCACGAAGCAAGAATCTTGAAGATGTCTGGAGCAATTTGCACACTCCCGAGAGGCGCCACTGATGCGCACCACCACATATTTGACCGTGAGACACGCCCGTGTTTTTCTTCGCAACAAATTCTTACCCAGTGTTATAGCGATCAGATTCAAATACTCGCCAAATCGCCATTTAACACCTCCTCCGGCGACCATAGAAGCATACGAAAGGTTCAAAGCACGTCTCGGCATCGATCGATCAGTACTCGTGCACGGGCTCTCCTATGGACATGATTGCAGCTCGCTCCGAACTTTCATTGGAGAATTGAACAAGCAGACCACCGGAGGTGTTGGAGTAATAAGCAAGTCGACACCCGATAGCGAGATCGAGAGACTTCACGCATGTGGAGTTCGGGGCATTCGCCTGGACCTGTATAGTGAAGGAGCAATGCATGATCTCGACAAGCAAGAAGAGATGCTGAAGTATTATTCTGAGCGTGTCAGGCCTTGGGGCTGGAGCATGGCATTTTTGCAGCTTGAACCTCTGAATTGGGAGCCGTTGTCAAGGCTTATACCGACTCTGTCGGTCCCAGTCGTAACAGATCACCACGCTTTGCTTAAAGGAAAGAGCATGTTGCCTGAGGGGATTGCCGTCTTGCAACAGCCAGGACTGGCCTGGATCGTCAAGATGTTAAAGTCGGGCAATTTCTGGATCAAGCTGAGTGCACCTTATCGGTCTTCGGAACTGGCACCTCATTACGAAGATATGGAGGAGTTGATCAAATGCCTGGTGGCAGCCAATCCTCGGCGAGTCCTTTGGGGCAGTGATTGGTAGGTCATGAGATGAACCACGCGCTGGCGTTGAAGCTAATTTTCTCCTCAAGGCCGCATACTCCTCGAATGAAAGTTCGGACTCGAGAAGATGCCTTGAAAGAAACTCCTTTCCTCGAAGTTGACGATGGTGCCTGGTTGCAAAGTCTGCGGAGGTGGCTCGATGATGAAAACTGGCAGCTTTTGATGGTCGAGAATCCTAGGGAATTGTTCGGTCGGTAAATTGTGGTCGAGAGGAATACGAAAGTAATCAGTAGGGAGCTCCAAAGTTATCAAATTCACATATGTGTGATGCAGTATTTTGAGAAGGATGGGTCTCCTCGGCCACAGCCCACAATTGTCATTATTCTCTTGACATGTCCCCCGCAGCACGAATCTCGCTCGATCGGGTTAGCCTTGGATTCTCCGACCCGAGTTCCGTCAAGCAACAACATCAAGAGAGCACACGCCTTCTGTCTTCTACAAAATGCACTGTATTCATCCTTGATAAAGGCCAATGACTGATGGATCAAAATTCTGTTCTTTCGCCGGTATCTCAAGCACCTCGTGCGAAGAAGGTCAGAAGTGCATGCGAGAGATGTCGCGATCGACGAATCAAGGTGGGATAATTACCTACCAAGCATTGTTACAGCCTCTGATCCGAATAGTGCGATGGGCAAGTTCCTGCCTGTGGAAACTGTTCCAAAGCGAATACACCTTGTATTGATGTAGATAGTCGTACTGCAGCCGGTCGCATATCCAGAGCGTAAGTGAACAGACCAATTTCCAGGTTGCTTTACGCGTCTAATTTCAGGCTGCACAACAGATCACAGGCAAATCTGTATGCTAGGATCGAACTCCTAGAAAACATCATCAAATCTCGATTACCCGATGTCGACTTGGGTGAGGATCTAGGCTCTGGTGTTCAGAATGCCCAATCACAAAGCGATGCTAATCGACGCACGAAACGACGAAGAGAGGCAAGCTTGGCAGAAGGCGAGGAAGAAACCTCGGTCGCTTCCAAGGCTCGACTTATGGCTTTAAATCTTGGTCTGCTCGCACTGAATGGCAGTGGATCACAGGTTCATTACGTCGGTTCATCTTCTGGTTCGTTCTTTGCTTCGTTTTTACAGAACCAATCACATAGTAGTCTGGTTGAATCTACGGACCTTGCTGGTTCTGGAGACTACACCCATCTAGACGACACAGAGAAGGAGGTTGAGGACTTAGAAGATCACAACATCGATGCGATGGTTGAGAAGACCAAGGCTTTATACCATACTCTACGAACGGTAAGTTGGCCAATAAAGCCTCCGCAGCGGTATCTCATATATACAGGAACTGCCCCCAAAGAAGCAATGTAAACAAATGGCCAACGAATTCTTTTCCCACTGGGCTGCCGACTATCCAATCGTCCACAGACCTAGTTTCTTTGACTTAATCGATGGTCTTTACCATGCTGCTACAATCTCTGGAAACCCAGTCATGCAACACAATGGATGGCCAGCAGAATTGACGGCCTTCGATTACAACGGAGAAACACTTCGTATCGACAACAAGCATTGCATTCCTATATCAGTTCACGCAGCTGCCGCTCAGCTGTTCTGCGTCCTGAGCATCGCCGCGCAGCTGCAAATACGTCGACGTCGATTTGTTAACGATCCAGCTAGATACTACAAACAAGCTTTGGCGCTTTCTCAGACAGCGATCGCGGAAGTTTCGATATCATCTCTGCAAACCATATTGCTACATGTTTTGCACAGCTTCCTGAGCCCGGATGGCGGTAGCACTTGGATTGGTCTTCACATGGCTATGGCTTTCAGCATTGATCTTGGTCTTCATCGCGATGTGCGGCCTTCATCCCGCTTTTCTAAAACAGCCGTCCAGATGAGGAGGCGAATATTCTTCAGCACGTATTCTCTTGACAGGTCTGGGTATCGACTATCAGGCTTTGGAGAAAGTCGCTAATCGATTATAGATGGGTAAGCACGACTCAAGGCCGCCCAGTCGGATTCGACGACAGCGGCTTAGACATGTCGTTTGCCAGTCTTGAAGAGAGCTTAGTCGTTGCAACTCCGAAGCCTGAGGACGAAATGTTCCTGCCCTACTCCATTATGAGGTTTCGCTGGTCACAGATCTTGTCTTCCATAAAAACTAAGCTGTACCGATTTCCGGCGGATGGAGAGGCATCTGTTGATGTCAAAGCGTTACAGGCAGGAATCAATGCAAAACTGGATGACTGGCTGGCTCAAACATTAAAAGTGGTCGAAACATTACCAAAGAGCTCCAGGTTGCGATTGGACATCAAAACCAGGGTCAACCACCACGCTGCTCGGTGTTTACTCTATCAACCTTCTCAAGCATGCGTCCGTCCGGACGTTGAAGAGATTCGTATATGTTTCCAGAGTGCAATCCAGCGGCTGCGACTGTTCGGATCGTTGTACGATCATGGATATTTGCCTATGTCGTGGCCCACAATGCATGGAGTGTTTATGGCTGGTGCTACGCTGATCTATTGTGTGTGGTATTCGTCAGAGATCCGACATTCAATATCAATGGCGGCACTGGCTAAAGATTTTCGACTATGTTCTAGTTTGCTTACAGCGGCCGGCGAATGGTGGCCACTGGTACGGCGCGGAAAGAGCAGCTTTGAACGACTAGCGGACCATACATTGCGTACAATGACCGACGCACAACCGACGAGGATGACTGATCAAAACCAACCCGACCCACCGTTTTCCGACCAAGGATTAATCGGAGGCGTGGGGCTGGCGTCTACAGGAGTCGAGCAAATCTTGCAGTCGGTTCTTCAATACGACATGCAGTTGCCTGACATGATCGATGCGTTCGAGAACACCCCTTTCACTGACAGTATGGTGTGGGGCTCATCTGACTTTCTCATGGGAGGCGAGTTTGGTACGTCGGTGGAAGACCTCTTCACTTTTGGAATCACGGATGGGTCCGTCATCACAAACAACAACGGGTAATGAATCAAGCTTGCCGCATTTGTCCATGCTATGCGATGCCTCCCGGGTCTTCTCTCATGATTCCAAAACCAAAGCCTTGATCATATTAGGGTCGACAATCTGACGCATGGCCACTACAAACATATGATCTCACGAACACCAAAAAGCTTGTAGAGCAAATTATTGCATGCAATGTGTCATTCTCCCGCGATTTCCTCAATGGCAGTGCAGCGAGTTTAACAATCAGCTACTCCGAACCATCAGTCGAGTGGCTTTCTGTTGCCAGGTTCCTCCCGGTCACGAATCCATCACGCGATCACTTCTCGCTATTCCGGTACTTCGTGAACCTACACACTACAGCTGCGAAACAGTTTCGAACCAATGAATCAGATTGCACTCATACAATCCGGCTTCGGAGCTGAGAGATGACAAGTGAAGATGTGCTGTCTCCTGTTTCCGTCCCGAATCGAGTGTGGAGACCTTACGAGTACCGGCTTTGATGAGTTCTCTGTGGGTGACCAGATAGATCGCTACAGGAGCATGTCATGGCCATGGCCTCTAGAAGTTCATGCCCGTCTTGCATGAATGACACTACTGATGAGTTATTCCCGCGTATCGCAGGCTTTTCTGCGAAAATGGTGTAGGACGGAGCTGTCCGTACAGAGCGATCCAAGACCTGGATGGGTCCGGGGCCAGGGCTTCTAACTTTGCTGACCATTCCACCCCGCATGTTCCATTGCATGGGGTATCTGTAATGCACCGTTACGACCAGGCTGGAACAGACCGTTGCTGCAACTATATCTGCTGCGTACAACCAGGCCATGGACCACTCCCCTCATCAATCTCGCTTCTGTCATTCTACTCTTCTTTAATCAAGAATCACTTACTGCACAATGGGAGCTGCCGGAGGATGGCTCAACAAGGAGCAATTGGCTTCCACTCCTCAAGAAGTTCTTCAAAAAAGGGTGTGGCTCATCGCAATCTGGGCGTCGTATTGTGGTGGTCTTCACGGTTTCAACACCGCCAACATTGGAGGCATCATGACAATGAAGCCATTTATAAAAGACTTCGGCCTCAATCATATGTCAGCCACTGAGAAGACCAACATCACTGGATGGATTACTTCTGCTATGTTGCTTGTAAGAATCTTCATCTTTGCGTAGGGGGATTTTGCTGACTGTGATAGGGTCAACTGCTCGGTGTTATGCTGTCTGGTCCTATCAACGAGCTGCGAGGCCGAAAGACATGCATATTCCTCGCCGCCGCCTTCTACACCGTCGGTTCCATCCTCATGGCTGCCAATTTCGGATCCATTGCCGAGCTCATGGCCGGCCGTGTCCTTTCTGGTATCGGCTCAGGCTTCGGTATGACTACAGGAGCGGTATACATCTCTGAAGTCGCTCCCAGCGCTTTGAGAGGATGTATGTCGACTTTTTACAATATCAACATCATGGGTGGAGTTGCAGGATCGTACTGGATCAACTATGCATGCCTTCAGGTCATTCCATCAACTTCCCATTGGCAATGGAGAGTGCCTATGATTTTGCAGCTCATACCTGCTATCGCTCTCTTCGCTGGGTTTCCATTCTGCCCCGAGTCGCCTCGTTACCTGGCCCTCAAAGGCAGTATGGATCAAGCCAAGGCTGTCCTATTGGACGTGCGCGGCTTGTCTGAGGACCATCCCTACTTCGTCGAAGAACTCAATGAACTCAGAGCTAGGGTTGACAAGGATGCCGAATCCGAGGGCGGCTGGAAAGCCTTCAGGACCCTCTTCTCATACTGCGCTACCGATCCCTCGACTCGCAAGCGCTTCATCTTTGTCTTCATCATCCAGACGCTCTTCATCATGTCGGGCGGCAACTCGATCACCTACTACGCGCCCACAATCCTCAAGTCCATGGGCCTCAACTCCGACCAGGTTCTCCTTTTCACCGCAGTCTACGGTCTGATCAAGGTCGCTTCCGTCTTCTTGTACGCTATGGTCCTTACCGATAGATTCGGGCGCCGTCCACTTCTCTTGATTGGCACTTTTACGAATCTTTGCTGCCTCATTTACCTTGCCGCTTTCCTCGGCACATCCCACATCACTGCCCACAGCGGCCCGTCAGCGGCGTCTTGGGTCGCTATCGTGAGTATCTGTCTCTTTGCTGTTGGTAAGTTATCAAACCTCTCTGATCCCAACCACCTTGCCCGATCTGACTTTGCTACCAGGTTACGGTTTTGGATGGGCTCCTGCGTTCTCCCTCACCACCTCCGAGATCTGCCCTACTCGTACTCGCGGCACCATCGTTACCATCGCCTTTACCTACCAAAACCTGCTGAACTTTGGCATCACCCGTGCCTTCCCAAACATGATTGAGGATATGCACAGCTATGGACCTTTCGCCTTGTTCGCAGGGTTCATGGCTGTCGGTCTGGTATGGGTCTATCTCGCATTCCCCGAGTGCAAAGGTCGTTCTATGGAGCACATGGACGCTCTTTTCAACGAGGCATGGTATAAGGTCGGGCCAGCATCTGTCAAGAAAAGAAGCATAGATGCTGAGCAAGAGTCCCACGATGAGGACAATATGAAGGAGAAGAATCTGGTGGTTGAACGGATAGAGAATTTGTCATGATTTGGGATGTGAGGATGTTCATGTTGTTTTTGAGTATTGGCATGTGTGATCCGTCCGTTGTTTGTCTTAACTTCATCTTCTTTTTTTATGACACACGCAAGGTATTCTACATGCTACTCCGAAGTGTGCAAATGAGGAACATATTGTATAATTTTTCGAGGCCAAGCACGTACGGCCACAGTCAGCTGAAAACTGGGCATCCGTGCTGAATGCCGCAAACTTTTGCGACCAGGAATCGACGGTCGCCCAAACGATACTACCCGCCATATACTGAATTCTTAGCTTCTTAGCTATTAAGCTTAAGCCACTAATTACCTTATTGCTTCTTTTCTTTTATAATCCATGTAGATAGCTACTTAGAAACACTTTTATATCTTATCTACTTATTATTTTTACTAGCATACTAACTATATAGATTTAGTAATAGATTTAGTATAGATTTATATATACTATATAAAAGTAAAGAATAAAGTATAGACTATTAAAATATTTAACTTATTATTATTATTATTATTATTACTAGTATATACTACTATTTTTTCTTTAATTAATTTAATTCTTTTCTTTTTACTACTTCTTTTATTACTATGCGCATTATAATGTCTTTTTCTAGTAATTTTAATATGTTTTTTACTAAATTAGTTAATCCCTTTAATCTTAACTTTAATAACCTTCTAAACTATAGCGGTTATTAATCTTCTTTTAATACTTAGTTAAATACTACTATAACTAAGGCTAATATAACTAAACCTACTAAATTTACTAAATTTACTAAATCCACTACTACTAAATTTGCTAAACCTACTAAATTCGCTACTACTAAATTTGCTAAACCTATTAAATTTACTAGACCTACCAAATTTGCTAAACCTACTAAATCTATTAAGGCTGGTAACACTAAGATAGTTAATTATAATAAGAAAGAAAAGAATAATACTATTACTAAGAATACTATTACTAAGGCTTCTTAGAACCTTAGTTCTATAGTTTGCACTAGGCTTAATTCTAATACTTAGGTTAGCTATATAAGGTATAGATTTAGAGCAATTTAAAGTAGATTTACTATACTAACTATCCTTATAGCACTTCTAATACTAACAACCTTTTTACTACTATCTATAGATAGCTTAAGAGCCTTAAGTAGCCTTAGGCTAAGTTTAGAGATTATAAGACTTAATTCTAGTACATCTCTAAGTCTAAATTTAACTAATGCCTCTAGAGCATTATTAACGACTAATTTACTTATAACATTAAGGCTTAGAAGGCTAAGCTTAATTGTTACATCTAGCTATTTCTTATATATATAATCGACTATAGCGCTCTTACTTCTACCTTCTATACCTACTATAAGAATAACGGCTATAAGTACTATGTCTAGAGTACTAAGTCTAGTAAGAAGGGCTAGAAGATGTATATTATAGTGCTAGTTTAGGCACACTTAGTAGAAGGTGCAGCTAATAGAAATTATATTTAATAGGCTATCTACAAACGTATAGTTAAACTAGGCAGGTAGGTCTAACGATAGGACGTAGCTTAAAGGAGCTACATGCATAGGTAAGCTAATAGCTATAAAAACTCTGCGCGGTAGAACCTTATTCTAACCGCCTACGTAACCCTAGTAGGGTTACTCCTCTATCTAGATGTACTTACTATATATAAACTAGGATTATACCGTGACAGTATTCCCTCTCTTAGGTTAAAACTCTAGTAAAACGTTTTAATAAGGGCTAGTTTGTCTGTGTCCTTCTGTTTTTTCTTGTTTTTCCCATAGGAGGACGAGCCCAGGCTCAGTATTCATCTCAAACGTGAACTCAACACCACCGACGACAAGAAGAGACTCGAGCCGAAGCTCTCGACAGCATTACACGAAGATAAACAAAGGAAAAGGGAAGACGGTGATGGAAGAACATGGTGGAGAAGAAGAGTGCTTGGGAGCTGGTGTTGGAAGAAGATGGACTGCATAGCGGCGTGATCGATGGACCGTGAGTCGCAGCTGCGTGTAGAGTCGAGTCGAGAGGCGTCGTTGAAGCCTGGGAAAGACGAGCCCACGTCGAAGCGGAGACGGACAGCTCTGGATCGGATTGGAAGCAGAGAGGCAGCAAGAGTGTGGATTCGACGCAGGACGACAAGCACGACTTGTTGATGTCTTCTAATGAGCAAGCAACGAGCTCAGCGGTGCCGATGATACATGGACGACGAAGGCGATGAGGCAGCTCGACAAACATGGTATGGAAGAGGGTTCTTGCTCAACGGTGCAAAAACCAGGTCGAAGCAATGCTGAGGTGGCGGGAATGTGGCCTGATGGTTGCGACGAGTCTGCGGCGTGAGAAGGTCTGACAGAGACGGAGACTGTACGAGCCGTTGCTGGCAAGACAGGCGCTGGGTCGAGGTCTGGTGTTCGGACTGATGGCTAAAGTCTTGCGACGATGTCAAGATGGATTGTGCAAGTGGCCGACAAGGTTTCGTCGTGTCTTGCTGCGACGAGATGATGACAACATGCGTGACGGCATCGGGTCTGGTCTTGATCTACCAACGGCTTGCTCGATGGATGGATGGATGACATGGCTGTGTCCGCAGCAGTGTGATGCTTTGGGACTCGACGGCAGTGTCTCGAGGACGCTACCGTAAGACGTGACAGTGTTGAGCAGCGACTTACAAGCCAAGAGCTGTGTGAACGGCAGGATGGCCGGAGAGATGAAGCCTTGAGAAGCGGCAGTAGGTGTGATGGACGGGAAGCTCGGAGCAGAGCAAGAGGCGTTGGGAACAGTTGGATTGCTGTATGTGATCATACTTGGTGAACGAGGGAGATAGTGAAGCCAGATTGGCGTTCAAGCGCTCCATGATATTGCTCGGAAGCTGGACACGTCGACCATGACTGATGATGTTCCAAGATGCCGGCAAAGGCCAGAAGACGATGGGGTTGTGCTGAGGTGAAGGAGCGGAGAGCATGATGATCTGACCGCTGCACCCGAGAGCTCAAAGGTTCAGAGTGGTGCCGTTAAGAGCAGTGAGTTGTGCAGAGGCTGTACGCTTGACAAGAAGCAAAGACTGGATGGCGAGCGTGAAAGTCAAGATGAGACGCAAGCTGGAGACCAGGGCAGTCTGGAAATGAGTGTTTGATTGGCAAGCTGGTGAGCGTGATTTGAAACACTCGAGGCTGTGACTGGAGCAGAGATGGAGTACTGAATCCAAGCGAGCAGAGCTGATAATGACGGTGAAGGCTATCAGACCGCTCGCTGTTGGAAGAGGAGTTTGACGAAGAAGAGCCAGTGGAGTGCTTGTGAATGCTTGAAGCTTGGGATGCAGAATGCATGAACAGAGAACGCCACGCTTGCACGCTCTGAAGCAAGGCTGTGAAGCTTGCAGAGCATTGGGCAGAGTCACGATGATGGATGGGAGGATGTGGCTGATGGCTCCGATGGTCTGCACGTAATGGAAGAGATGCTCCAGCCTTGAGGGGTCATTGCAGATGCAAGCGGGATGCTTCGGATGAGCCGAGGTGGTGATCGGTCGTGACATGCTGAGTGCAGTCTGATGATGGATGCTTGGAGGAATGATTCATGAAGACAGCAATGGAGTGGAAGATGGGCATGGATGGATGCACAGATGTGATGGATTGTTTTGTGTCGGGATGTTGTTGTGTTGAAGATGGACGCAGAATTCTCGAGAAGATAGTCGAGCTTCAGCGCTTGGGGAAAGCGTTCTTCGAACGAAGCTTCCGTTCACGCCTTCCACAACAGAGATTAGGCGGCATCATTGCACCGGCAAGTTCGGAGCTGACGTATTGCATGTCATTCGTCGTTGAACGCGGAGACGCGTCTGCTTCTTGCACGTGCTCTTATTCGTGGTAGTAGATTTCATCAAAGCAGGTTGCAGTCAGAAAAGGTCGCGATCGAAGATGAGGGTATGATGCAAAGGCGCCATCGCAGAGCGAGCGTGACTCTCTTCCAGGCGGGCTTTCGCGCTACTCGGAGCGGCGGTCAAAATAGTCGTCTCTGACGTTGACACAAGAATTGTGTCATCGACGAGGCATAGCTCAAAGAGCCGCTTTCCCCTTCGCGACGAAGCTTAAGGAAACCCGAGCTGCAGTCTTGACTCTAAGAGACCGTCTTTAGAGTTGCAGATCTATCAAGTCTGATGCCCGGGTGAGCTGTTGCACGCTGATTGCGAACCAATGCTTGTTGCATGTACGGGTTCTATGTCATCAATGTCTTCCGTATCTTGGATCCCTGTAGCAAGAGCGACCAACAAGCAAGTGCGAACGCATACGCTCCATCAGAAGTCCGTAGGCATTGGGTTCATCCTCTGCTAGGGGTTTGCATAGCTTGGGGAAGATACTCGAGTCCTTCCTGTTGGGTCGTCGAATCACCATAGACCTGATTGTTCTGGCAGTTGTGGTTGTAGTTGAGCTTAACACCAGCATTGTTTTTAAAGGTGTATGACTCTCTCTTGGTGATGTTCTGGTATTCCAGACCGTGGGTTATGCTGACACTGCCGTGAGTTTCGTTGACGTGGTGCTCGACGTCGAATTGACCGATTTTAGAGTACAAGACATATCCATTCTGGACAACAGTACTCGAATTGACGCTCAGAGGATCGTAAAGCCCATCACCGCCGACCAGGCCCTTCAATTTGGTCGCGGTGGCTTTCCCTGCTCCGTTGTGAACGAGTGCGCAGTACCATCCCGCTTTCTGAAGCCATACGCCGATGCGACGGTGAGAACGCCACTGTGAATAGCCCATCCGTATGCTGCCGCCTTGAAAAGAAATAGAACAACGTGTCCGAAGCACTCGACTCCAGTGGCCGCTTGTCTGTCATCTGCAAATTCTCGACAGGAGGAGATGATATCCGACAACGCAATATCATCGGCTTTGTAGACCGCAACACCCAAGCCAATACCGGCGGATCTCCAGTAGGAACCCTGACCGACGCGAGCGTTTTGTCTGGCTTCAAGGGTGGAGTGGGGAATTGCTTCAATACGTGCTGGCAGTCGTTGATATTGGCCGTTCGAGACCGCCAGAGATGCACAGATTGCTGCCACGAGACCCCAAGCAAGAGCAGACCACAACATGGTTGGAGACGTATCTGTAGGGATTGTGAGTGGAGTGACCCTCATGGTCGAACTGTTTGGAGCATTCGAACCTTGGTCTCGATGATGTGTAGTAAGGGAAGTGGATATTTGGGATTGATGTTCGACAATTGACGATTGAAGCAGGTATATAGGCACCTAAGTGCACAACGAGTCAAACACCACACCACACAAGCTTAAGAGGAAATCACGCTCTGCGGCAATTTGCACACAAGCCTATCGGATCCACTTTCCAAGAAGATGTGGGCCTATACGGACTCCAACCAGTTGTAAGAATCGGGCTTGGTTGGTATGAACCACTGTCTTAGGTAACATTGACATAGCTTGCACAGTGTAAGTCCGGTTCGCAGGTCAGTCGTTGAATCCGCCAAGCAAAAATCCTCGCTTATCTAGCAGGTCCAATTTGGTGTTGAGTCTAGGCTGGAGTTTTCTTCGCCAGGACTGACTCATGTTACCGTGCCAAGGCCTGACCGGCCCGTTTGGCTGTTAGAACTTACAGATTTATCTTAAGTTTACACAATGATAAACATAGGTAAACCCCTTATTAAGGCTATGCTAGAAGCTATACTTAGTAAACTCTTTTAGATAAAGGCCTTAGTATATTATTATAAAAATTATAAAGAATTATTATAGTCTAATTCTTAGATACTTAAAGATATATTTATTATAGACCTAAAGAAAATAAAGTAAATACTTAGCTACTTTTATAAAAGCTAGAAGCTTAGCTTAACTAAAAATAAAAGTACTTTCTATATTAGAAAGTTTTTAGATAAACTTTATAAGTATTAGTAAAATACTAAATAACTAAGACTAATAGTATATATATATTTCTAATATATTTTTTTTCATTCTTTAAGTATATATAATTATATTTTAATAGTATTAGATACTATAGTTTTTATTACTTTCTAGTAACTATTATTATTAAAATATAGTTATTAGTATTTTTTCTATATTAAATAAAAAAGTAAAAAAATATATAGATTATATTAATAGAAAGTAGTCTAGAAAAAGGTTTATTACCTAGCTCTAGTGTCTACTATAGTATATTATAATAAAATCTTTTACTTATTAGTATATATTACTAATACTCTTAATAGAGATTACTAATAGTATTTGCTCTTTTTAATTTCTTTCTAGAGCTTTAAATTTCTTAAACTAGTTTTAATAGATAATGTCTTTAATTAAAACTATACTTAGACTATAAAAGAATATAAAATATATAACTTTTCTTAGATCTATAAAGTTGTTAGCTATAGTAACTAGTAATATTTAGCTAGTAACTAATATAGAGTTAAATAGTAGATAGATAAATAAAAGAAAAATAGTAGTATTAAAAGTAATAATAAGTTTTAAAGAAGTACTATTATATTCTTATTTATAAGTACTATAAAAAATATTTACTTTCTTTATACTATAATAATATATATATAAGGTATAAATTATTACTATTACTAGAAACTTAATTTACTATATAATATAAGCTAAGAATTAATAGGCTAGTATAAACTACATAGATACTAGAAATAAACATATGTAAAAAAGATGTAAAAGTAAGGCAAACGGGTTAGGCGGTCTAGCATTCGGTATAGTACAATATTAATAACAACCATAAAACTAGAGTCTAGAAAGGCAAATGTGCAAGGAATGATTACTAGAATGATAGCTAACTAAGGGCCGCGAAACCGGTTCTCTGGTCACGGGGGCAGACGCCGACGACTAGGTATCGCGGGCTAATTAAGGGACGAACCCGCGAACTAGAAACGTTTAGGGACGATTTTAGCAGAGGGACAGTTTAAGAACTAGGCATCCCGTCCGCTCTGCCATACATAAGCAGTTGAACGGCAGACTAGTAGTCAGATCGGTGACGGCTGGCGAATCCCTGCTGTCGTACGTTTTGGTTTGTTCTTTTGCTCTGATTTAAAGTTATAAATCTTTGGTTCAAAAACGCTGTGATGATGGTATGGACGATGTCCATCTATTTGGTCCGTTCCGCGAGGCTCGACGCTTCACAGCCTTGTTTCCCCAATTTAGTCTCGATGTGGATGTGTATTCAGTATGAACACGTCTCGAAGAACCTGGCAATGATATTCCGTATATAATTCGGTTCTTCTGAACTTTTAGTGGTCGTCCACTTGCCAAATGCGGAAAGTACAGCCTCGCAGTTGAACGCCAGATCTTGTGTCATTGCTTGTTGTTGATCGAAGTCAAAATCCCTCCGCCTTCGACTTCCAGCAATGCGAAAACAAACAACTCCGAAGACTGCAACTTTTGAGATATCATTGCGCTTGAAGCATTGTCGAATCGACTACAGTATCTCCTCTTATAAATCTGGTGCCGTCGATGAAGGATCCCTCGAAAGAAAATCATGTACTCGAGTACTGTACTCTGAGGACCCATACCAATGCCAACGGTCTGACGTAGTCAAAGTCCGATCACCACGACAAAAGTTAGGTTCGTGTTGATGCCCTCATGCATGACAACATGGATGTCAGACTACTCGTGCTCTTCGCAAGTATGAAAGATAAATCGAGACGCGCTCATCTTGCGTCTTTTGCTTCTTGTTCCCAAGTGCGACGATCATGAAGGCCACAATTGCTATCGCGTTAAGCGTCCATCTTCTTCTGGCCGAAAGTGCACCGCTCGCAGCGAATAACTACGGCAGACCAGCACAAAATGCGACATATGACTATGTTGTCGTCGGCGGCGGGACCGGTGGTCTAGCGATTGCCTATCGTCTGGCCGAGGCCAACCACTCAGTAGCCATTGTGGAAGCAGGTGGCTACTATGAGGTCGAGAATGGAAACACATCGGTCGTGCCAGCATACAATCAAGACTACAATGAAATCACACCAGATTCGCAATGGAATGCGCCGCTAGTCGATTGGGGCTTCTTGACTACGCCTCAAGCTGGTGCCCAGGGCCAGAGATTTCACTACGGAAGAGGCAAGATGTTGGGAGGCTGGTGAGAACTTTGAGCCAATCATCTTGTGATAGAGTACTGACAACCAAAAGCTCTGCAGAGAATGCCATGAACTACAACAGAGCTACGATTGGCTCTCTTCAAAGTTGGGCAGACAGCGTAAACGATACAAGCTATACCTGGGACAACTTCAGACGTCACTACCAAACGTCAATCAAATACACCAATCCTGATCAGACGTTCCGCGCCGCGAACGCTTCTGTCCCGTTCATCTCCAACGAGAACGGCACTGGTCCCCTGCAGGTCTCATTCCCGCATTGGGCTGCTCCTATCTCGTCTTGGGCGAAGCCTGCCTTTGCAGAGATTGGTGTTGGAGAAGTGCATGACCTCATCAATGGCAATCTGATTGGAGCTCAGTACAGTCCTCTTACGATCAACCCCAAAGACCAGACTCGCAGCTCCTCGCAAACTTCCTTCTTGGACTCGGCCTTGCGCAAAAAGAGAACAGACTTGAAAGTCTACACTCATACCTTGGCCCAACAAGTCTTGTTTGACAACAACAAAACAGCCATTGGAGTCAGGGTAAAAAGCAGCCCATCTCCCGAGTCGTTTATTCTCAATGCGAGGAAAAAGGTCATCCTATCTGCAGGCGCATTACAGTCACCTCAGTTGCTCATGGTGTCCGGGGTTGGGCCAGCCGAACAGCTGAACCAATTCAACATTTCCATTGTAGCCAATCGTCCCGGCGTAGGCCAGAATATGTGGGATCATGTTGTTCTCAGCGTGGGCCGACAAGTCGATATTGAAACCTTCGGCAGTCTCATGGACCCAGCTGCCGCTGCAAAAGCAAAGGCAGATTATCTCAGCGTCGACTCCACAGGAATCCTCACAAACGACCAGTCTGATTTCCTGGGTTGGGAGAAACTTCCAAACTCTTCCCGATCCACTTTTACAGAGGCTGCACTTCGCGACCTGGCACAGTTCTCGCCAGACTGGCCAGAAGTCGAGTACGAAATTTCTTCTGCTCCATTTGGCACGCCCTCGTTTTCCACGCCTGAGAACCCCATCAATGTCGGGTATATTCAGCCGGTTCTTCTTACACCGCTGTCTCGTGGTAACATTACACTGGCAAGCGCAGACATGTCTGACGCACCACTCATCAATCCCAACTGGCTCACTCACCCAACCGATCAACAAGTGGCTGTTGCGGCCTTCAAGCGTGCAAGACAGTTCTTCAACACTACAGCGATCGAACCCATCCTCGTTGGAGAAGAACTGCTGCCAGGACCGCAAGATTTGCCTTACGACTCTACAGATGAGGAGATTCTCACATATCTACAAGAGAATATCGGGTTCAACTGGCATGCCAGCTGTACTTGCAAGATGGGATTGAGGAGCGACAACATGGCGGTTGTCGATTCGAATGCCAAGGTCATTGGTGTGAACAACCTTCGAGTGGTCGACGCTGCTGCGTTCCCGTTCTTGACGCCTGGTCACCCTCAGGCAACCATCTATGCTCTTGCAGAAAAGATTGCTGCTGATATTGCAGCAGGTAGATAGATTGTACTTAGAAATTTCCACAGGAGAGCAGAAATGCCAGAGTATCATTTTCCCTCTCAAGACTCGAGCCCGTCGTCTCGCTTCTTTTCTGTGAATATAGCCGGTTCCCTCCTACTCCTGTCCACCTTCAACTCAAAGACATCGAGTCTCTGGTAGCCTCCAACAACATCATGATACTGTTTGCCCTCCACACACTCCTCGACATCCAGATCCGCATATAGAATATCCTCTCTATCCTGCAAATACTCAGTCTCCTGCTTCTTGCCATCATCATCAACAGTAAATCCAGGCTTGAGCGTGCCCGTCGGATCCAAAAACATCGTCGCCGCCCGCTGCGACAACTGCAAGGTCTGCCTGACACCAGCCTCATCATTTGCTCCCTTGGCCACAATCTCGATGGCCGCATCATCCAAGAACCCAGCACTCACGATACCAAAACACTTGGCCTCGAAGCAATGCGCCGCCGCCCGCATCCTATTTGCAGCAACATTGTCGTAGTTCCTCGCTTTTGCTTCGCCATTGCTCAAAGCTCGGGTGGGCCACACGGCAGGCCAAGTAGACATATGCACTTGCTCTCCCTGCGCCATCAACGCATACCTCGCAAGCGGGTTCGTATTCTCACCACAGATCAAGTTTCCGATTTTCCCAAACGGCGTTTCCGACACCGTCAAGCCGTGTCCGTCTCCAGCGCTCCAAGTCAGTCTTTCGAAAAAAGTGGGTTGCAGTTTCCGGTGATGGGACAGGATTTGTCCGTCCGTGTCGATCAAGACGTTTGAATTCCAGAGTGTCGCGGTGCTGTATCTCGCCTTTTCGGAGATGCCTATGCTGATCAAGACGCCGAGTTTTTGCGCCGTGGTACGTAGAGAGTCAATCTCTGGACCGTCGATGTAGATGGATTCTTGCGCCATACGAGCAAACAGAGAGTGGTTTTCTGTGGGCGCGCGGATGGAGCTCCATATTGGAAAGGCTGGGATGTAGGTTTCTGGGAAGACGATCAGGTTGGCTTTGTTGTTGCTTGCGCGGTGGATTAGGGAAAGGGCTTTTTGGGTTGTTTGGGTGGCGGAGAGGAAGATTGGAGAGGCGTGGCAGGCTGCTGCGCGGAGGAGCTTGGTGGGCATGGTTGATGTAGAAATGGATGATGCTGGTTTATGGTAATGCCTGTTCGGGGCCTGGTGGTTGTACGATCCAGTAGAGTGGTTCCAAGATGAGCAGACGACGATGGGTCTAATTGAGATTCCAGCAGTAAAGTGAATTTGTGTGTGTACAGAGATACGGTGCAAGCATATTATTTCCTAGCTTTCGTTCTGGTCGGACTGTCAAATTGCTTGCTATCAGCATGTGCGGTTAAGTAACGGTGAACCTCGGCGACCAGAGCGGGGAAGGAGCATTCTGTGACCCATCAAAACGTTTTGCAAAAAGAATTCGACACAAAAGAGTACAAAGAAGCACAAGACTCGTGTTATGAAGCTGCGAAGCGGGTATATTCTTTTCATTATATGTAGGCAATTAGGACAAAGAAGCGTTGACAAATTGAAGTTTTGTTTCGAGCTCAAAGACACTCGACTTTACTCGCCCTTGTAGCCTTCAACGAGGACAACAGGACCAGCGTATGTCTTTCTAGCTCTGAAGACCCAGTCGACAATGGCGACAAGCAAAACAACCATGAACATGAGTACCGACCAGTTGAAGTCAGCAGCAGCATTGGAGGTTGTCTGGGGCCAGAACATCCAGAAGAAGACGAAGCTAGAGTACAAGACAGCGAAGGTGTTGATAGGAACACCCCAGCGTCCAAGAGACCAACGGCACTTGGGGAGTGACTCTGCGTTGGTGACACGACGGTAAAGAACGCAGCCGATGGAAACAACGTATGTGATCATCAGGGAAGTAAGGTTGAGCGAGACGATGGCATTGAACGCAGCATCGGAACCGATGTTGATGAGCGAGAGCAGGATCGTGAACACGCAAGTCACAGTAACGGAGTTGACAGGAACCTCGAGCTTAGGATCGACCTTGGCGATCCAGTCACTGTAGGGCAGACCTTGATCGCGAGCAAAGGACCATGTCTGGCGAGAAGTCGACAAGTTGTAGGAGAGGGTACCGGCGTAAATGAGGATAATGACGATGGCAGAGAGCGTGTTGAAAGCGGGCATGCTGAAAGCCTGGGTGAAAACGTACATGTACGGGTATCCCGAGCCGTTGGAGGCATCATCGATGGCACCCGCAAGGTCGACGACACTGAACATATAGGTGATGAGGAAGACAAGGCCCAGGGCACCGTTCAGGAAGTACGACCAGACCATTGCCCTAGGGACGTTTCTACCAGCATCCTTGACCTCTGGAAGGAAAGAAAAGTCAGCGATGTAACAGCAAAACTCGGAGCAAACCAGCTTTACCTTCGGAAACGTGAGCTGCGGCGTCGGAACAGATACAAGCGTAGACGGCCGACACTTGACCAACCATCAAAGAGAGGCCCATGCTGGACCAACCGCCAGAGTTGGTGAAAGTACCAAAGACGTCGGCAGCTGTGTTTCTGGGAGCAAGGACCCAAATCATGACGATGATGACCAAGAAACCAAAAACGTGAACGATCATCATGAGGTTCTGGAAAACAGGCATTGCTCTAGCACCCCAAATGTTGGTGACCCAGACAACAAGCGTGATTGCAATGACAAAAAGTGTGCCTTGCCAGTTTGCGTAGCCATAGTTGGGGTCCTTTTCGTAGATCAAGGATTGAATCAGGGTTCCAACCAAATACGGACCAGATGCGGTGCCAGCTTGCCATGAGAGAGTCGACATCCAGCCACCAAGGAAACTGAGAATCTTTTGCTGAGAGGGAGGAGCAAATTCAGAAATCCCTGTCGGATTAGTCGCTGTTTTAGATCAAATGAGGTCTGAAGGGAAGCCTTACAGTGGTATTGGCCACCAGCAGTAGGACACATCGAAGCCATTTCGGCCAGCGAGAGGACGACGAACGTGAAGCCGAAGAAAGTCCAGATGTAAGACCACACCAAACCAGCAAGACCACCATTGGTCATTCCCTGTGTCGTTGCGGTCAAAAGCACCTCCCAAGTTCCTTGCAGAATAATGGTAAAGGCGATCGTCGAAAGAGTGCGGAAATTTCTCTTCAATTCCTGCTTCTTTCCCATACGCTTCATCTCGCGCGCGTCCGTACGCGTAAATCCATCATCTTGTTGGGCGTTGCGGAGGTGGCCGTGGTAGTCGAGGTCGGCATCGTCATCAATACCGTCGAAACTGCGAACCTCTTTTGTACCGGATGCGAGTCCAGGTTTGTTGCTGACCTCAGGCACCACACTGGCCGAAGATGTGGACGCGATGGTGTGATCCATGGTGTCGTTGCTGCCCGGACGTGCTTGAGAAACAGGCATGCCTATCAAGCCTGAACAGAAATTGATCGAACAGGGAGCTTCACCACCTTTAAGTGTTTAGTATTGAAGCGGGCCTACCCTGACGGGGCCTAGGTAGTTGTTAAAACAAAAGAGGGTCGCAGAAGGTCTGTGCGATACAATGTATGCGAACCTTGATCGCTCTAAAGCCTGGGCATCGCGGCGGGTGTGGTGTGGACCGTCTGCCGGACGTTGAGTTTAGACGAACGTCTGGAGGGCGACCGGTTAATTGAGTGTTCTCATCGATAGTTACCTGGAACTCTTGTTTGCATATCGGTTTCAGTCTGTTCCACTACGAAGACCAACCGATCAATCCCGAATTGCTTGAATTCTCCAGCAAGAGCCTGCCGGAATTGGTGGTGGAGTGGGGAGCTGCAGAAGGATCACACACAACAATTAGCGAAAGATCTGCCTGGTGCATACAGTGCACGGAACGTGCAGGCCTATGAGACGTCGGCGGCGAAACAATCTCGGCTTTAGACTTCAAGATTGCTCGAAGCCACAAAGCAGGTCTCGAGAGTCAAGTCTCCACAAGTGATATACAGGTCTGGACTGAGGCCCTCATTTGTTCCGTCGCGAACCCTGGATATTGTGTAATATATTAAGCATATAAAAGCAGAGCAGAGTGTTGCGTGAGCTGGGTCTCACCACTGCCGACGGACTGCAGGCTTGACCACCGTTGGTTCCTCAACCGAACAGACACGACTCGAAGCCACAGTGGACTTACGTGCGTTAGGAGCCGGTTGGTCAGTTGGACGAGTAAGCGGCAGTCCTGACTTGCTTCTAGGCAGAAAAGGGAAGCAAGACCCATCTGAGAAAAGGCTTTGGGGGCGTCGTGGATGAAACTAGACGCGGTTGTAGGATTTTGGGGGCGCATGCAAAATTTCCGGACGATTGGCTCTCGCGTGAGAATACGCAGCCGAGGGAAAAAAAGCACGTGGAGTGGCTTGAGAAAGTCGGTGTAACATGTGGGTATGCTAGCAAATATTTTGCAGATGGCGAATGGCGATCATTTATCAACCAGTTTCAGTCTTGCAAGGAAAGTGTTGCGCGATGGGATGAGTGGCATGAGGTGAGCTCGAGCAGCTTTGGCCACGGAATGGATTGGCCGAGGAACTCATTGGGGAAGAACGAAAGCATTGAAGCTGGGGAAGGCACGACCCTGTCAATCTTGTCCCAAGACTTGCCCAGTGTTGATGCGATCAGGGAGACGACAGGATCAAGGGCTGTCAGATGATAGAATTCTTGGCTGCTATGAAGGCTTCGAACAAGATGTCTGCGATAAGGTGGATGGCTGCCACTAGGAGAATTGGCTTCAGCCGCAGAGTGGGACCAATACTGCAATTCAAGCGCGGTAAAGCAAAAGCAGGAAAGAGCAGTCGGTCAAAGCTCCGGATCATGGAGCGGAAGGGTCCGTTTGAGAAACATCGCTCGACAAGCAGGCGCGAGGGAGCCGACGCATCACATCTACAACAATGTTGCCATCAGACGCCGACAAGTATTTCCAGACTTCGTGAGCGACACCAACATGGCCGTGGGCACCAAAGAAAAGAGAAAAGTCTGCTGAGACGCCGTGACAAGGGACTCGGTCGCCGACCAGAAACGCAGACGGGCCAAAGCAACAAATAAGAACGGCAACCCTGTCGTCTTGAGCTCCAAGATCCTCGCCGTCCACGCAGATGAGCAAGATCCGGGAGCTGTATACATCGCTGAGGCTGCAGGCACTGCGAGACGTCTTGTGCTCGAGGTACTGCACCACTTGTTGATCAAAGCACCGTCCTGCATGAGCTGACATGACTTGACCAGACCGGCGACAAGTCAACCGTCTACGCTGGCGCCGCTGCCCCTCTGACATCCCTCGCTACCTTGAGATCGCCCTCGGCAGAACCCATTCTCTTCGCCGCATGCTGGGACAAGACTATCCACTCGTGGAACCTCCACACCCGCAAGCCCATTCGTCGTTACACTGGCCACTCCGATTTCGTCAAATGCCTACTCGCGACAGAGCTATCCGGCACTCCAGTGCTGCTGTCCGGCTCGGCCGACTCTAGCATAATCGTATGGAATGTCGACACGGGCAAGAAGCTACACACACTCAAGGGCCACTCGCGCGCCGTCCTTGATCTCGCACTCGACCCTGCAGCAACCACAAAAGACAAGCTCTGCCTCTTCAGCGCTGACACCGTGCGAGATATCCGTCGTTGGACCATCACTATCGACAGTGCCACTGACGTCTCGGCACCACTGCGACCCCACGAGACCTCGATCAATCGTCTGCGCTTTGAAGACTCGCTCGTCGTAGATGCACATGCAGACGACGCCGATGCAGACCTCTGGACTGCGTCATCCGACAAGACTGCTCAAAGATTGGTTCGCTCGCGAGATTGGGCTTCGGATACCACACTCGTCCATCCCGACTTTGTGCGAGACATTGTCATTGACCAGCAGGCCGGATGGGTCGTCACTGCATGTCGCGACGAGGAGGTGCGAGTCTGGAGTTCGGCTTCTGGTGAATTGGCTTGTGTTTTCAGCGGCCACTTCAACGAAGTTACCGGCCTTGCCCTCGTGCCGCCTGTACAAGGCAGCAGAGCCAACCGTGTCGTCAGTGTTAGTATCGACGGTACCCTCAGAACGTGGACGCTCGATCCTGCCGAGATCAAAAAGGCAAAGGAAGAGTACGAGCGTCAACGGAATGGCATCGAAGTGGACGATGAGCCAGCAGCAAAGAAAGAGAGCATGCTCACAGCAGAGGAGGAAGCCGAGCTGGCCGAGTTGATGGACTCTGATGACGAGTAGATAGCAGCAACAAATCTCAGTTTCCGTACAGCCTGAACCAGACCTCTCTATCTAATGCCTGACAACCTAAAGCTCATCGTCTTCATCAGCCAGTCCGACCAATCTCCGTTCCGCGAGCGCCGAGATTTTTTCTCCCAGCACATCCCTCTCGAATCTCGCCGCAATCTTGACGGCCGCCTCGAGCATCTTGCCCGACCGATCTCTCATCAGACTGACCATTTCCAACGCCTTCATACCTCTTTCCTCGCCTTCTCTGCACTCAGCAGCCAGCAATTGCAGCAGCACCTTGTCGACGTCGAGCTCACGCTGCGCCGCTTCCGTCTTTTGCGCGTGCGTGGCATTCGTATTGTTGACCAAATCATCCTGCAAACTCAACAAAACCGAGTTACGCACATACTGCTCTTCCAACTTCTGAATGTCGCTTTCCTCTGCCTCGTCCTGGTCGTCGTGATCGCGAGCCGTGACTGGCACCTTGAAGTCAAAGTCCGAGAGCAGAGGACGAGGGAAATAAGGATACTTTTCGCCACCTTTGAGGATGATGCAGTGGAACTTGTCCAGCGCTACTGCCACGGGCCAGTAAGTTTCTTCTTTGCGTCCGGAGGCGAGACGGTCGAGTTGGCTCGTGTCGAGAAGAGGCACCCATTTTGCTTGGCCCGGTGTGCGCCAATGCAGGCAGACCAGCAACACGCCCTCAGAGTCATAGATGCAAGGGTCGCCTCTGTCTGACCAGAATACCGATTGCAGTTCTGATTGTTCGGGCAGTGGAATCATGTCTTCTGATTGGCACACTTCGTCACGCTTGACGTTTTCGATTGTGTACACGAGTTTGGCTGTGCCGTCGCCGCCGACGGAGCCATTGCCGATTGTGAGGACGTAGTCGCGCCAGGATGCGCATGCGACGGCTGGGGTGCTTTTTTGTCTGTAGACTCTAAAAGGTAAGCCGAAGAGGGTGTAGACCCTGACGTATCCTTTGGAGGTTGTGACGACTACGAAACTGGTGCTCAGACTCAATGAAGTGACTTCTTCGCCAACTGGTAGTTGGGTTCGCCAATCTGTTCTTGATGTCCATGTTTCGTGTGGACGGAAGTAGACGAGACTGGCATGTTGGTCTGATGATGGGCATGAGAATGCCGCACCGTGCTCTCCGAGGCAAGCTCTGTCGTACAGGAAAGGATCTGTGAAGTGGAAGTCTCGGTGTGCAGCGCGGTCGTAGAACTCGACTGTAACCGTATGGTGTGTATCTTGATCGACCGTCCAGATGAACCCGGTAAGGTTCAAGCACAGGTAACGACGGTTGCCTCTCCAAGGGGTGCTACCAGGCTGGAAAGGTTCGTGCAAACGAGGCTGCCACTTGGCGCTACCATACTGATCGTATCTCTTCGATGCTGGGTACTGAAGTTGTGCTCCTGGTCGTTTGCCATTGGTGTTGATCTGCTCTGCGTAGCCTGCGCCATCGTCATCCACGATGAAGGCGTCTCCGTTTTCCGATAGTCCATCGCCCAAGATGTCGTCGAGCGAGTCGGGGGTTTCTGCTCTAGACTGAGCACCGGGCCTGGCCGTGCCGTTGACGAGAGTTCTTGTAGCACCCTCAGGGGCAGACTCATCCAAGAACGGGGCGGGCACCAGGGACTTTTGTAGAAGGGAGACGTGCTCTGGGGGGACAATGCCGGTGTGCATGAATAGTTCTCCATCATTTGTTGTATACGACAAGAGATTGTCCGTTGGGTGCCAGGCCAGAGCTAGAACAGGTTCTCGGTCGCTGTTGAATTTGGTCACAGGTTGCTGCGTCTTGGTGTTCCAGAGAGTCACACTGAGATCCTCGCTAGCTGTGGCAAGCAGTGCTCCATTCGGTGACCAAGAGACTGCAGTGATGTCACCTCGTCCATCGATTCTGAAGCTACGTTGGTTTGACCAGTCGCTCGTCGAGACCACTTGTATGGTCTTGGTAGCGGTGGGAGCGCAGAAAGCTCTGCCATCAGGATGCCAGACAATCTCTGAGCTTGTCTGAGAATCGGTCTCCATGATTTTAATAAGACCATCCAGTCTCTTTACCAGTTTTGGCTCCTCTGAGCTTATCGAGTATATATAAACCATACCATCAGAGCACGAGACAGCCAACATAGATCCGCTGTGATCGAACGAGACATGTTTGACAGGTCTGGACTGATCCCTGAGATACATAACCCGTGACATGTCGAGAGTGTTTACGATTTTGACAACCAGTTCGCTGCCATAATTGTTAGCACTTGACTGCAAGTCTCTGATCTCTGAACCTACTCTGATGCTACTGCAGCCCACAGTCCGTCCGGGGAGATGGAAATGTCACGTATGGGAAGAGTGCTTCGGATCAAGACTTCCTCTAGAGAGTGGCTGAACAAGTTGTATCTGCACACTTTGCCATCTTCGGAACCCGTTAAGAAAAAGTTGTTAGTTGCAGCGACCGCAGTATGAGAATCCTCGACCACATCGATGTTGACAGGCTCGGCATCGGATCCGGTAGTAAAGATGCGAATGACATTGTTCAACCCGACTGTAATCAGTTTGTTGCCGTTTGGTGTGTAGGCCAGGTAGGTTGGTCCAGGAGCATCTGATAGCACAAGTCAATAACGGAAAAGCTGAAACATCTTCACTACTTACGAGCAGGTCTGGCACGAGGTTTCGAAGCCATCTTTGTTTTGTGTTCTAAGATATCCGCACTCAGAAGATTGTACAGGAGGCCTATACAATATTGGATATGGATAACGACGCGAATTTGGCACGACGACGCGACGCGTTCCCACTTTAGATCTCCAAGCTCCTAACCGCGGCAACGCGCAAACATTGAAGGGCTGTGTTTATCCATCGAACTTCCCCAAATCCGCGATCTCTTCATACAACATCAGATACGCAACATACTCCTACCAAAAATACACTTTCACCAACAATCGCAATCATGAGCGACGAGAACAAGATCACTTCCCAGGGCGGCGCTCCCACCCTTACCGACGCTGAACACCAGCAGGTCCACGGCGGCAAGGGCAAGGGCAAGGCTGTCGAAGACTTGGATATGGATGACGACAGCTCTTCTGAGGAGGAAGAACAGGTTAGTTGCGCATCTTGTCCCTCCATCGTGGCTTCTCATTGCTAATGAATGCGCGCAGGCCGCTCCTGGTACGACCTACAAGCTCAATCTCATCTACACGTAGCCAAACTAACCTACAACAGAGGACAACGAGGAGGGCGAAGAAGACAACATGGAGGAGATTGACGAGAGCAACATCCTCTCCGGCGGCAGACGCACCCGCGGCAAGACTATCGACTTTGCTAAGGCTGCCGAGGGCCTCGATGAGGAGGAAGACGAGGATGAGGATGACGACTTCGAGGACCCTGATGAGATGAAGCAGTAGATGCACCACTCCACGTCCCAGCTGCTTCAATTGTCGCAGCTCGAAAAGTTTGATCATCAATCCCAGAGCTGGCGTTGGGTATCGCGCCGCTGGGCAAAGGCGTCCGGCACAGGAGAATGGATACAGGTTTCGCTTTTCAGCATTCAAGGAGTCGCGGCGCACAGAACATGATGCACGTCAGGACATCATTGACGACCGGAATTTTTCATGACCAGTAATACATTCGAAAAATCAAAGCATGAATAGGCTTCTCGTCCATCACTCAATCATTCGCCTCTTCTCTCTCTCACAGTTGTGCTGTCCAAGTGAAAGTGATTCGTCTCAGTCGACAGCCCTGTCGCTTGGGGGGGAAATGCACTTCAGTATCTCGCCTCTGTCAAGGCAACTTATCGGGAAGCTGTGAGGAGATATTTTTGTGCAAGGTTGATCGCTTGGAACTCGCCTATTTTGACGGGAATATCGTGTTTCTGCCTAAGAGCCCACCCGGTATCGGCGACGTCCCTGATTACGAGTTGTCTTTTCTATCCTATCATCACCAGTTCTACCAAGGGCTAAATCAGCCGTATAGGTGCATCAGAACCAGCGGCGGCGGGGGGCAGCTCTTCCGACTGATTCCGTTGTCAGGACCTAGCTTCTCCTCCGAAAGCCACCGAAGTCTGTCCTTTTCTCTCGCGATGGTTGAGGCCACGACAACGAAAAACCAGGCATCTGGTAATTTGCGATCAGTAAGGATCTTTCAAAATGATCACCAAAGACTCCAAAAACACTGCCAGCAAGGCCGTGGATCGAAGCGAGATGTTTGACTCTTTTGGACCTCACACATGGCTCGCCGCAAAACAGCAACCGACGTGTGTTTTAGAGCAGCGATAAGGCGGTACTTCAGAATCTCTGACATGTCTTCGTGACTCTTTGCGAACCCTAACGTCTGGTCGAACCAATCAGAGCCCGGCTAAAGCAGATGGGCTGCCGGTCAGCAAGACGGCTATCGGCCGGGGAATGCACGATCCATGTCGTTCGTCCAATAGGAAGCTACACGATGCCAATGGCAGCTCAAGGGTCTGGGGAAATTCTTTGCATCCTTTGCCGTGATGTGAAGAGAATGGCATATTATGAAGAGCATGGTCTAGCAGATTGACGTTCGAACAGAAGACACATGTGCTGTGGCCTGGAACAGTCAGTGATGCCAGTCAGGTAAGTTTCAAGAGGCTGGAAGATCCGTATCCATTCATGATTGGGATGTTGTTGGGAAAGTTCTCTGCCCAAGATTCTATGTACAAAGCATGGCTTGCTAGATATAACTGAGAGAGACAACTTTGCTTGAGGGACAATTACTTCGCGTTTGTGATGATCTCATCCTAGACCATTTTCTGAAGAGTCTGCCAGTACAATTACTGTGGTTGGGCTTTGTGTCGAGCGGGAGCATTCGTTATTACCTTTGCTTGCCAGACAACGCTAGCAGAATCCCCACCTTTGCGGCCAATTTACAAAAGCGTGGCCGCTCCCTCACCCTCTTCACCTCGTTTTACCTCTCCTCCGCCTGAACTAAGCTCTGCAAGCAGACCATCAGAGCGCTCTTGATTCAAGTGCAGGTAAGTTTTCTCTCGGCTGCAGCGCATATCCAGGCGTGCAAAATACTCGCCGCTCATTCGTCAGAATCTACTGCCTTATCAACACCTGCACCACTTTCTTTTTGCCTCCCCGCAATACCGTTCTCCAGCTGGCATACTCCGTACAGCGGAGTCGTGACTAGACTCGGTTGATCATCTCTTGTGCGCATCATCTGAATTTCTGAAACACTCTCTGTTCTTGTCCCTCCTCTCGACCGAGCTTCCCCTTCTTTCTCTTGCCACAATATACTTTCTTGCCACGCTAGCGCATCTCTTACCATCGTCAATTAGAGAGCTCTCAGCTGACCACAGTACTTTCAGACGAGTTCATCCAGATCTCTCTCCCGTCACCAAAAGGTCTCCGCCTGTCTTTTCCACTTCCAGGTTCTATCGTACTCGGCTCCTGGCCGAAAGAATGGGTCGAGTGTCTTTCGCAGAACCAGTCGAGAACACCATCATCGAGGAAGATGAACCTGTAAACATCTACCCGTATGAGAACACGCCACAGAACAAGTCATGGGCTGGTGCGCTCCCCGTGAAGCAGGGTCTCTACGACCCTGAACTTGAGAAGGATGCCTGTGGTGTCGGTTTCGCCGCGTAAGTTCCACTCTTTCTCAAGCCAAAGAGGGACATGGTCTAATTGTTGGACAGCCACATCAAGGGTACTCCCAGCCACAAGATCGTTAGCGATGCACGAAACCTTCTTTGCAACATGACGCACCGTGGTGCTGTCGGTTCGGATGCGCGCGATGGTGACGGTGCTGGTGTCATGACATCGATCCCTCACAAATTCTTCGTCAAGAACTTCGGAAAAGAGCAAGGATACACATTGCCGAAGCAAGGGCAGTATGCTGCTGGAAACGTTTTCTTCAAGCCCGACACCGAGGTCCTCAAGGAGACATTGAACACATTCGAGGAGGTGGCAGACAGCCTAGATTTGCGAGTTTTGGGATGGCGCGAGGTTCCTCGCGACTCTTCGTTGCTTGGTCCCGCAGCTGCATCTAGAGAGCCTATCATTCTACAGCCTTTCATCGTTCTGAAGTCTGCCTACGGCGAAGGCAGAGAGCCCAAGGAGTCCTTCGAGTCTGAATATGACGAGCCTTACTTCGAGCGTCAGCTGTACGTGCTGCGCAAGCGTGTGACTCACGTTATTGGCCTGCACAACTGGTTCTACCTCTGTTCTCTGAGCAACAAGAACATCGTCTACAAGGGCCAACTCTCCCCCGTCCAGGTTTACGAGTACTACTTCGATCTGGTTAACGTTGACTACGAGGGCCACTTCGCCCTGGTCCACTCGCGTTTCTCCACAAACACATTCCCTTCATGGGATAGAGCACAGCCCCTTAGATGGGCAGCTCACAACGGTGAGATCAACACTCTCCGTGGAAACAAGAACTGGATGCGCGCAAGAGAAGGTCTGATGAAGTCCGATTTGTTCGGCGACGAGCTCGAGATGTTGCTGCCCATCATTGAAGACGGTGGCTCAGATTCCGCCGCATTCGACAACGTTCTGGAGCTTCTCACCATCAACGGTGTCTTGTCTCTTCCAGAGGCAGTCATGCTCATGGTTCCCGAGGCATGGCAAGGAAACCGCGCCATGGACCCCGCAAAACAGGCCTTCTACGAGTGGGCAGCCTGTATGATGGAGCCTTGGGATGGTCCCGCTCTTTTCACATTCGCCGACGGCAGATACTGTGGTGCTAACCTCGACAGAAACGGTCTCCGTCCTTGCAGATACTATATCACTGATGATGATCGTATTGTCTGCGCTTCTGAAGTCGGTACCATTGCCATTGAGCCTGAAAAGATTGTTCAAAAGGGTCGCCTTCAACCCGGAAAAATGCTTTTGGTCGACACAGTCGCTGGCCGCATCGTTGATGATGCCGAGTTGAAGCAGACTGTCTCGAAGCGCAAGGACTTCCAGAGCTGGATCAGCAGCCAGCTTATTACCATGCCTGCTGTTCACGACAAGCTCAGCGAGAAGGGTGCCGACCTCGGTTTCACCTTGTCTGAGACCAGAGTTCAAGAGGACCCCAGACTGAAGGCTTTTGGTTACTCTCTTGAGCAGGTCAGTTTGTTGCTTGGTCCTATGGCTGCCGATTCCAAGGAGGCTCTTGGATCCATGGGCAACGACGCTCCGCTGGCATGTCTCGCACAACAGCCTCGTCTTCTCTACGAATACTTCAGACAGCTGTTCGCTCAGGTTACCAACCCTCCCATTGACCCTATCAGAGAGGCAGTCGTCATGTCGCTCGAGGCCTACGTTGGTCCTCAGGGCAACTTGCTCGAGATGAGCCCTTCGCAGTGCCATCGCCTTCTTCTTCCCTCTCCTCTGCTCTCCATCGAGGAGTTCAACGCCTTGAGCCAGATCTCACAGCTACACCGCGAGTGGAATGTCCACACTGTTGATATCACCTTCCCCAAGAAGGAAGGTATTCAGGGTTACCTTGATGCTCTTGACCGCATCTGCGACCAGGCTGCCGAGGCCATTGAGAAGAACGACAGAATCATTGTCTTGTCCGATCGCGCAACCTCTGCTGATCGTGTTGCCGTTTCTGCTGTCCTTGCCACTGGTATGGTCCATCACCACCTTGTCCGTAACAAGTGGCGATCACAGGTCGCCCTTGTTGTCGAGACTGCTGAGGCTCGTGAGGTTCACCACATGTGTGTCCTGGTTGGTTACGGTGCCGATGCTATCTGCCCCTACTTGGCCATCGAGTGTATTCTGAAGATGTCTCGCGAGGGTCTGATCAGAAAGAAGCTGAGTGCCGAGCAGCTCATTGACAACTACAAACACTCTTTGGATGGAGGTATTCTGAAGGTTATGTCCAAGATGGGTATCTCCACTCTTCAGAGTTACAAGGGTGCTCAAATCTTCGAAGCTCTTGGTATCGATGACTCTGTCGTCGACCGCTGCTTCACTGGTACTGCTACCCGTATCAAGGGTATGACTTTCGAGCTCATTGCCCAGGATGCATTCGCCCTCCACGAGAAGGGTTACCCTAGCCGCAACATCCTCGAGATTCCTGGTCTCGCCGAGACTGGTGAATACCACTGGCGTGACGGTGGTGAGCCCCACGTTAACGACCCCACCTCAATTGCCAACATCCAAGATGCCGTCCGTACCAAGAACGACAAGTCATACGAGGCTTATTCCAGATCTGAGTACGAACAGATCAAGAACTGCACGCTTCGTGGTCTTCTTGACTTCGACTTCGAGGATCGTGCTTCCGTTCCTATCGACCAGGTCGAGCCTTGGACCGAGATCGTCCGTAGATTCGTCACCGGTGCTATGTCCTACGGATCCATCTCAATGGAGTCACACTCTACCCTTGCTGTTGCTATGAACAGACTGGGTGGTAAGTCAAACACCGGAGAAGGTGGTGAAGACCCAGAGCGCAGCTTGCGCATGGACAACGGCGACACTATGCGTTCTGCCATCAAGCAGATTGCTTCCGGTCGTTTTGGTGTCACCAGTGCTTACCTTGCTGATGCCGATGAGCTTCAGATCAAGATGGCCCAAGGTGCTAAGCCCGGTGAGGGTGGTGAGCTGCCTGGACATAAGGTCTCTGGACCCATTGCTCGTACTCGTCATTCCACCCCTGGTGTCGGTCTGATCTCTCCCCCTCCTCATCACGACATTTACTCGATTGAGGACTTGAAGCAGCTTATTTACGACTTGAAGTGCTCCAACCCTCGCTCTCGTGTCTCCGTCAAGCTCGTCTCGGAGACTGGTGTCGGTATCGTCGCTTCCGGTGTTGCCAAGGCTAGAGCCGACCACATCCTGATTTCTGGTCATGATGGTGGTACTGGTGCTTCCAGATGGACTGGTATCAAGTACGCCGGTCTGCCCTGGGAGTTGGGTCTTGCCGAGACTCATCAGACCTTGGTTCTTAACGACCTTCGTGGTCGTGTCATCGTCCAAACTGATGGTCAACTTCGTACTGGTCGTGACGTCGCTATCGCTTGTTTGCTCGGTGCCGAAGAGTGGGGCTTCGCTACCACTCCTCTGATCGCTATGGGCTGTATTATGATGAGAAAATGCCACCGTACGTAAGGTGCATGTACCAACACAAGAACCGGGTATATCGAAGCAGCATTGGTGAGACGGCGTCCTGGACGCGGTCTCATAGATGCGGAACTCGATTTATACGCTGGCTTGTCGATTTAGTACCGAAGTCCATTTTTCAACAGAACTCTGCTAACTTTAGATACAGTCAACACGTGTCCTGTGGGTATAGCCACTCAAGATCCTGAGTTAAGAAGCAAATTCAAGGGTACACCCGAGCACGTCATCAACTTCTTCTACTACGTGGCCAATGAGCTTCGTGCCATCATGGCCAAGCTCGGTTTCCGCACCATCAACGAGATGGTTGGTCGTACTGAGGTCTTGCGTGTTCGCGACGATCTCCGCAACGGAAAGACTGAGAACATTGATCTTTCCCTCATCCTGACTCCTGCCCACACCCTTCGTTCCGGAGTTGCCACCTACAACGTCCGCAAGCAGGACCACAAGCTCCACGTTCGACTCGACAACAAGCTCATCTCCGAGTCTGAGCTCGCACTTGAAAAGGGCCACCCTTGCCGCATTGAGTGTGACGTCGTGAACACCGACCGTGCTCTCGGTGCCACTCTATCTTACCAAGTCAGCAAGCGCTATGGCGAGAAGGGGTTGCCTACTGACACCATTCACGCAAACATCCGTGGCTCTGCTGGTCAGTCGTTCGGTGCTTACCTTGCACCCGGTATCACTCTTGAGCTCGAGGGTGACTGCAACGACTACGTCGGCAAGGGTCTCTCCGGTGGTCGTCTCATCGTCTACCCTCCCAGAAATGCTGTTTACAAGGCTGAGGAGAACGTCATCGTTGGTAACACTTGTCTCTACGGTGCTACTAGCGGTCAGTGCTTCTTCCGCGGTATGGGTGCTGAGCGTTTCGCCGTCAGAAACTCTGGTGCTACTGCCGTTGTTGAAGGTGTTGGTGACCACGGTTGCGAATATATGACTGGTGGTCGTGTCCTCATTCTCGGACCTACTGGCAGAAACTTCGCTGCTGGTATGTCCGGCGGTATCGCTTATGTCCTCGATATGCAGCGCGACTTCGAGGGCAAGGTCAACCAGGAAATGGTTGAGCTTTCTCCTCTTGAGGACCCTGCTGAGATCGCCTTCGTGCGTGGCCTCATCGAGGACCACCACCACTACACTGGCTCCGAGCTCGCCGCTCGCGTTCTTCTTGACTTCTCCCGTGCTCTGCACCGTTTCGTCAAGGTCTTGCCCATTGACTACAAGCGCGTCATGGAGGAGGAGGCCAGAAAGGCTGCTGAAGCCAAGAGAGCTCAGTACCCTCTCCCTATCATGCCCGGCAATGCCGTTCGCTCGCTCCACGAAGATTCCAAGAAGAAGCAGCACGAGGCTGAGGACCGTCAAAAGAAGAAGGACGACCTTCTCGATATCGAGGAAAGTGTCCAGGATGGCAAGGCCGAGAAGAAGCGCTCCGCCCTTGTGCTTGACAAGACCCGTGGTTTCATGAAGTACCAACGCCGCTCGGAGAAGTATCGCAGCTCCAAGACTAGAACTCGTGACTGGCAGGAGCTGTCTCAGCGTCTAAATGAGGACGAGCTCAAGTATCAAACTGCTCGTTGCATGGACTGTGGTGTTCCTTTCTGTCAGTCCGATACTGGCTGCCCTATCTCTAACATTATCCCCAAATGGAACGAATTGGTCTTCCAGGGCCAGTGGAGAGATGCTTTGAACAGACTGCTCATGACCAACAACTTCCCTGAGTTCACTGGTCGTGTCTGCCCTGCTCCTTGCGAAGGTGCCTGCGTTCTTGGCATCAACGAGGATCCTGTTGGTATCAAGTCCATCGAGTGCGCAATCATCGACCGTGGTTTCGAGATGGGCTGGATGGTGCCATCTCCTCCTCAGGTCCGCAGTGGCAAGACAGTCGCTATTGTTGGTTCTGGTCCTGCCGGTATGGCTTGCGCCGATCAGCTGAACAAGGCTGGCCACAGTGTCACTGTCTACGAGCGAGCTGACCGTGTTGGTGGTCTTCTCATGTACGGTATCCCCAACATGAAGCTCGACAAGAACGTTGTCCAGCGCCGCGTTGACTTCCTTGCTGCCGAGGGCATCAACTTCGTCACAGGAGTTGCAGTTGGTGAGGGCGACGTCACTCTTGAGTCGCTCAGAGCTGAGAACGATGCTGTTGTTCTTGCCACCGGTGCTACCGTTGCTAGAGACTTGCCTATTCCCGGCCGCAACCTGGAAGGCATTCACTTCGCAATGCAATTCCTTCACAAGAACACCAAGTCTCTCCTCGACTCCGGTCTTTCTGACGGCGAATACATTTCTGCCAAAGACAAGCACGTTGTTGTCATTGGTGGTGGTGACACTGGTAACGATTGTATCGGTACCTCCGTCCGTCACGGTGCCAAGTCTGTTGTCAACTTCGAGTTGCTTCCTCAGCCTCCTACTGAGCGCGCTCGCGACAACCCATGGCCTCAGTGGCCTCGCATCTACCGTGTCGACTACGGTCACTCTGAGGTTAAGACTCACATGGGCAAGGACCCTCGTGAGTACTGCATTCTGTCCAAGGACTTCGTCGATGATGGTACTGGCAAGGTGAAGGGTATCAACACTGTCCGCGTTGAGTGGACCAAGAGTGCCTCTGGTGGTTGGGACATGAAGCAGGTCGAGGGCAGTGAGGAGTTCTTCCCCGCTGATCTCGTCTTGCTTTCCATGGGTTTCCTCGGCCCTGAGGCTCGTGTCCTTGGCGATGACATTGAAAAGGATGCTCGCAAGAATGTCAAGACTCCTGCTGGCAAGTACAACACCAACCTTGATGGTGTCTTCGCTGCTGGTGATTGCCGTCGTGGTCAGTCACTTATCGTCTGGGGTATCAACGAGGGTCGTATGGCTGCGCGCGACGTTGATTCCTACCTCACTGGCATGGGCACTCAGCTTCCCGTTACTGGCGGTATTGTCAAGCGCCCTCCCTACGAGCTTTTGCACAAGACCAAGGGTGCTCCCCTTGAGCTCGTCTCGGCTGCCTCCTAAGCAGCTGAACTGCATCATTCTACAACACAAAAAGCAAAAGAAACTACAAAAAAGGCTGGTTACACATTCGTTCATGTCACTTTTTATACCCATAGCGTTGCACATAGAGACGCAAACGCTAGAGAGCAGAGAATGTGTATGATAAAAAGAGGGTGGGGAAGTTGTATCACAGACGAAAGGATGAAAAAAGACATGAAATGGGTTCGAACATTGACCACAGATGTCTTTTACGATCTAACGCTGGGATGGATAAAGAGGATGTTTTTTTTTCTGTTTTTTTCTTACTTGCAAGCGGTTGGCTGTCATTTGATGATTTTTGTTTTTCTGCAGTTCTTGATTTTCAATGTTAAAATATGCGATTTTACCCAATATCTTGAGGTCCTATTCATGTCTCGAGACAAATTGATGGTTTGCAAGTTACAAATGGGCTCCTGAGCCTTTGATGGTGCGATACCGTCTTTTAGAACAGACGTTGATACTGAGCGGATGAGTATCACGGTTATAGTATTCGCTTGCAAACTTCCATGTGTTTGTGTCTGAGTTTGAGATGATACCAGAATATCCCAGAACCTTTCCCAAGTCAAATGATGCATCTCTTTCTGAGACGGTACGTGAATTGGAAACATTCAAGTCTTCCTCATTGACGCAGGGCACAAAGATGCCACAACTCAAGGCCAGTTGTTCTATATTGAAAATAAACTGTCCGTGGCTTTCGTCATGCTGAATGAAGCAATATTTGTTCTAAGACTTTGCTTGCGTATATTGGAATCAATGTGTCTAGGTGTAATAGCAGATGGGGACACTCGTGGGTGTTTTGTTGCATCCGGAATGGCTTGACTCTTCTTGTGTACTTGCGCAGAAGGGAAGGAGAAGGACTTCATTGTGTATACACCGATTCGTATGGATCAGTCCCAGCATGGCACTAGTCTGCTCAAAAGCTGTCGCAAAGCAGCATGATTTCTTGCTGCATCACATCCAGTGAGAGCCCATCAAGCATTTCGTCTCTTTGAACGGCGCTAGAACTGAGAAAACACTATGCTTTGCGACAGCATTTTTGTCGGATCTGATGAGCGCGAGATGCATTCACCCCTATATATGCGTGAGCACTCCCGACGACTGTAAATATAGCAGATGGCGTTCTTGCTACCGAATTATGTCGTGAGTTGAAGCACGTTTAAACAAGCGCAGCCAACGATTGTCCAAGCGTCAACAAAAGTCGGTGGAACGCACTAAATTCTTGACCAGGTTTCAGCCTCAGACCGATACGAACATTTCAGCTCATGAACATGTCGCCAGTCTTTTGGACAATGACGAGTGCAGAGATACAGGCTGTGAGATAAGTATCTGTTGACACGATGTCGATTGCAGCTTGGTTGTGCTCGTCTCCTTTGAGGCGCAGACAAATGAGCAAGCTTGTGTCTCCACAGCTCTTACGAATGCTGAAGATCACAACCTTAAAAGCGATGATGTGATGCGCTATAATGACATTTACAACGACAGATTTCTCGACTGGATCCTTCAGTATTCGGAGATTCCAAGAAGTACTATGAATGTTTCAATCAGATTAGTTAAAGGATGTAACGGAGGAGACGCGGAGGTTGCGGGTGCGCCTATCCGCGTTGGAAGCCAGTGATGATCACGGAATGCTTGGTGGTTACTATTTACACTCGCTGATGCGTGTTTCAGGAAGTCGCGATTGGCGATGAATTGAGCGAGCCACTTCCTAAAAACCATGTCTACCCTTCGATTCTTTTCGATGCTTGGTTTCTGGTCTTCATCGTAGCCGCTAACATGATGCTGCTGCTGGGCGAGAAGCAGAAGAAGTTGTCGGGCTTCTTGCTCGCGCTTCTGCCCAGTTTCTTACACCATCTTGTCGTCGATGTCCCTTACAAACCAAGCCGTGTGCATCCTACAGCATGGCTAGATGGAGCCAGAGGATGGGCCGCCTTCTTCGTCTTTTTGCGCCACTTCGAATTCGCGTATCATCGCAAAGGAGCTATTGCTTACGGAACCGTCAAGGACCCCAACCATCCGAATGAGAACCACCACTTGCTGCAACTCCCAATTTTGCGACTACTCTACAGCGGAGAAGCAATGGTCGCCATCTTCTTCGTCATCTCTGGCTATGCTTTGTCACTCAAGCCCTTAAAACTGATCAGAAAGTCCTCCTACGATCAACTGATGCGAACCCTTGCATCGTCCGTTCTAAGACGTCCTCTGAGGCTGTACATCCCTTGCCTCATATCCACTCTTATCGTCTTCTTCGCCTTGCGTCTAGGCATCTACGACGGTCCCAATGCAATCGCAGGTCCCGAGGACACTTTCCGCTCCATCTTCCTCGGTTGGGCCCATGATCCACAACCCAAAGTGCTGCCTTCATTGGGAGAGCAGGCAAGAGACTGGATAAATGAGACTCTACACCTCTTCGACATTTTCACACACAAACACTGGCCCGACACTAGATACGATGTTCATCTATGGACCATCCCTCAAGAGTTCAGATGCTCTATGGTTCTCTTCTTAACCCTCGCAGGACTGGCCCTTGTTCGTACCAGAGTCAGAATGATCGCTTTGGCCTTGTTCATCGCTTTCTCGTTTCAAGCAGATGCTTGGGAGTTGGGCGCTTTTTGGAGCGGTGCTTTGATCGCAGAAGCAAATCTCATTCGCCAAGAAGAGAGGGACAACAAGGTGAAGGTGGATCCATTTTCGGACGATGACGAAGAACAAAAGGGCCAGTGGTCTGCCCTGTTCACCTACTGCGGCTTTGCTCTGAGTCTCTTCCTACTTTCATACCCTTTTCAGGAAGCCGAGTTTGCCCCGGGCTACTCGACCTTGTCAAAGCTCGTCCCATCTGGCCTACGTGCTGACGAGCGTTATCGTTTCTGGCATTGTATTGGTGCAATCATCATGATCTATACCACCAGTCTTGACAGTCTGCTTCAGACACTCTTCAACAACTCATTGAGTCGCTATCTGGGAAATATCTCCTTTGCACTCTATCTCATGCATGGCTTCACTCTAAAGACCATCGGCTACGTCTCTGTCTACAACTTCTGGAAGGTTACAGGCAAGGAGACGTTGTTCCAGTACGAGTCCGGTTTTGTTTTGGGAGGCTTGGTGGTCATTCCAATCACCATCTGGGCAGCAGACTTGTTCTGGAGATTCGTGGATATCCCAATCGTCAAATTCACGAGATTGTTCGAGCAATCACTTCTTCCTTCTGTCGACAACATGGCCAGCGATCCACTGTTGATCGAAAAGTCGCCTAGAGAACACCAGCCTTGATTTGAGCTTAGAGAGCGGGAGGATCTGGGTTCTTGTTGCATTTCTATATATTGGTACAAGGCGTTATTGATGACACTGCATGAGCTTGGATACAGCAGACCAACCTTTGTATATACATGAGACGTCACGGCACTTTAGAATCACGCATTTTTGTCCATTGCTACATTGTTTGCCTATGTATACGACTATGCTCGCTAACAACTCGAAGCGTGAAAACGGCTCAATTCGCTCATCAACCAAAGAAAGAGCACAAGGCAAGAGAGGAAAATCTTTCAACACCACGCTATGCCATGCTTCCCATCTCTATACTACCCTGCCACACCACGTCCACTGTTGTCCCAAGGCCATCGAACATCAAGACACATCGACCTCGCCCTCATTGCCTCTCGAACTTTTTAGAGAACAAAATCATGCCACCAGCGATATCTCGTAGAGGGTTCTCCTCACCACCTTCACTGGCCCATCCTGCTTCTTGATCGATGCCATTGCGCTTGTAGAACCCATCCTTGCCCTTTGCGCTCACCAAGCTGACACAGACACCTTCCTCAGTCGCCCGCTCGATTCCCCATCTGAGGAGTTCCTTGCCGTAGCCGTGACCTTGATACTCAGGCGCCGTGCCCAAAAGAGCCAGATACCAGTTTTCGAGTCGTTGGGGAAGTTTCCAGTAGTGTTCGGTGAAGGGCATGGCACGGTCCAGGACATCAAGTTTCGCCGGATCCGCGGCACGGTTGGGCCAGACGATCGAGCCGAGATGGTTGTATACGGGGATCAAGAAGCGGGCAGTGAACCATGCAGGCCACGACTGAGACGCGGCCAGGCCGTCTCCTCCGGGTCCTTTGCGCGTCCACACTGCCACACCGCTCACGCAAGATGGCTGCTCCTGTGGGTACGAGACGACGACCCTCGTGCGTGCGTCAAAGAAATCCTGTCGTAGTTGGCGCAAGAAGAAGAGATACATGTCTCCAGGGAATGCTGATCTCTTTGGGTGTATCGTTTGCCCGAATAGGTCTTCGTCGAAGAAGGCTTTGCTGCATACATGCGCCGCTGGCAAAAGGTCTGCGAAAGTTGCCGCTCGAACGGGCATTTTTGTATTATCTGCTGGAAAACGGGAGAGATATGGTCAAAAGTAAAGTTTGAGGCTTCTGGTCTAAAAGCAAGGGCTCGATGTGGCTGCGGCCTGCAGTAGTGACAGAAGCTTGTTTGCTGGATTTTCTGGAAAGACAAGGCAGTGACAAACGAACGTGATGGTCTGCAGGAGGTGGATCTGCTTCAAATAGTGCGCGGCAACCTGTGATGGATTTTTTTGAGGACAGTCATCAAGACTTGGAGACTCGTGATAATTGTCGGTCCTTCTTACCCTTTCGCATCGACCTGCCAATTTCGGCCAAATAGACAGGGTGATCCCCTCGTCGACCAATGGACGACAGACCATCGAGTTCCACATACTAACAAGCTGTTATTCTCAAGAATAACATGTCAAGCTGGTTCATGGAACAAAGTGTCTGTGGCAAGGCGCGAGAGTCGTCAAGACACCATGGGAAAATCCTTGTTGCTGAGTGAGTTAAACTCAGCTGAGTACAGTCCGACAGAGACAGTCAACAAGGCCTGACATGAGTGAACCAGAAGAAACTGCAAAGTGGAAGCATTGAAGAATATGTAAAGTCATAAAACGTAATAATTCATTGAGTGGGAGAATCTGTATATTTTCTGCAAGAGAAAAATCGTCTACAGACAGCGAGTCCACAAGGGACCACCGAAAGCGCTCGCCCTCGCTATTGTTTTTTTTTTTTTGCACATCGTCAGTCTCGAAACCGCCCTTTTTCAGAGAACCTTTATCTTCTTTTTGTACCTCCGAGAAGACCCAACTTTTCGTTTGCTTTTCTCTTCTGCAGCCCGCAGTAGTAATGTGATGAAGTGGTGATGAAGAAATCGTGACAAGAAAAAAGAAACGCCCTGAACCTGCCGAACCCAGACCTTATCGCTGAATGTAATTGTTGTAGAAAAAAATGAGACAAGAAAGAAAGATACAAAAAAGATAATCCATGGACCGCCCAGCGGCATGGGTTGATCCGTTGTGCGCCGCGCCATGCTACCGCTGGGTAACTTGCTGATTTTCGTCCGATTGAGTAGAGTTGTTGAACAAAAGAGATTATGAAACTGGGGCTGCAAGAAGGCACAGAGACCGGAAAATGTACAGTGGGAAGAAAGGTGGAAACATGGAGGATGTACAAGGATGGGCGAGCGTGGTGGTAGCGTTGGGACTACAAGTGGAGGTCATGCCAACCTCCAACCCACTCAAGATCGCCAATGTCGTCATCATCCAGAGCGTCGACATATGGTTTGTTGGATTTCAGCAGCTGTTGTCCACAAGTACCAGGCTGAGTGCGAGGCTTGCTGACAGGTGAGTTGAAAAAGTGCTGAGGCTCTGGATGCTGACGCCAATCGCGGTTGCTGTGCCATAAATCATGAGGCGGAGAAACATGAGAACTGCTCTGGGGTTTGCGTTCCCATGGAGCGGCGTTACCAGTAGAAGTCGAGTTTGCGGCCATGGGGCTGTCCTTGCGCCAGCTAGCGGCACGACCACGAGACTTTGGCTTCTTGGCACTGGTGCCAAATGGAGCGAAGCTGTACTTCTCAGGCTTCTCAAACTTGTCAGTCTTCTTCTGAGGTGTCACAGGGGTGGGCTTGTTCGAAACTGGGACCGGATCGTTCTTGTTTCCACGTCTAAGATTACCCAAAGCTGACCACTTGTCAATGATTGATCGCTTGGACGGTGGTGAGTACTTCTGGAAAGCAGGCGCCGACGAAGCAACAGCAGCGACTGGGCGAGAGCTCGAAGCGCCATGAGCTTCGTCGGTAATCTTGAGCTCGCCCAAACCACGGGGTGTGGATGAACGACCAGATGCGTTCTTGATGTCCATAGCAGCTGTGACAGCCGAGAGAGGACTAGGCTCAAAAGGCTTAGCAGTGGTGCAGCGCTCAAGGCTGGCAGCAGAGTTGAAGGCGGGGTGTTGCAATTCTTCCTCTTCATCCTCCTCCCAGAGGTCACTCCAACTCTTCGAAAAGTTCTCATCCATGTTGCCGTAGACGGAAGCCAAAGCTCTGGAGCTCTTGATAGGCACAGATGCAGAGATGGGGAGTGGCCTGGAAGAGGCATGGCCAACGAGCTCGGCAGAGTTGTTGGCAGACTTGTACGACATGCCCAAAGAGGACTCGATAGTCGAGTTCAACGAGGTCGAATCGGGATCCGTAGATGTGAACCAGCTCTTACCAGTGGTTTCCTTGTCCTCGGGGAACAGGTCTTCAGTGTAGCTTTCATTGTCGAGGATGACCGAGAGTTGGCGGCCGTGCTTTTGCGAGGTCTCGCGCAAAGCCTTGGCCCAGGGGAAACAGCCACCATTGTCGATGGTAGGGCTCGTAATCGAAGGGGTACGCAGAGGCTCACGGTTGAGAGTTGCACGGATGGGGTCACGCTCCTCGATGCAGAAGTCGTCCATAGCATCATCGTCAGTGGTGAAGCTGACGACAGACTTGAGAGCGCTGCGGACAGCCGCCAGCGAACGCTTAGCAGGATCAATGGCCAAACAATGGGTCAGAACGTTAAAGGTGTCCTGAGACATGGTGGGGAAGACGTCAAAGAGGGACTGGCGATCCATGACAAAGTCGTCAAACAAGGGGTCCGACTGTGTAGGCGTGGCAAATGGGTTGCGAGAGAACAGGACATTCAACAAGCAGATGCCAATAGCCCAGACGTCGGCGGCAGCCGGAGCATAGCCATTGGTGTAGCTTGTCTCTGAGAATTGCTCGGGTGCCATGTAACGGTCGCTGCCGACAGCGTACTCGGTGGACCACTCGTCTCTAGTAGCGAGGCCGAAGTCACCAAGCTTCATCGAGCCCGACTGAGTCAAAAAGATGTTCTCGGGCTTGATGTCGCGATGATAGACTCCCTTGGAATGCATGAATTCGACTGCAGAGATCAGCTGCATCATGAATTCGCGCACGTGCTCGGTTTCCAAAGGACCTCTGTTAAGGCGGATGGCCTCGTAGAGATCTCCGTTGGGACAGAACTCGATAACCAGGTACGTGTGATGCTCGGTCTCGAATGTGTCGAGAAGACTGACAATATTGGGGTGAGAGCCGAGATGAGAATGAATGTCAAGCTCCTCTGAGCGGTCATCGACAGCGATGGCGGTTGGGCAAGCATCGGAAGCCGAAGCCTTGGCGATACACTTGATGGCAACCGTGGTATCGGTCTTGATATTCTTGGCAAGGAAGACCATACCAAATGAACCGTGGTTGAGTGGTGACAACGTCTTGTAGCGACCGTCCAGAAGGAGGTCCTGATCGAATTGTTTCCGCATGGAGTCCATTTGCGCGATGATGTTGGAGGATTAGTAAGTACGTAAAAGTGTTATGAGACTCCGAGAACCAGCTTGGAAGACGAGAGGCAAGACACCGGAAAGCTATACAAGCCTATCCTGGAGAAGATGGCTCTGGTGTCGGAGAAGATGACGATTTATGCAGCAGGTCCGGACCACAAATGGCGTGAGGAAAGACAGCAACAAACAAAGTCCGCCAGAGATGAGGATGGGTAGATGATGTGGTGGATCGACAGTACAGACGCAATGAGCCAGAGAGAAAAAGGGATCAAAGCCCCAAACGCACTATGAATAAGAAATGGTAGAGGTCGTTAATGTGAGCATCGAATAAATGGCGTGAATGGACCCGAGTCTGGCAGCGAGGATGGACAAGCTGGGGAGGATTGATGAGCGGACCCGAAGGTGGAGATAGTGCGTCGGATGTGTCAAGACTGGCTGATGATGGCTTTGTTGTTGTTGATGTTGTTGTTCGGACCGACCCCGAGGGAGCTGTACAGGAACGACAAGGACGTCGGCGAGGACCACACTATGCAGTCGACGAACAGATCAATTCGGCTGCTTGAAGCGTGGCAAGTTGAATGTTGTTGGTCGACGTGGATCTCTCTGTGTGTCGCGGTGGACTTGGACTTCGAGGGGTGTTGACAGGCAGGAAGCCGAGGGAAGCCGTTGCGAGGGACAGACGAACAAGACGAGGCAGCGGTAAGCTGAGGAACGGGCGGAGGCTCGGTTTTGAAGCTTGCTGGAGGAACAGGCAGCAGCACGAGAGCGGGTTGCAAGTCCAAAGCTCGATCAAACAATGAAACAAAAAGGAGTCGTCGTAGGAGTCAGAGTCCAAGGGAGAGGGAGAGGGAAAGCTGAGGTGTAATCGGCTATCGGCGCTTCGTTGACCACCGCTTTTGTCGGGGTAACGCGAGGAATGCAACGGCGACCAGATTGGCAGGAACGATGCGAACCACGCAGAGCGAGGCAGTAGGTCTGGCGACAGATGGAGTGCTAGGCTTAGGGGACGGCAATTGGGGGGTGAGGGGGGAGTTAAGGGAAACAAGAGAGAGCTTAGCGGTGTGAGTCGAAAGATAGAGGGCAACCCGAGCAGCAGAAGGAAGTGGAACCCCGTCGGCGACAAGTCCCGACCAGTCATACACAAGCACACAGACCACCCGCCCGTTACATCAATAGAACCGCCACACCTTTTGCGTGCTCCCGAGGCCCACCTGACCCATTGGCCGTGGGGCCAAGGCCAACCAACTCTCCGCCTGCCAGGCACGTCTTTCTTCGTCATTCTTTGTCTTGAAGAATATTCGGGAATTTGACAGCGTCATCTTGCCAGGCACTTGCGTCTTGTCGCGAAACTGCTCCTTGCTCGAATTTGGCTGCGTAATCAAGCCTGAAACCATTTCCTGTTCTGCGTCTTCATCGTACGTGCGTGTCTGTCTGTCTGCCTAGCCGTATCATGAGATTGTTCATGTGCATAACCTGTCAACAAACATTGCCCGGTCGGGCCAGCTGTTTTGTTGTCGTATCAGCCCAGCCCAGCGCTTGAATTTCTTTCTTTCTTCCAATCGCTTAGAGCTCCTCCGCGTCAGCTCTACTTGGGCACATGCCTATCCTTATCACTTGATGATCGTCCGAATCGAAAACCCACAGCCCTTTGTCCAGGGACGTGGCTTGACACGGCGACAGACATCTCACCACCAGCCTCTGCGGGCCTGCCTCCCCCGGCTTCGGCCAATCAATTCCCATGGGGATTGTGCTGCGGGTACCCGCTGCCGATGTCTTGTATATTGTGAAATTTCATCCCATTCGAGAGCACACCGCAGTATGCGTGTGTTACCAGCTCACGAGTCTCAGCTTTGCACCTCGTCTTGTCTCAGCGAGACTGGCCCAGCCAGAGCCGTCGAGGAGGTTGACATCCCTGACTCTTTCTTCTCAGAGACAGGTCATGTCCTCACGAAACGCTACATTGATGGAGAGCTTCGTAATGCTTCACACGGGGAAATTGTGCTGAAACAATCAACAAGCAAATGATCCTCAGGTACACCAACGTATCGAGAGCTCGAGCGTCAACGATGCTGCATGTCCGGCAAGCGGGCGGGGCGCAGCGACCGGAGTGAATGCCTGCATCAAGACAGTGTCGGTGTGCTTTCCAGAACAGAGAATGCATTCTTTTCACGCCTGGGTTCGATTCTGCAATCAAACGCCCACTGGACGAGCAGAAAGTCGCCTTTGTGCCGTGGATACTGCGAGCTCGATCCGTTAGCTGTGGTAGGCTTGCATGCATCGAGGATACTCGGGTACCTTCAGGTCACAAGCATGGCGGCAATGCAGACCAAATTGGGCTTGGCCACAACCTTGTTGTCCTTTGCGCGAGCGTCACGCTTGCCACCATTTTTGGCTCTTCAGATCTCCACGTGTTTTGACACAGAGAGCCCCCAAACAACATGCTTATCCCTTACATAGTTTTGTGCAAACTTTATGCCTTCTCTTGACAGCCGCAGAGCCCAGACTTTTCCCAGAGGTACATACTCCTTGGCCAGACGAGACATGCTTTCAGGTACCGCGCTGTATAGCATTGGCATTATCAATTGGTCGGATCACAGTACATTCTAGATGGCGTCTAGCTGAGGAAGGTTTTACGGTGTGTGGCTAGCCGCTCGTGGGCAAAGAATGGTGTCTTGTATAACGGGTGCAACTGCCCCGAATATTGAAGCTACTGGCTACTGGTAGTACCCCGCAGGATACCTCGACGAGGGCGGCGGCCAGCATACGCCAGTAATGCAGTGAAGCGATGTTAGCCCATGTTTTGTGTACACCGCTCATCGAGCTCGAATTGATCTTGCCGTCCACTCAGAAGAAGTTTCTTATCATGGATTGACTGTGTTCGATATGGCGTGCGATGTTTCGTGGGAGCCACGGTCTAGCCTATCAGTGATGGAAGTACCTGAATGAACTTCGAGAGCACACTTCATGTTAGACATGTCAATTGGTGATGCCCTGAACAGCGATAATCGTGTTTGTGAATTGGTTCAGATGTGATGAGATCAATTCTTCAGGATTAAAAAGGCCGTCGACATCGAGGTGTGGTGGATCTCCGTGCAGAAGCTTCCCGCAGAAAGCGTCCAGACTTTTACACCGCACGTTGTGCAACACCCTCACTTTTTGAAAATAGTGTCATCTTTTCAATCCCGAACCAAGATGCTTCCGGAGCACGAGAACGTGGGCACCGTGCTGCTCGATATTGGTATGTGGACTGACTGCATTATTGCCTGGCCATTTGGGCAGCAACTTGGTTCCAAAAAATGCTCGGAATCTTGCTGTTTGAGCTCACCGCACTATCAACCGCTTGTTCGAGTGTTGGTTGCATCTTTATCCCAAGATAACGATAGCTGACTTTTGTCTTTTTGATAGAGGGAACCGTCTGCCCTATCTCTTTCGTCAAGGATACACTGGTAGGCCGATTTTCTGGATTTTGTTTTTCTTTTGTGCTTCTGGCTCGTCACCCACGGCCATTTGTTCGAATCACGTCAAAGAGCACCTTGTTGATGCCAGCTTGGTACCCGCTATCTCAGTTGCGAATCTGATTTTTCTTCTTTTCTCTTATCGTCTTCTCATCATACACTCAGTTGATCGACGAAACCTTGATGATTCGCCAGATAGTCGTGCTATCTCGACATTCTGATGCAAAAAAAACACTGACGATCTATCAAGTTTCCTTACGCCTTGAAAGCACTTTCGAGCGTCATTCACGAAAGATGGGACTCTGCGGATTTCAAACCTTACCGTGATGCCTTTCCTGCCGAGGCACAAGCATCTCCGGAAGCCTTTGAAGCACATGTCAAAGATCTGACGGCTCGCGACGTCAAGATTGCCTATCTCAAGAACTTGCAAGGTGAGTCACGCGATCTCTGGGCCTTCTTATCTTAAGCCCACTAGGGTGAAAAAACACATCTGACGCGAGTTTTGTTTTGTAAAGGCTACCTATGGCAGGCTGGTTACGAGAACGGCGCCTACTCCACCCCTTTGTTCGACGATGTCGCACCTCAACTCCAGCATTGGCATGAGTCATCCAAACAGCTAGTCATCTATTCCTCGGGCAGCATCTTTGCTCAGAAGCTGCTCTTCGGGCACGTCCAAGACCCGCTCGGCGGAGCGGATGAGAAGCGCACGCAAAACCTCCAGGGGTTGATCGGCGGATGGTTCGACACGACTAATGCTGGGCTGAAGCACGATGCTAGCAGCTACACCAAGATCGCCGAGGAGCTGGGCAAGCCTGCCGACAGCATCTTGTTCTTGAGTGATAATGTCAAGGAGGTCAAGGCTGCCATCGAGGCAGGTATGCAGTCGGTTGTGGTTGACAGACCTGGTAATGCTCCTTTGAGCGAGGAAGACAAGGCCAAGTACCAGGTCGTCGAGTCGCTAAAGGAGATCAGTCTGTCCCCTGCACAGATCGACTACAGGTTCTGGAAGCGATAGAGGACCAAATCAATCAAGACTGTTTCCGCTGGCAGATGGCCCACCAGTTGTCCCTGTCATAGCCAGCTTCTACAATTGTTCCACCAGCAAGCTCGATGTTGTGCTCCAGCTCCCCTTTGCGGTAGAGGTGGTAGTAGCGATAGAAGGTCTTGTCACCGGCAGGTTCGAGACTCGTGCCAGTGGGTTGTCCTGGCGCAGCAGGAGCCTCGGGTTGCGCGTGGGCGCCCTCTCGTGTGTCTTTGTGTTTGCGGCCTTTGCTTTGCTTCTCTTTCTTCTCGCGCATGACCCAAGGCACCATAGTGTCCTGCTCGTTTCCCTCGTCCCAGCCTCTTCTGCTATCTTTCTGCTCCAGAGCCCAAACGTAGAGCAATGCCTTGCCATTTGTATTGAGCGTATCGAGGATGGTTCTCACGGCTTCTACACGGCGTTCGGGCGTCGAGAGGTGGTGAAGGACGGCGATGCTGATGGCAAAATCGAAATGGTTGTCTTGGTGTGGCAGAGAGAGAATGTCCGAGACGACGGCGGCATGTGGCTGGTGAGACGAGGCAATCTTGGTGAGCGAGGGCGAGCGATCACTGCCCACAATGAAAACAGAGGGATTGACGGTCAGGTATTTGCCATTGCCGCAGCCAATGTCCAGACCTACGGAGCCAGGACTCAACTCTTTCAAAAACTTTTCAATGACGGGCCATGGCTGATATCGCAGTCAGAAAAGCGAGCTATCTGCGGCGACAAGCCATAGAAATCGCACCTTGTAACGTGTTGCCGAGAAGTGCGAGGCGATCTGCTCATACACATCATGCACATGCTGAGCTTCGTAATCTGCCCCAGCCTGTTCTGCTGTCATTGTCACAATCAACAAGTAAGCACAAAATCTAAACTCGAAAGCCTTTTCGATGCAGAGCAGCAAACAACGAAGCTGTATGTAATTCTTGGTCGACTGTGACGACGCCAAGTGTGCATCGCGCTGGTGGCAGGTCGGCCGAGGTGTTTCCGCATTTGGAAATGCCTCGATTTTTTGTTCCAACATGGCAAACTTTTGATCCATCTCGTCGCGTTGCTGTTCATGCAGTTTGACGGACATACAACGACTATTTCCTAGGCTCGAGGACCGGTCGCCCTGGCTACTGCTGGATTGGATTTTGCTCAAACCCCGTGTCTGGCCATCCGTGGCAACCGCGTGCATGAACGACAGTAGTCTCTCGTGATTTGCTGTTACTCTTGTTCACTGTCTGCAAGATCAATGTGAAGAGTTTGCTCGAGTCACAGTTTGGAATAGGCATTCTTCTTCTGGTCAATTGTCCTTTTCTTATTGTCATCTGAACATCCCCATTGTCAACAATAGCGCCTTCCTGATATTGTTACTTTCCTATTCAAGATGCCCAAGACATTCAAGAGACGCGACAACCAAGTCGCTGTCTCTTGTGTCTACAATGCTCTGAGACATCAATCGCTCAAGGCTTTTCATAACCTCAGTACATCACACTGCTCGCATTGTCGCAACGACGCCCTTCACAAATTCGAGGACTTGCAACGCCGGATACGAAAGATGCAGCACCGCATGCACACACGCTCCAAGAGCCTTCCGCCACCGGTCCTGGCCAATCCTCACATCACCGCTACACCTGCCGTCTCTAGATCTGCTTCTCAACCACCACTAAAGCAACGACAACAATCACGGGCGCAGCCTGCTCCCGAGTTCTCAACCTCCAGCAAGAAGAGAAGGTTCCAGTCCGAGCCCTCAGAAGCAGTGTCTCAGCAACAGGCCAAGAAAGCTCGTAAGGAGGACGAAACAGCAGCTGAGAAGTCTCGCTCCCAATCTCAGAAGCCTGCCAAGCGTCAACCAGTCATCGACGAGCCATTACCAACTGCTCCCTCGCTCAAAATGGCATGCCAACAGCAGCAATCATCCTCGACCGAAGCTCCCAAGACAGGAACAGGCTTGAGCAAAGGCAAGGCCTCAAAGTCATCTGCATCGGCTGTACCCAAGACTTCGGGTTCGTGGCCGTCGCGTGTGGGCAAGCAAAAGATCAAAGGCTTGAGAAACCCCAGCCAGTGGTGTTACCGCCGCAGCGTACTGCAAAGTCTCATCGCAATTCCTCAGCTTTTCAACATCCTGGAAGAGTCTCACAAGAACTGCACAAAGAACAAATGCGTAACTTGCGCAATGCGTCATTTACTCACAAGCTACCACACTTCTCATGACAGTGTCGCCCATCAGTTGAATGCCCTCGACACTGCAATCAAGTCTACTGGTAAGACCAGTGATCCTCGTTGGAGCGCTGTGGGCCAGACTCAAGAAGACAGCCACGATTTCCTGCAGTATCTTCTTGGTACCATAGAGAAAGCCAAAGGGATCCAGAAGGAGCAATTTGACTCCCTCTTCCACATCAAGCACACCATCTCCTGGGCTTGCGACAGCTGCAAGAAAGTCCACACCCACAGCGACCCACCGGGCTTCAGTCTCAGTTTGCCGGTTCCGAAACAAGGTCGAGTGGACATCACCGACTGTCTGAACACGTATCATCGCGAACCCAATGTCACCATCCGCTGCGACAAGTGCAAGAAGAACGCCAAGCGTACTCGTATCTTCAAGATCGAGAACGCACCCGATGTCCTGCCCATCCAACTCATGCGATTCGGCTTTGGTGCTCGCGGGCCCACAAAGAACAAGCTTCATGTCAATTTCCCCGAGGACCTTGATCTGTCTCGTTGGGCAGCTGATAAATCAAAGCCGCTGAAATACCGCCTTCGAGCTGTAGTTGCACATTCCGGCTCGCTGAGGTATGGACATTACATCGCCTATGTACGTGGCCCTGAAGGGATCAAGGAGATCAGCGACTCGTCCGTCCTTGACAGCGATACCAAAGAATGGAGAAGGCCAACAACAGGTTTTGATCCCTACATCCTGGTTTACGTCAAGCAATTAGAGGCAGCCGAGGACTCGGCATCGATGGGTATGCGTCGTTGAGCGTTGCATAGCATTTCATTGAATTTTGCTGTTTTGCGTTGTCTTAGCAATCGAATGCGTGCATTGCATGGGATGGTGTTGGATAGAGGTCGTTTGGGTTTTGAGGCGGTTCATCTCGTACATAATCATTGCATCAAGTTCGTATTCTCGTAACATGTCAATTTTACGTTGATCAAGGTACATAGAGAAACGAAGCTGCGCGTGACTACAGTGCCATTTCTCCTCTCCCCTACTTCTCGGGAATGGACACTGAACTGTTCGCCGCTATTTCGGTAATACTTGGAGGGCGACGCTTGTGTTTGTCCATTGCTATCTTCCGCCCGAGGAGCAATAGCCCAGCTTCGAGCCAACATCGCCAAAACATCCGACGTTCGTTCAACATGTCGACGGTGACCTCGTGGACTTGTACAAGCCACGTGAAAATTCCATCACTATAGCCTCGCCGTCACGAGTTAGCAAGCCCCTTTTATTACACCGAAAGCCAGTCAAAAGAAATCTAGAATTTCGGGCAAGGCATAGCTGGACGTCAGAGATATACACATGGGCGGCGGGGTCACTAAAGCTTCTGAGCTCGGACTCGGGATGCCGATGGAACGAGGAGATTTGGTGTCGATCTCTGGAGATTTGCTTTGCAATAATGCCCCTGGTTTGTTGGTGATGAAGATGAAAGCAGAGGTTTGAGATTGTTTCTTTAAAGAGATGGCGATGGCTTCTTTTTTTTTCTTTTTTTTCTTTTTTGTTCTGCTCTGGCGTTCGTTCATCTCGGGTTTCCCGATTAATAGCTGTCAAAACCTCTTATGAAACTTGGCCAATTTTATATCTTGTTTTTTCCCCGGGTTTGATGACTTGCAGTGAGTTTCGTCGGTCCCGAGGATTCATTTCTCGACAGTTTCGCAAATCTGAAACGAATGAGATCTGCCTTTGGAGATCGTGGCGGATGGCGAGTCGCACGTTGACGGATTCGCAAGAGATGTGGATTGAGCGATGTCAGATGACGAATGTTCAGCAGGATTATGACTGGTATAGAAGGTCATGAAGGCAGATTAGATGTTGCCCGTTCAGCGGAAACGACGGTCTTCACATGGCAGCACCCTTGTCGAAGCACACATCGAGCAAACGAAGAAATATTGGTGATTATATCATCACGGTCGGCGTTCTACGACCATAAAGTCATCGCAGGAAGTATGGCATGCGATTCATGACGTGTTGACAAGACTGGAAGAATCGTGTTATCGGTTTCTGCCTGCACACTGCAATAGCAATCTCTGCTCAGGTGGATGTGCTATGTTCTTAATTCTGCATGGACTTGGTCGCCGACACACTCGGGTCTGGACAAGGAGCCGAAGTCAATGTTGAGATCAGTGGAGCACATCTCGGCCAACGAAAGAGGAACAGGAGTTGTTGAGCTGCAAGCAATGCTGTGCGAGCACAACATACGGCTGACTGACCACGGGTCCATAGCCGCATAGGCGTCGTCTCTTCGGCAATATTCGAGCATTTTGAGCGGAACGTACTTTGCCACTTTCGGTGTGCTGAAAACTGTGCAGCATGACCTTTTACGCTGCCTTGAAGGAGTGAATGCATCTGATACCATTTGCCAGATACCGTGGCAAGAATGAGTTTTTCTCTTAAAAAAAAAGATAAGCAGATCGTCTCGATAGACGAATCTCCTCGCCTGGTACTTTGCATGTGATACCGTCATCGCCTCTTATCAAAAACGGATCTCGAAAAGAAAGTGAGTAGGCGGGTCGCAAAACAAAACAGAACTTGCCGTGTCTTGGACTCAGCTCTTATAAAGAGATCTGGACGAACCGGAGATTCGAGACCGCTTGGGGTGTTTCAGGCGAATCAACACGCATCTTGGAACCAGAGGAGCCGCATGACAGAACACTTGTCACTGCACAGGTTCCGTCATATGACTGCAGACGATGGTGAATCGGATCATACTCAGTTCGACCACAACAAGGTGTTTCGCAATGCCTGTGACAAGATACATTGTGACACTGCTAAATTTTTGCAATGCAGGGTGTTCTGAAAATGTTTTCAGTGCTGCCCAGGCGATAAGCACGGCTTTTGGTTAACAGTCAATTCTAACGTTGTTGTGGAGGGAGAACGGTTGTCGAGCCAGCTGTTGAGATTGAAGACGTTGCGGAACGTGAGCTGAAAAAGGTACGAGGCCAACGACATTCCATGGCATTTCATGCACGTCGCACATGAGACGGCCTGTCCCGATCCGCGTTGATGAGTTTGAAGCGAACGACTTGTCAGGATCATGAGTCGCAGCCAACTCGAACAATGAAAGAGATGAGAGGGTGTGCAAGTTGATTCAGAGGATCCTTACATGCAAACATCAATGACAGCATTAATAGTGACTTTCGTTCTGGCCGCCTGACAATTGATGATCCGACGGACTAAAGTCACGAATTTTCTGATTGAGACTTTCAGATGCCCTAGAGCGGTCCTCCTTTTTCCACGCTACTTTTTACATGGGTGGAAACCCTATTATCCATGTAATAGTTGTACTCGAGTACTGATGCTGCCGGCGCTTAACCTTGTTGCACCACGTTTTTCCCCTGGGCATCTGAATCTCAGGGGGCAGGAGGGGCGCTTGTCGATACGATTTGAGACGGTAGAAAGCCGATGGATACATCAAAGAAGGGTGTTCAAGGCGAGGTCTATGTCATACAAATATTGTGGGAGCATGTTTGGACCTCGGAACTCCGGAAGCGAAAGAAGACAGGGGCTTGTTCCCCACAGTATAGAGATGTGTGGCTAACGCAGGAACTTTTCTTGCGACAACGAATGAAACTTCGCTGGTACCTTGATTGATTCGTGCCGGGCCGCAGTTGGGACCTGGGAGAAATAGCAGTGACGCGGCTTGAACATCAGGCAATCACGGCTTGCCAGTCCTTTATTCCTTGATTTACATTGCAGCGATTTCCCGTGATGAATTGGTTGCGGAGGCGATGGGGTGTTGGTGTCTGAGGTTTGGATTCAAGATGAACATTCCTCGTCAGAGTGTGAAGCAAGGAGTGGCAGCCTGACCACATGTCAAGCCTAGTCTCCTGAAGGTTGTCTAGATTTCGGAATCGCTGAAGAATGTCGTACTCCCCTGAATTGCGGACCACACGACTCTAACCTTATACAAAGGAGCCGTCTGCCCAGCGAGGCGTTCTAACGGTGCTCGTACAGTACGCAATCGACAGCAGCCACCTGCATTTGCGGAGAGTGTTTCATCCAGGTCCACTCTCACTCAGTGTCCCGGTGCCAGGAGTTGCGCCTGCTAGTGCGGCCACTAGCGTTTTAGCCCCCATCAACCAGGCCCATTCAAAAGTCGTCGACCACGCTGCCACATCGACTTCCTCTCGCCGTTCACCACCGCCGCTTCTTTCTTGTCACTCGTTCACGCGCCTAAAAGGTTGCATTTCACTCTTTTCCCTTGTCCCACCACACTCTCTGCAAGCCATTCCCTCCGTGAGGACTTTCACGTAAGTGTGCATTTTTCTCCAGATCCAACCATCACCTTGCCCGTTATATAAACAACACCGTTCGCCTTTGAAGATCGATAAGATCCAGCCCGCATCCCACACGCACTCGTTCCCTGGTGAGCACACCGTTACAGTCCCTTCAGAGACAGCGAACGGTGATATTGCAAGCCGAACACTCTGGCCGTTCATTTCCGTTTATCACTATCATCATCATCAATTCACCACTCATTTGCCTGCCATTCTCTACCACCGTCAATACATAAAAGCTGCTTGCCTCTGCCGTCTTCTGGAAAGACCAAAGCAGTAGCAGAAGAACGCAACAGCAGTAGCAGGGTCACTAACATCTGGTCCATCAGTCTTTCAAGTCTTCTACATTCTCCGGATCTGGTATCCTCTTTGAAATCAACTCTTGCATCAACAAACAATCAACAAACTAAAGGATATCATCATGCGCACTTCTACTCTCATCGCCGGTGCCGCCCTGGCTGCCAGCACTTTTGCCAGCCCCATTCTTAAGCGCGATCTCGTCATCGACACTGTCTACGATATCGCCTACGAGACCGTCTATGTGACTACCACTGAGGGTACAACTATCCCCGTCACCGTCCAGGCAGCCGCCCCCACTTCTGAGCAGCCTGCTCCTGCTGCCACCACCGAGGCTGCAGTCACTTCTCAGTACTACGGCCACCGCCACTCCTGGTCCAAGGCCGCCAAGTCATCAGCTGCTCCCGTCGTTACTTTCGTCAGCTCAGAGGCTCCCGCTGTCACGGTCGTCTCGTCGGCCACCTCGGCTGCCCCTGCAGTCGAGACGTCGTCGTCTGCTTCCGAAAAGGCCGCCATCCCTGCCCAAGGCTACACCAGCGCCTGGACCAGCTCCTGGGCCTCTACCTGGGTCGTAACTCCTTCCGCTGAACCCTCCACTGCTGTTGCTACTTCTGCTGCTCCTGCAGCCACCACTGAGGTGAGCTTACCTGAATCGTTTCCTCATCTTCTTTCTCGTGATTCTTTACACCCCCGCGTGAACTTTGAAAGCCTCATGGCCCAGATGTTCCGTCCTGCCTCCTCCTCCTCCCAAGTCAAGCGTGCCACCACGACCATCAAAGTGACTTCGACGGTCAAGGCGTTCACTTCGACGAAGAAGATTACTGTCAGCTCCAAGAAGGCAACTTCGACGAGCAAGAAGTCTTCATCGACGAAGAAGGCGTCGACGACCCAGAAGGGCACTCCCGTCTCTGTCACGAAGGTTTCGTCCACTTCCAAGAAGACGTCGAGTACCAAAAAGGTCTCTTCCCTTTCCCTCTCCACTGTTGAACGAGTTGCTGCCCTGTCCACCTCGTACAAAGCTTGCAAGCGCGAGTCGGCCGCTGCATCCCGCATCCAGTCCTCCTCCTCCTCCACTCTTGCCACCAAGGCTTCCTCCACATCCATCAAACCTTCTTCTTCATCCACCAAAACCTTAGTCTCCTCCCTTCGCACCTCTTCTATTGCCAAAGCCTCTTCCTCGACCAAGAAATCCTCATCCGCTTCGGTCAGCAATGCTAAAACTTCTTTACAGGCCAGCTCAACCATTGCTGCTCCCGCTGGCAAGGCTACCACCTACCAGCAGCGCGTCCTTGACCACCACAACGTCCACCGTGCCAACCACTCGGCTCCTGCCCTTCAGTGGGACGCCGACCTTGCCAACACCGCTGCCCAGATTGCTGCCACGTGCGTCTACGCTCACAGCATGAACGTCAACGGTGGTGGTTACGGTCAGAACATTGCCGCCGGTGTCGAGGCCAACAACGTCTCTGCCGTCATCACTGAGCTCTTCTACAACGGTGAGGTCGGCTACTTCAACAACCTCTACGGCCAAGCCAACCCCGACATGAGCAACTTCGAGAAGTGGGGTCACTTCTCGCAGCTCGTCTGGAAGGGTACCACCAAGGTCGGCTGCGCCACTCAGTACTGCTCTGGTGGTCTTGCCAACGTCGGCCAATACGTGTCTCCTCACTTCACCGTCTGCAACTATGGCGCTCCTGGTAAGCTTTTGAAGGATGTTTTCTGCCTGACAATGCACTAATACGCCTCAGGTAACTACGCCGGTGAATACGCGCAGAACATTGGTGCCTCGCTCAACAAGCCTACGCAGAACTGGTCGTACAACCTGTAAGGGGCAGTCCAGGCGACGCAGCTCTTCAAGTTGCCTGACGACAATTGACGGCAAACATTTCTCTTCTACCAGTGCTGGACTTCGCAGAAGTTGTCTTGATGACAGCAGAAGACAGATTTTATCCTCTTTTCTTTGGTTTTCTTTGTTGATTGCATGTGGGGGAGTTTGTGGGCAGTGGGACAGGAATCTTCAACCGCCCTTCAAAACAAAAAGAAGATGTGGGACATGGCACGATGGCACAGCCGGCTGCTTTGTTCACGACCCTTTTTACTACTCGCCTTCAATGTGGATATTTTCTCACGGATCGCAAGGCCTGCGGCCACCTTTTTTGTAGCTTTTCGCTTCTTCGAAATGAAATTCGCCGATGAAACGAGCAATGACTTCACTCAAGTTCTCTCTATTAATTCAGATGTGACCGTGTGTGCTTGACGATGGTGGCCAAGTCTAGGCTCTAGTGTTCGGCCGCTGTGATTGATGGTTGTCAAGAGGTATCGAGGTTGTTTATCTGATATTGTCATAAAGCACCGAATAGGAAAGGACATGATGCTAAGTGACGCAATTCTTGTAGATGGTGGGGTAAGATGGGTCAGATTGAGGTGAAGCGTTCTGGTCGACACTGACATGGCACTCTCGCAACGGCCTTTGTCTGCGACTACCTCTACCTATATCCATCTCTATCCGAACAGGCGCATGCTATTGCCATCGCTGCGCGTCGCACTGCCCGCTCTTCGTTCTATCGCCTGTCCGTCTCGCTGCCGCCCCACCAGTCGCATCCTATCCTTCCGAAGCATGGCTACCGCATCGTCCCAAGGCGGCTACGTGTCGCTGAGCAATCGCTGCAATGAAAGCAAGTCTCCCTACGTCCGCTCGCATGCCAACAACCCTACCGCATGGCAACTCTGGAATCCCGACACTCTCGAGCTGTCCAAACGCACCAATCGCCTCCTCTTTGTTTCCATCGGCTACTCCGCCTGCCATTGGTGCCATGTCATGGCCCACGAGAGCTTCATGAACGACCGCATCGCCCAGCTGCTCAACGAACATTTCATTCCCGTCAAGATTGATCGCGAGGAGCGCCCCGACGTCGACAAGGTTTACATGGATTTCCTACAAGCAACCACTGGTGGCGGAGGCTGGCCTCTGAACGTCTTTGTCACTCCGGACTTGCAACCTCTCTTTGGTGGCACATACTGGCCCGGCCCCAAGAGCGAGCGAGCCCACGGCGGTGGCGGTTTCGAGGCCATCCTGACAAAGGTCGCCAGCGCATGGAAAGAGCAGGAGGCTCGATGCAGAGAGAGTGCGAGCAACATCACCGACCAGCTGAGACAATTCGCCCAGGAAGGAACCCTTTCGGGGAGGAGATCTGGCGAAGGCGCTGAAGAGAGCGACGACGGTCTCGAGCTCGAGTTGCTGGAAGAAGCCTACGACCATTACAAGTCCAGATACGATCAACAACACGCCGGCTTTGGTGGTGCCCCGAAATTTCCCACTCCTTCGCATCTTTCCTTCCTGCTGAGGCTGGGCGAATGGGACGGCATTGTCAAGGATGTTGTCGGTGAGGACGCTGTACAAAATGCTCGGAACATGGTAGTAAAGTCGCTCGAGAATATGGCCAAAGGCGGAATCAAAGATCAAGTTGGCAATGGCTTTGCGAGATACTCGGTGACCAGAGACTGGAGTCTGCCACACTTTGAGAAGATGTATGTCTTGCCATCTTGTCCACCAACCATCCATGACTAACACCTCTACAGGCTTTATGACAATGCCCAACTGTTGCCGCTTTACCTTGATGCCTGGCTGATCACCAAAAGCCCTCTCTTCCTCAGCATGGTCCACGATATTGCTACCTACCTGACTTCGCCGCCCATCCATTCTCCCACTGGCGGATTCCACGCTTCTGAAGATGCCGACAGCGCGCCCAGCGCTTCAGATAAAGAACACAAAGAGGGCGCATTCTATGTTTGGTCTTACTCCGAGTTCCGCGAGGCATTGGGCGACGACAAGCTCGCTGACATGCTTGCCAAATACTGGAACGTGAAAACTAACGGAAACGTTAGCCCAAAGCACGATATTCAGGGCGAACTCAAAGGACTGAACACCCTTTGCGTAACCTGCTCAATCCCAGATCTTGCCCAACAATTCGGCGTTTCTGACCAGGATGCTCAAAAGGCCATTGAACTTGGCCGCCAACGCTTGTCAGACTGGCGCGATCAGCATCGTCCCCGCCCTCTGCTTGATGACAAGATTGTCGTCTCTTGGAACGGACTTGCCATTGGAGGTCTCGCGCGTACTAGTGCCGCCTTGAAAGAGTCCGATTCGGCTGCATCAAAGAAATACCTCGACGCTGCGGTTTCGGCCACTCACTTCATCAGGAAAGAGCTTTATGACCCACAGACAAAGACATTACGGCGTGTCTACCGCGAAGGTCCCGGTGCTACAGCAGGCTTTGCTGACGACTACGCTTTCCTCATCAGCGGCTTGATCGACCTGTATGAGGCCACTTTTGATGACTCATACCTGCAGTGGGCCGATGAGCTACAACAATCGCAGATCGAGCATTTCGCTGACAAGGAGAGCGAGACCAAAGGTGGCTTCTTTGGTACCCCAGCTCACGCCCCCGATATCCTGATTCGCAGCAAGGATGCTATGGACAATGCAGAGCCGAGCGCCAACGGCGTGAGCGCAACAAACTTGTTCAGACTCTCATCATTGCTCGACGACTCTGGCTATGCTAGACTTGCCACACGCACGGCAAAGGCGTTCGAGGTCGAGTTGATTCAGCATCCTGGTTTGTTTACTGGCCTCATGGGAGCCATTGTCACCTCAAGGATTCACGTCGTACCCATTGTGATATCGGGAACGGAGACGAGTTCGGAAGTGCAGACTGCTCTGAACCAGCTGCGCCAGATGGTTCGACCTGGATCGACGGTCGTCAGACTAGGCGGTGACAGCAAAAGCGATTGGCTCAGACAAAGGAATGAACTTCTTGGCTCGATCGAGCAAGACAGAGATATGGTTCAGGTTTGCGAGGGCACAAGCTGCAAGTTGGTCAAGGCAGCTGAGCTTCAGGAGTTGCTCAAGGGCACTCATGTGTAAAAGTTTGGGTGTTTGATATCTCAGAGATGTCGGTGGTGGTATTGGAGATGGTTCATTTGGAGTTGGATTTTGTAGATGACGAATCACGATGGCATGTAACTTGCAAAACAAACTGTCAATACTGACATTTACGTTGTAATCTGTTTGGCACAGATGGCAGAAGTGTTTCCGGCAAATGTATGTTGGATTGAGACATGACCGTGGGGAACCATGACGTCTGCAAAACCACGGCATCATCAACTTTGCACCGTCCCAAAACACGTCACTCGAGCAGTCCAGGCGTATGTTCATGATTTGATCCTAGGTCGCTTTCTCCCAGATCGAACCAATGCTGAGCCGTACAGCCTCCCGTCTGATCTCCAAACCCGTCGCTTGCTGCTCCTCAACCCTTCTCCCTCGCAGCACTCCCGCCGCCATAACCACCACGCAACGGCTCTTCTCGCAAGCAACAGCAACCATGAAGGCGCAGAAAGGTACCATCCACAGTATCGACGACGTCTCGACCTCGGAAACGAAATGGGTCGCCCTCCGCAAAATAAACTGGACGGACCAATCCAACAACTCCCGAACTTGGGAAGTCGCATCACGCAAAACCCGCGGCAAAGCAGGCGTTGACGCCGTAGCTATGGGGAATATCATCTTGCATCCTACCAAGCCGCCGACCACAATTTTGGTATTGCAGTATCGTCCGCCCATTGACGCCATTTCGGTCGAGTGGCCGGCCGGGTTGGTGGATGCGGATGAGAGCGTGGAGGATGCTGCGGTTAGAGAGTTGAGAGAGGAGACTGGGTACGAAGGAAAAGTCACGTCGGTCAGTCCTGTTGTTGCTGCGGACCCGGGAATGACGAGTGCGAATATGCAGTTGGCCATGATGGAGGTGCATCTCAAGGAGGGAGACAAGGAGCCTGAGCAACAGCTTGATGAGGGCGAACATATCGAACGTGTTGTTGTGCCGTTGGCTGAGCTCTATGAGAAGTTGCTGGAGTATAGCAAGATGGATGGGTACATGGTTTCGGCCAAGCTGTTCCACTGGGCTCACGGAGTGCACATGGCAAAGACCAAGAGCTATCTATGATCTGAACGACTAGCATACGCACGAAAGGCATGAAACCTCGATGAAGTTTTTCTGATTTGTCCTCAAGCAAATCAGTCCTGATGTTGGTGATGAACGTCGCTGAACAATGCGATACGTAGCACTGTCTGACTTCTTTGACAGGGTGACCAGTTTGACCGCGCAAAACCCCTCTACTACCGCTCCTTGCACTCCGAACTTCCCCACCATCGCGCCTTGTAACAGCTCGACCATCGTTCAAGGCTTCGGCAGTTTTCATCATGTTGCACTATTCTTCATACTCTGAGCGTACTTGCGACATCGGAGTGTCTCGATTCGTTGACAGTCAACATGGATGCGTCGCAACAAAAGCAGCCGGCAGATGGACAAATCCTGGATGAAGGCAATGGCGCCCTTCAGCAAAACCACGCTGAAAACCAACCTTATCCGACCGTCGGAGGCATACATGACCCTCAAGACGTGCTTGATCAGAACCTGACCTTGGAAGATTTTTCAAATGCTCCTTTCGACTACAACAGTCTGAGTAACTTGTATATCCCTAACCTCGAACTCACACACGAATTCACATCCATGATACCTTCTATGAATAGTCCGGCTGCGTTCGAGGCTTCGAACGATCTTCTAGGAACCGCTGCTGGTAAAGGTCTGGAGACGCCTCATGGATGGAATGTCGGATATGGAGGAGCGTTGCCAGAGAGCGCACCATTGGCTTCATCCTTGGCCAGTAGGGAAATTCAACGATCTGGCAGATCCTGGAGTCAGCTTCTCGCCGACATGCGAAAAGAGACACACAGCGGTTTGCCACGTCGAAGAAGTCGCTATCGCTTGAACCGTATGGGCAGCAGCACATCCTCAACCATACCTATACCTGAGTCATCATCTGCTGAGCGCTACGACCCACTGCAAAGATACCAGAACTCTCCTCCGGAAGACGACTACGTATCCATGGCGGCAGTCGAGCAGGCACTCCAGAGCAGAGAGTTTGAACAACTTGACCCAAACTTCACCAGCCAACCTGCCGAGGTATTCTATCCAGGAAGAGGGCGTCGAAGTCGTCCTGGTTCGATTGCGAGTGTCGAAAGTGCGGCAAGTTCACCATCTGTTCGGTCTTCGAACTCGGCAGCATCTAGTGTCTCTGCGAGATCACGTTCGACACGCAGACGACCACAGCGTACTCGAAAGCCAAAGATGCAATCGGACAAAGCACACATTTTCAAGTGTACTTTCTGCTGCGATACTTTCTACAAACGATATGACTGGTGCAGGCACGAAAAGTCTCTGCATCTGAATCTTGAGGTCTGGGTTTGTTGTCCTCAGGGAGGTTCAGTCTTTTCAGAAGCAACAGGTAGAAACCATTGCGCATACTGCAACATTCTGGACCCTACTTTGGAGCACCTTGACACGCATGACCACAGCAACTGTGTAAGAAGCTCGCGCCGGCAATTCAATCGCAAAGACCATCTAGTCCAGCATCTCAGACTGTTCCATCGGTTGCAAACCATGCCACTCATCGAAGACTGGAAAACCCAAGGTCCTAACATTACTTCTCGCTGCGGCTTCTGCGACCGAAGAATGACAAACTGGGATGAGCGTGTCGAGCACATTGCTGCACACTTCCGCGCCGGACGTACCATGAAAGACTGGCGAGGCGATCACGAATTCGAGCCAGAAATTGCCGCAAAAGTCACTAATGCCATTCCTCCCTACCTCATCGGCGACGAGACAGAAACAATTGTGCCATTTTCATCGACCAGTCATGTTGTTCGAGACCATGTTGCGCAGATATCTTCACGATTGACTGCTATGCCCTCTGAACCCACATCGCCGCTTCCTCTTACACCTGAGATGGAAGTTCCGCCTGACGAGAGCAATAATTTGACGTTGAATGAGATGGTCATTTTCCATCTTGGTCGGTATGGAAGACAGCAGTTAAGTATGGGTATCACGCCCACGGACGAAATGTTCCAGAATGAAGCCAGGAGGCTGTTGTATGATTCTGAGGATCCTTGGAATCAGTCGCTCGTAGACAATAAAGATTGGTTGGCCGCTTTTCGTCTGTTGCATGGATGGACGAATGTTGGAGCATGATAGAGATGGTAACTTTGAATGCTAGAGTCAGTCTCTTTGCTAGTTGTAAAGCTATATTATCAGAATGACCGTTCGTTATTGCTATCTGCTAGATTGAGTGTATCCCTTGAACTGAGCCTTTGATCATAGATGCCAAAATGCCGAAATACCTCATCTCGGCGGTGTCGGTCTCGAGCTCGCATCTACACTTCACACACCACTACTATCGAATGCATATGGGCCTTGAAAGTGGATGCATACCTGCATCAGCCGCTTAACCCGCCCTGAATCGATGTTATAGGGAGGCGACTGCCGCAAAAGGGTGTGTCGACCAACGCTTCACCTATTGCCGCAGATCCTCAACGGCTTCTACATCACCCTCCATCAGTCTCCACATACCACTGTCAGTCAGTCAAAACGGTCACGGCACATGTTGTTGAGAAATGACGCGAAGATTTATATCTTGCGAGACATGATTGTCGGGTCTTGAGTGTTTTGCTCAAACGTCGGGTGCCGGCATATGGGTGGCGATGTTGAACTGCTCCGGGTACTGACCGTCCAGACTCACTCTGCCTCGACTCAGGGAACTGTAGGGAGTGACATGCACGAAGAGGACAGACCCATGTTCGGCCGCGTGCTTGCCCCTTGCAGACTGCATTAGACGCCGCCTTGAGCCGTGTTTCAGATTCGTCAAGTGACTCTGTATATTCCTTCTCTTGCCACGAGTCACGGGAGGTCAGTCAGTAAGTACGTTGATATAAGGAGAAGAGAAGATCTAAACGGTGAATGGACTCTCTCTATCATTGCATGTCATTTTGTTTCACACACACTCGTTCTAGCCCTCTGCTCGGTCAGAGGATATATTTCGCTCTTTTGACTTTGATCACATTCGTTTCTTTCTCAAGCACTTGTTCCATCGTACTTTCAACATGTTCTTCAGCAGTATCCTCACATCATCTCTGCTGCTGGCAGCAACCACCTCTGCCCTCCCCGCCGACCTCGAAACCCGCGCAACCACAAACCCCTACCTCGCAAACGCCCACTCTGCAATCACCGAACTGCAAACCTTCTACAACTCCCCTCGCGCCGGCTTCTGGAGCGCCGGATGGTGGAACAGCGCAAACTGCCTGACCCTCCTGGCCGACCTGCGCGCCAAAGACTCTTCTTCCTTTCTCACCAGCATCACAGACGGGCCCAATGGCGTTTTCGCCCACACTTTGGCATCCCAGAACAAAGATTCCACCGGCGCCCTAGCCTGGGATGATTTCTTCGATGATCAGTTGTGGTGGGTGGTTGCGTTGATCAGAACCTACGATGTCACCAAGAACAACGCGTTCCTGAAGACGGCAAACGATACGTTCAATGCAGTCACACTCAACAACAAACCCTCCAACAACCCTTGCGGCGGCCTGGCAAACGCCTATCCATCGGAAAAATACCTAGTCAAAAGCAGTACCATCGCCACAGCCCTATACGTCGAAGCTGCCGCCTTGCTCGCAACCCGCTACCCATCCCAAAAGACGTATTTCGTCAACCAAGCCAAAAAGCAATGGTCCTGGTTGACCAAAAACATCCTCATTGATGGGATACTTCAGGGCGACGCACTGACCGGTTCACCGCCTTCTTGCGGCAACAACCACGCCTTTTTGACTTATATCCAAGGCACCGGCATCCAAGCCCTCGTCGCCCTCTACCACGCCACAAACGACATGTCCTACCTCAGCACCGCAGACACCCTAGCCACGAAACTGCTCTCGGGCAAATACGGCATGATGACCCTCACCTCTCAGAACAAAATCGCCCAGGAGTTTTGCGACGCAGATCTGTCTTGTAACCCGGACACTGCCCAATTCAAGGGTATCATGATCAGAGGCTTGCGCACGTTGAGAGACGCAAAACCAGATGCCGCGGCCGGACAGATCAAGCCGTTTCTGACGAGCAATGCCGACAGTATCTGGCAAACCAGCAGGCAGAGTGGCACCAATCTGCTGGGCCAGAAGTGGACGGGTCCGTTTGCGTTGGGCAGCAGTCAGGCGTTGCAGTTGAGTAGTCATAGTTCTGCCACTATGGCTTTGGTCAATGCTGCTTTGGCTAGTATGTGAGTGAGAGAGAGGGGCTGAAAGGAGGGAAAAGAAGCATGGGGCTTGATGCGTGTGGTTTCTGGTATTTCCTTGTTTGCTTTTATCTGGTTGAGCTGGCTTCGACCATTGGAAAGAATCACTTTGATGATGTTCATATAGACAGTAAAAATGAGATCTTGTCTGAAACCCATTCTGAAATCGACGTCCTTTGACCAATCTAGATACCTTTCCAAGGGAGACCGTCCAGCAAACAACAGGGGCATACAACAGGGGCATAAGTGGAACAAAATTTGAGCTTGTGTGCAAAAGCCTATACACACAAAATGGCAGCCCCAAATTCGGAAACCTAAAAAAAAAGAGAACAAAAAAGAAAAGATGCCCTTCACTCCCCAGTCTATAGACCAGGTAAAGCAATGGGCGACAGAGGATTAGGGATTTTAGGTATGCGGAAGAGATGAAACGAAGAAAGGACGAAAAAGCGGTTTCAGTGGCTGCTTCTATAATAGAGAGAGGTCCTGTGATTAGTCACCCAGTCTTAGTAAGCTGGCCTTGCTCTAGAGCGGCTTGGTGAGCAAGTTATTCTTCTCATGGTCATGTGCTGGATCCTAGGTCAGAAAGTTGATCATTTGGTCGTCCATACATGCGTGATCTTTCCGGGGTGAATATTCTACATGGAAAGCAAGAAGCAAAAACGGGGTATCTCTTAGAGCAAAGTGGTCATGATATCGTACAAAGTTGTAAATAGTCGTGCAATATCGACACAGATACAAGACGGATATTACGTCTTGCGTGTGGCAAAGGGTGAAGCGCGCATTTCGGCACTGACATTGTCATACCAGCGTATATGCTCCAGGTGTTTGATGACATCCAGAAGAGTGGTGTTTTCTTCTTGGGTAGGGCTGTTGATGAACTCATCCACCTCAATCAGATTGTAAGGCTCGGCGGCTGCCTTTACGACCGAGTCGTCCACCAAGACCGTGTCCTTCTGACTCCAACCTCCGATAGGCGCTTTCTTCCGTAGATTTTTATCTTGCCAGATCCAACTCAGCTGTTTGTAGACTTGGACTTTTTGTGCGAACAGAGCGGCGGGCAAGCGAAGCGTGTCACGCGACCAGATGGCGATGAGTTTTTGACGTTGGTCTTTTGACAACATGTTTCCAATGATGCGTTCAACGTTCTCAGGCATGCCACTCGACCAGATCATGACGTAGTGATTGGCGAAAACATAGTCCAGGAAAGGGTGAAGGTTCGGTCTCGGATCATAGCTTCTGCTCCTCTTCTTTCGAAAGACCAGAACACCATTCAGATCTAAGATGACGAGTAGAGACTTTGGGCGATCGAGTTTCCGTGGGGCCACCATGGAGTTGGAGAGATATGAAAGGGCGGGTTCTGGACGAAGGAGTTTGCCGATGTCGCGAGCCCGTTTGTCCGAGGTTGTGGGCGTGCGAGTCTCTGGATCTTGGACATTTTGAGCAGGTGTAGGAGGCGTAGGCTTGTGCAAGAGGATGGCGTTTGGGGGTTTCGCTGGTTGGTGTTGAGATTGACGAGCAGCTAGACGAGTAGAGCGGCGTAGCTGGGTATTCTGTGAAAGAGGCGCAAGCTCTGGAGGTTGGTACGAACGGGGGAATGTAGAAACGGATTCTGCACGAATGTCGTGTGCCTGAGTCGGGCTCTGAGTGTGAAGCGGTGGAGGTTGACCGGTGTAAGAGGGATTGAAGAAGGTTGAGGGATGGGGGATTGACTTTATCGGGGGAGTGGGAGGGGGGTAGTCGATAGCAGCAGGATTGATGGCTCGATAGGCTGGAGAGCGATATGAAGAGTCGGGGAGAGAGTCGTGGGGCACGTAGGGAGCGAGATTGGGGTTGCGGGCGTGTCGTCGAGGATTCCTTGGGGCCATGTCGGAGGGTTGAGGGGCTTGAGCGTGATGGACAGTGTCGGGAGCAGGGTGCTTGTCCTGCTTAGCCTGCTTAGCCTGCTTGTTCTTTGGTCGGCGAGGCCTCCTCTTCCTAGGCTTGTCTTGAACAGACAGGCTGTTCAGTTGGGTAGTAATATCCTCGGTCTGCATGGTCGCGGCTTGTGTCGAGATGCGGCAGGAAGGCGACGGCAAAGACAGCGTAGGCTGCTGCCGCGAAATTACGCGACCGCAAGGAAGGAGCGAACGAGAAAACAAAGCCACCGTGATTGCCGTTGCAAAAGAATTACAATCTACTGAGGGATTGCTCCTCTCGGAGGTGCCATGTCAAGGCCGCACTTTGCTCCACTTTCTGCATGCGAGAATCTCAAGATTCGCATCATCCTGGGCAGTCTCCGATCTTGATCACCTCACATTCGTCCTCTTGCACTCAAAGACCATTCACTCCCCAACACCGCAATCATGGGAGGTCCAAATCTCGAAGTCTTCAAGGTACTTGCGATCTAATCCGTAGGAAAGTCTTCCGACTGATGCGCCACCAGTTTGGCATGTACATCATGTTCCCCATCGGATGGATGTACTACTTTGGCACAAATCTCGACGAGCGCTTCTCCGTCCCGGATTTTTGGCCCAAGGAGAACGAGACCCACCACATTCCCTTCGAGAAGGACGAGATCCAGTCTGAACTTCAGCGATTACGCGCCCGTCGCTTGGCCGCCCGCCAGAGAAGATTGGAACTAGAGGGCAACAGTGACACCCCTGTCGAACAGCACATTGAGCCGCAGCCCAGTCCAATCCTTCAGACATTGAAGAACTCCGACTCGCAGCCTTTCCAGAACGATCCGCAGACCCAACAACCGCCGACAACATCACAATCCCAGGGCTGGTTTTCATGGCTCAAGTGATGACGTCGCATCGCATCGCAAACAACTGTATACTATGGGCATCGTGTGTGGAGTTTCTGGCGTAAAGAGGTGGCAAACATGGTCATTGGGGTATATTGCTGGGTCATATGTACATTACAATCAAGCCGTGATTCTGCTCTGCAACTCGGCCCACGCTCCCTCGTCCAGTGTGCCCTGGGCGACGTTCATGTAGATGCCCTGCACTCCACTCTCTTTGTCCTGGATGGCGTCGGCAAACTTGACCAGCTCTTGCGTCGCTTCGACGTTACTCAGTGACACTTTGGTATCTGCGTTTGCGTCCGAGATGATTTCGGAACTGGCAATGTCCAACCCCAGCGCTGCCGACAGAGCCTCTCCGGTCGACTTTGTGTCGCTGGGCTCGGTGTAGACAACCACTCGTCCCTCGCTGTCTTGGACAACATCCAGTGCGCCGACTTCCAGAGCCTGCTCAAAGACTTCGTCCACACCAACACCATCCTTGTTTGCGAAAATGACCTTGCCCTTTTTGGTGAACAGATAGCCTGTCGGAGTGGCGTTCCCACCGTGCTGCTTGATGATGACTCGCAAGTCGGCCAGGGTGCGTAGCCTGCTGTCGGTCTCGCAATCAATGACAACACCAACATTGTTGGGAAGCATGGCTTCGAGTGTGACGGTTTCCAGAGCAGCACCACTGACTGAGCGACCCTGGCCGCGGGCTACAGCTGCCTCGATCGAGGCTTTGGCAAAGCCCGCTCTGTTGGCCTTGACGATCAAGTCGGCAAGTCGAGGGTTGAAGTTGGGGTCTCCTCCGAACAGCTTGGAAGCAGTGGCGATTTCCTGAGCAAAGATGCTGCGCGCCTTGTTCTTGGAACTGTCGGCTTTGGCCTTGTCATGTTTGATTTTGGACCATCTGCTGTGCCCGGATTGGCATGTGATTGCTTGGTGAAAGCTTCGGACGGAGATGGCGCGGCGACTGAGGCATCGATACGTGTGGCGGCGACAGGACGAAGCGAGCGACTGGCAAGATTGCATTACGACAAGACAAACAAAACGACGATGCGACAAACAAAACCAGACGGACAAGAAATGCGACACGGGACATGGCCAAATTCACAGACTTGACAGACATGGCCAGGCCAAATGTCGCCGCCAAGGCGCGGAGAGAGATGCGGCCATGATCGACTCCTGAGCAGTTACGTAGTAGTCCATGACCCCGAATCACAACATTCGTCTTGTCGAATGCCAATGAGGACGACCTGATCGCATTCGTACATGGCGACGGATCAGAACGCGTCGCCTCCGGTGGCCCACTCGACCTTGCAACTCGACATCGCCAAGCTCCATGCTCTCCCCTCGGAACAGCAGGACCTCTACCTCTTGACCTTCGCGTCGGACCTCTCACGTCATGTCAACACGCTGGATGAGGAAAGCACTTCGGCCCACCAAGTCTGGATCAAGAAGGAGCTACTGCAGATTGTCAACCTCCCCTCACCTGCCCCCACACGCGTCATTCGCAACAACCTCGCTTCAACATTCGCACATCTGTTTACAAAGGGCAATCGCAAGCTGCTGTACGAGTCCGTCAATGATCTGGTCGCTGTTCTAAATGCTGGGAAAGAAAAGCCTCTCAAGGCAAAGCATGCCGCTGTACACTGTTTGGGCGCCATCTTCGAGGCAGCCGGAGACAGTGCCATCAGTCTGTCTAGCTTGACTTGCTCTTCGGTCTTGCGCATACTCAAGTCGGCATCCACTCATGCCGGTCTACGTAGTGCTGTCTACAAGGCTCTGGGTAGAGTCACCAGGGGTATTGGCCAATCCATCGACGAGGCTGTCGCTAAAGAGACCTGGAAGTCTGCCCGTAGCGCCGCATCCAGCGACAAGGCTTTGCTGGTCCAGATCAATGCTTGCTACTGTCTCGAGCAACTGGTCATTTGCACTTCGTACTATGACAACTCGAACGACTTTGAGAAGCTTCAAGCTGCACTCTGGAAAGCCATGGACAGCCCCTCCGTTCCTGTCCGTCACGCTGCCTCTACTTGCATGTCGGCCGCACTGGTCAAGAGTTTCTCCGAAGCTCCTGTCAATCATGTTTTGCCTCCCAAGAAGTCCAAAAAGTCAAAGAAACAGGGAGCCGCCGAAGATGGCGAAGACGAATTGGAGCGACCAACAACTCCTGTTTCGTCCAAGCCTATAACTTCGCTGGCTTTTAGCTTGTTGGATATCATGCGCCAGCTCTGCGCTCAGTATTGCCGTCCTGCAACTTCAAATCGCTCACGTGCAGCCATCGCTATCTGTTACAAACAGATATTCACTGCACTCGGCGAGAGTGTCGTTGAAAGACAGTACGGTGTGATCGCCAAACATCTGTTTACCGAGCTCCTCAGTCATCAAAGTCTCGTATACAATCGCTACCGTAATCTTATGACCAGAAAATTTGTTCGTGTCATTTTGCAGGACGTGGTAGCAGGCATGCTTGGAGAAACATCGCAACTGAATGCTGCTCGCTTCCTCATGAACGACGTTATCAAAGACTACCCTCAGGTTATCAAGGAGCGACCGGAGCCTGGCAAACAGACTCTCACGGCTGCCTTGAGTGCGCTGGAGTCACTGATAGACAGACTGGATGCTGCCGTGAGCATCATCTCGGAAAGTTGTCGCGAGTCACTGCTGCAAGTGCTGCAGCATCCCAGCTACACTGTTCAAGTCCATGCTTCAAGGTGTATGAGATCTTTCGTGCTAGCTTGCCCACAGCAACTTCTTCCCACGGTGACTATTTGTATGAATAGTGTCAATCGAGAGATTGGTCTACTTACTGGACCCCGACAAAGCCCAAGGAGATGTGCCGGCTACGCCAATGGTCTGGCCGCTGTCTTGAGCGCCTCCAACAAGCATCCTCTCTATGGCTCCGTTGACGTCTACGCTCGTGTGCTTACGCAGGCTACTGGCCTGCTCAAATCGAGCAGCAACTCAGACTTGCGAGTCTCTAGCACCCAAGTGCAGGTCGCTTGGATCATGATCGGAGGGCTCATGTCTCTAGGCCCTAACTTTGTCAAGATTCATCTCTCGCAGCTGTTGCTGCTATGGAAGAACGCCCTCGCGCCTCCAAACAAGGAAAATATGGCGCGCCAGAGTCAACTCGAGCTGAGCTTCCTTGCTCACGTTCGCGAATGCGCGCTAGGATCCGTCAAGGCCTTTTTGCACTATAACGTAAAGCTATTGACCTCGGATGTCTCAAAACGTCTTGCGACTATGTTGCAGAATACAGGTACATTTCTGGCCATCTTACCCGACAAGAAAACGTCCGAAGACGTCTCACAGCGTCTGTCTCCTGCTTTACAACTGGTCGACTTCGATCTCATGGTTCGACGAAGAGTGTTCCAATGCTACACGGCTCTTGTGACAGCGAGTCCAGCCGCGGCCTCTGAAATCGCAACACAATCGAATGTCCTCCCGCTAGCAGTTTCATCTTTCGCTGACCCAGACCGTCTTGGTCCTTCTTCGTTGAGTGTATCGATCGCAAGTTCAGCCGGCACGCTTGACAGCATTTGGGGCATGGGTGACAATAGTGGCTTTGGTGTGAATGGTCTCATCAATGGCTTGAACTACGCACCTTTGCCCTTTGAGAAGCAAGGCGACCCAGGGGATCATTGGACTTCACGGCATAGCTTTGAAGCTATAGTCGACAAGACTGTAAGATTCACAAATCTTGTCAATGTAGCGATCACTAATATTTGACAGCTTCTGTCGCCAATTGTCGGAGCATGGGAATATGATTCAACGACCTCATATGTTGCTCCTGAACAATTGCACTCTCGAGAGCAGCCTCAACCACCGGCAACAGAAGTGGTCAACAGCGCCATCGGTATCTTCGCTTTAGCGTTCCCCTTGCAATCTCCAAGGATGCAGGATAGTATTCTGGAACAGATAAATTCATACTTGACATCACCAGCTGTGCAGAAAAGTGTGGCTCAAAAATCTGCACTAAGCGCGAACGTTGCACTGGCTCTGTTGGTGACCTCCAAAGTCCTGACCAGGCAGGTAAAAGGCATTGAAGGCAAACTTCAGAGTGCTAATGCAGAGAAAAACATGCAAAATCTCCTTCACGTAAGCCTCTCAACTCACGAGACAGATCTAGCTCTAACGCAAATGCAGACTTTTATTTCTGATCCAGATGAGAATATTCGGCATATCGCAGCGCAAGCTCTGGGTCGCCTCTGCGAAGTAGGCGGCAATGATCTAACAACGCGAGAAATCGCCTATCTGATTGACACCATTGTTGCAAACACCGAGCCTCACGTTCGCTCTGGCTGTGCACTGGCTTTGGCCTGTATTCATAACTCACTTGGCGGCATGGCAGCCAGCTTCCATTTAAAGACAATTCTCGGCATCTTCATGTCTCTCTGCGCTGATCCCCATCCGCTGGTCCACTTTTGGGCTTTGGAAAGTCTGAAGAGAATCGTGGATTCTGCTGGACTAACGTTCTCCGGCTACGTCTCGAGCACTATTGGTCTTCTCGGTCAGCTATACGTTCTGGACACACACAATGCTGAAACGGGTCCATTGGCGTCTTCTAATTTGGAGGTCGATCTGGAGACGACGGCAGCCAATGTCTGTTGTGTTGACGCCATCATCAACGTCATGGGTCCAGATCTTTCTGAGATGGCGAAGCCCCGTGGGATGATACTGACCCTTATCCAGCAATTTCAAACTGAGAGTGACGTTCTGGTGCTAGTCGAAAGCACAAGGTGTCTGGGGAACCTCTCAATGTATGCACCAGGTCATATGGAGTTTGAGAAATATGTCAAGAGGTTACAGGCCGACCTTGACTCTCAGTCTCCCGAGATACGCGACATGGCTATCAATGGCCTCGCGAACCTCATGCGTAGAGATGCTGAAGACATAGTGCGTGTAGCAAATCCTGGCTTAGAGGACAAATTGTGGGATGTTCTCGACCAAAATCCTGCTCAAGAAACGATCAAAGAGATATTCGTCAACTGGCTATCACAAACTGGACTGGTGGATACTGCGGGCTGGATTCAAAGATGCAACGCAGTTCTCACAAAGGCTAAAGCTCGTGCTGACGACGCCTCTCAAGCAGCGGCCACAAGCAAAGCGGCAGCGACCACCGACCTACAGGATGAGGAAGTCGCAGGCTTTGCTGCTGGGGCAGGCACGAAAGATGAAGACGCTTCTGCGCCCACTTCGAGTCAAGAGCTCATGAGATGGCAGGTGCGACTGTTTGGTATGAACCTTCTCAATAGCCTGTTGGATTCCATTGTCAAAGAGTCTGCCAGCAATGAGGACATACCTGCTCTGGCTTTCCTTCAGCAAAGAGTTGCCGATGTTGTACGCGTGGCATTCTCTGCGTCGACCGCCAACGTCGTCGGCCTTCGTATCCTCGGTCTGCACATCGTTGACCAAGTACTCAGGGTGAGTTCATTTCTCCTGTTCGAAACATTGTATGAATACTAAAGCCGTCGCAGCTATTCGGAGGCACACCTGACCCAGACTTTACCGAGGCCATGCTACTCGAGCAATACCAAGCACAAATCAGCTCTGCTTTAACACCAGCTTTCGCTGTCGACTCTTCACCTGAATTGGCCGCCGAAGCCATCAATGTCTGCGCTACGTTCGTATCGACAGGCATAGTCACAGACATTGAGCGAATGGGCCGCATTCTGAAAATTCTCGTGGCCGCTCTTGAAGCCTTTGCAGGTAAGTCTAAAGCCCTACGGAGTAAGTATTAGTGTGCTGATTTCATCAGGAGCTTCCGACACTTCATCAATTGGAGAACTGAAAGGCCTCAGTCCTAATGCTCAAGTCATGGTTCGTATGTCTGTATTCTGTGCCTGGGCCGGTCTGCAGATCGCTACTGCAGAGCAAAGATATCTGGTCGATGTGGTCAAACCCCACGTTGCAAAACTCACCCCATTGTGGCTCTCATCTCTTCAAGAATATTCTCGACTTCGTTTCGAGCCAGATATCTCAAACAACACAAGCGCCGCTCCACTGTCGGACGATCTCGAGACGATCTACGCAGCGCTAAATCGCCAGACTCTGCTTGAATTCTACCAAGACTCATGGCTAAACCTTGTCGATGCTATTGCTAGTCTGATTGACGAGGATAGCGAATTCGTGTTCGATGCACTCGATGGCAAAACGCAAGATGATACTCAGACCACCGTATCTCGTGGAAGCAACATCAACTATCGCGAGGAACCGGTCGCATTTTTCTTCGTGTTATTCGGCCTTGCTTTCGAAGCTCTTGCTAGCAAACCTGGCGCAGACTCGGCTGCTGCAAGAGCACAGAAGCTGGAGATCCTACAAGCACTCAAGAGGATTCTTCGTCCTTCCATCTCCGGTAACGCTATCTATCAGGAGGTTATATTTAACGAGACAATGGATCTTTTCGACCGAATGATCCTCACAGAGCCGTTGAACATACAGACTGCAATTGTCGAGATTGCTAGAAATCTTTGTGTCGGTCATCCCTCATCAAGACAAGGCATGAGTGCAGACGACCACTTGTCCGATGATATCGATCAGCTCTTTGAGCTGACTCGCATCATTGTGCTTGTACTAGCAAGCATCGTGCCTGGCCTGGCGGATAGTCCTCGTCCGGTGCGCGCTGATATATCAGACGAGGCAGTCACACTAGCCCGTCTTTCGCTGGACGCATTGGTCGATGCCTCTGAGGTCTTCCCATCCATCATTAGGGCTGATCTTCACGCTTGCATCTTCCAGATCTTCGTAACGATCATGAGCACCGGAGCTTGCCAAGCTACCTTGGTACCGCAAGCGTTGCCCATCTTCCGCCGCTTCATTAGCGGTGTCGGTATCGAACCCGGAGATGACACCAAAAAGCAGATCCGCAGTACGCTTTCTAAATTCTTGATGATCCTCAAGAACGCACAGAAACGCGAATTCGAGGCTTCTTTGCCCTGTGAAAAGAACACTATTCTCGCGGGAACAATGCTCATCACCTCTGCAAATGCGGCTTTTGAAGCCAAGGATCCTCTTCTTATCCGGTTCGTGACTGAGTTGACAGAATGTCTTAACAACCCGATGACGACCAAGATGGCTGCTGGTTGTGTGCGTACGTTGCTCGTCGTGCCCATGCGCGGACCGGCACAACCATCAATCCTGACCCAATTGTTGCCACGTCTGGCATCTTTCCTCACGGCACCGTCTGATCTTGAGGGTGTTGGGCAGAGTCGCGTTGTTGTTGCACAAAGTCTCACTACTGCATTCTCAGCTATGCCTGTAGACAAGAAACTGGCAGGATTTGCACTGCTGATTCCCATACTGCTCGCACGCGCTCAAATAGAGACTAGCGACGCGGTGCAAAAAGAAACAGCAGCAAGACTGTTAGAGTTGGCAAGCAATGACGCCAATGCTTTCAGAGGTGTTGTGACTAGGCTCGGTGCCGAGCAGAAAGCATCGATGGAAAAGGTGATCAAGGGATCACAAGGTCCAAGGCAAGAGGTCAGGGAAGAAGTAGAAGAGAAGGAGCCGACGATTGCATTGAAGATGAATTTCTGATGACCAAGGGGAGCGATGTTTAGATATACCACAGTGGCCTTGTAGATGCAGACGCAAAGAAAGTGCTTTTATTGCATTCATGACAATTCACCTTTGGTGTGAGACGGCCTCGAAATCGCGTGCAAAAAGAGGATGATGACTGGGCACAGCCGAGAGTCGAACTCGGGTCTCTTCCAGCACAGTCTGTGATCCCCTCTCGACGTTTGATCGCCGGGAGCTGGACCACAAGACTGATAGGTGTGGAGTGTCTTTTCTACCGCTAGACCACTGAGCCTGTTTGTTGGAAAAGTAGGTCTATCATGCGAGGACATATGGTCTGCATCGAGTGAAGAGATGTTGATGTCTGATTTCCTCCCTCTTCTTCACGCGTTCGTCTCTCTACTGTCTTGAACCCACTTGTCTATCGTGTGATCTTGTTCTTTCGGGGGGACTACTACCGTGTACAACCAACAGATCCTGCAAGTACTCATAGGGCTAGCGATATGAAGAATAAAGTACAAGGAGAAGGAAGATATTCATTTCAGATCGTGACTCTAAGTAAAATCAAAAACCACCAGAGCCTGGTTCCCACAATGCCGCTCCTTGAGCACGACGACCTTGTCCTCGTCAAACCCTACCCACCCTCTCGTCAAGCTAGTCTCGTCGACATCGACATCCTGTAATACACGTCCAACACCCTCCGCGTTTCCTTTGGGGTTTGCAGCCGCTGCTTTTTCGGGTCTGATGCGCACGCTGAGTTGGCCGGCTGCTAAACGGCGTCGTGCGGCTGCAGATGCGAAGCCACCTTCTAACTCCCAGACGCGGAGTTCGTCGCCGCGGGTGCTGACGGACACGGCTTTACCACGCGCGCCGACGTGAGCGCCTGAGACGGAAGAGGTGTGGCCCCATAACCTATTACCAGGGCTGATTTTTAGTGTGTCCGTCGTAGAGGAGACGAGATATAACGTCAATGTGTTGTCTGGATGGGAGACTAAAAGATAAGGATGGGAGTAGGAGAGTGATGTCGGTTTAGAGTGTATTTGATTTGCTTCTGAGGTGTTGAAGTGGCCGAAGGGAGGAATGTTTTGGGGTGATAATGACGGTGTGGTGGGTCTTGAAGAGAACGATAAGGGTCGGTAGTTTTGGTCGATGGCGGAGGTGAGGCGTGACTCGATCAATTTTCCATCCGGGGCTAGGCGCATTTCTTGGATGCCAACGGTCCAGCCGCTGAGATAGGTCGGGAGGGAGTACGCGATGGACACCAGGACTGTGTCTGGTTGTGGTCGTATTGAGAGTGTCAGAGGTGGCCAGACAGTGCGCGAATGAAGGGATTGAAGCAATCGTGGAGGATCCAAAACCTTCTCCTCTGGTGGTGATTCTTCGGCTGGCATGAACTTGTAGAAAGACAAAAGTTGGCTTGCCGTCATGGTAGCGAGATAGGGCAGGGACAGAGCGACTGCCGAGACCATGCCGTTAGATGAAGATTCGTGTGTGTAGCGGGAGACGAAGCGACGATCATGGTAGAGGAGGTCATAGACGGTAAAAGATCCGTCCTGGAAACCAACAGCAAGACTGATAGATGAAGGTGAAGATGCTGCATCAACAGTCAGAGCCGAGGGAGGGCTGGCAGCAGACGAGAATGCTATGGTGGCCAGCATGCTTTTACCAGAGCGAGAGGACCAAGCGCGTAGACCGTGAACTTGGTCAGCCATGAAGATGATGCCGTCATGCATGTATAGCAGCGTTGGCGGGACTGATGGTTCAGGCGCAATGGGAACTTCACTGACACCGCATGCTCCTTTGGTCCAGTTATGACGCGTCTTGTACTGTCTTTTCCAGTTTGTCTCCTTCCCTTTCCGGACCAAATTGTCCTCGTCCAACCATCGTGATAGCTTGGAGCTGTAATAAAGACTCTCGGCCGGCACTCCAGACTCGTGAATGCCTGGGATGCGAGACGCTCTCGGACGGACGAAGCGATTGTAATAGAGAGCTTTCCATAGTTGCGAGTCGCCAGCAAGAAGATGGAAATGTCGTGAAACTCTTTGGCAGGTGATAAGATCGGGCACAGGCAGGAACGACAACACCCGCAACGTCAATTCGTGACTGAGCGTCGACAGCCGGTCCGGGTTGCTCTCATGCACTCTCTTTGCGAGGCGTTCTTCTTCAGGCTCCTCCGACGCCCTGCGCTTAACCATCTGGCCTCTGTCCAGTCCAGAAATATGTGATGCTTAATCGTGGCGACCGACTCTGGTGTTCGACATGTCGAGGTCAAGCTGATCCGTATCTCCGCAATCTCCGTAGCTCCCGGTCGATCTCCCGCCTCGCGTGCCTCGGCCTTTTTTGGCACGCGTCTGCCTTTGTCTACGTGTTTGCCCTTTTTCCATATCGTGTGATACGAAAAACATTTGGATCATTCTTGCTCATCGGTTCATGTCAGCATGGATGTTGGACCATCCGAGGTACCTGATGGCTATGTGACGGCCTCTCAATACAACGAGCTATTGCTCAAGCACGAAGCTCTACGAAAAGCTTTCCACGAATATAGAAAGGAGGCCGAAGATCGATCTCTGAAAGCAGCTCAGAAGATACGGGACTCGAAGGAAACTGTTCGAAAATGGAAAGACTACATTGATAAGAAACTTGCAAAGCAGGCCTTACGGGAAGCCGCACGGGTAATGGAAAACCAGAACTTTGCCACTCCTCGCGCTGTGCAGACAAATCTGGAAAACATCGAGGACGCGCTTGCCCTGCCTCATCCTGCGCTTGAGATTGTCAGGAATACCCCTATTGCACCATCGCATTCTCCAGCTCATAGCAGGATCACCTCAAGTCAGACTACTGAAGGAGAGGCCCGTTCTAGCTCTCTCGCCCATTCGGATGATGCGCCTGTAGTAGTCTCTGCCAAAGCACTCAAAAGGAAACGAGTCTCCCCAAAGAAGGAATCGCAGCCCTACAAAATCAAGAATGAGCTTTTGAGTAGTAGTCCGCATAACTCGCGCACTCCCATACCCGCTCTTTTCCGGACAGAGACTTCGGATCTGGATGTTTATCGAGCTCCGCCATTTCAGCAGCACCCAAGACCGAACTTTGTGGATCATCCTCTTAGCAGGGCACCTCTGCGGCAATCAGCAGATCGAGATTCGGAGGCGGCCAGACACACCCCTGATCAACTCCACACTCCAACAGCAAAGCGCGCATCAAATACTCGTGCAGCAGCTATTGGAGCAGGGATCTTTCCAGAGCCCGATGAGAACGCCGATGGCGACGGCTCTCAGCTGTGCGATAGTACGGCAAAGACCTTGAAGACAGAACCTGGTCTTGGTGGTACTCCTGCATCCAGAAAGAACACACTGACCAGGACGGTAAGCAAAAGTGTGGGACCACAAGATGCAAAATCTAAAGGCCGCCCGCTTCATGAATTGAGTCCTAACACTCCCACCTTACCTCGGACCAGTGTTGCTCCAGTAACCTCTGGCAAGAAACTCGACCGTAGCAGAGGAGCATCGGCTGTGCATATACTTTCAGAAGACGGAGATACCGGCAGACACGAGAGCAAGAAACCACGTATCGACACACCCAAGAATTCAGGCACAGGAAGGTTGGATGGACTTCTTGAAGGAACGACACCTCAAATTGATAGAACAGTTCTGAGTCCACGTTCAGCAACAGGCGTCCGGCGACAGCGCGAGCCGCTCGATCATGCCACGTCGACAGAGGTGGAAAGGCGGCCGATCTCGAGATCTGTAGAGAAGACTGTGAGCCGCGTCACCAAAACTGTTCAGGATAGACCAACCGCTCGACCTGCTATCGTAAGATACAACGAAAAAGACGATCCAGGGCTTGTCCTGCCCGAGCACGAACCACTGCGCGCCCGGCCTCTGCATCGTCTCAATGTCGATGACTTCAGGGTGAACCCAAAGACCAGCGGAAACCTTGGATACGCCTATCGAGAGAGCGTGCGCAAGCAGGCTGAGAAGAAGTGTCTCCCTGGTTGTACAAGGGAGGAGTGTTGCGGTGCTATTCGACGATTCATTGCCGCAGGGGGCTTACCACAGGACACTTTACTGACCGATGACGAGTTGACGCTGCAAGGATATCTGGGCTCTGCATATGCAGCAACCATTCATAGCGCGACAGCAGATGAGAGACAGAAGATGCTGATTGAAGCAAGAGCCAAGGCGTTTGCAGATCGTCATGGCAAACACAGAGAAGTGTTTCAGAGGAATCGGTCGCCTCCGGGATTCTGGCGCACCGAGATGCCTTCTACACAAGAGCAAGAGCAAGATAGGGAGGAGGCTAGGAAACTAGACAGACAAAAGGTCGAAGAGCGATGGAGAGACGCCATGAGAGGCGGAGGGAGGTACATGTTTCGAGATGAGTGCTGAGACATCCAGTATGTGCTTCACAGTTGCTTCACTACCACTGTATCTTCTTGGAAGAAGTATGTAGAGCCTCCTAGGCATTTAGCGAATAAACATTCGGCCTCACACCACAAGGCATATTCATCAACTGTGCACAATGCACAAATTATGAAAGTGGCCGACGTCTCCCCACACACGTCACAGAGCCCCGCCAACGGGCAGCTACGAGGGATTGACGACAGCAACTTCCTTGATTGCACCATTGCATCAATCCACCTTGTAGGCCACGTAATTCTAATGAGCATTGTATTTCACAGAAGACTTTGCCAATCGACCTTCAGACTTCGAACCACAAAAGCACTCTTTCTAGGCAGGCGTGTATATTCAACTTCACCATCAACGACAGCAGCAACAATGGCCAACATCCACACTCCGATTCCCAATCTCAAGCTCAACGATGGCAACTCCATCCCAATGCTCGGTTACGGTACCGGGACTGCGTGGTACAAGACCGGCGACGAAAGCCAACTCGACCAAGCATGCGTAGACGCCGCAAAGCTCGCCATCAGCCTAGGCTACTACCACCTCGACGGCGCCGAAGTCTACAAGACCGAGCCCGAACTCGGCATGGCCATCAAAGAAAGCGGCGTCGACAGATCCAAACTCTTCGTCACCACAAAAGTGCTGCCCAACATCAGCGACATCCCCAATGCCATCAAGACCAGTTTGAAAAAACTCCAGCTCGACTATGTGGATTTGTATCTCATCCATGCTCCGTTTTTCGGCTCGCCCGAGGAGTCGCCCGAGGCTTTGCAGCAGGCTTGGAAGGCGATGGAGGAGGTCAAGGAGGCTGGATTGACGCGCAGTATTGGCGTTTCGAACTTTTTGCCTCATCATTTGGATGCCATCATCAAGACTGCTAGGATCCCGCCTGCTTTGAACCAGATCGAGTTTAACGCTTACCTTCAGCATCCTGAGTTGCTCGCTTACCACAAGGAAAAGGGCATTGCGACCGAAGCATACGGTCCTCTGACACCGGTGACAAAGGCGGCTCCTGGCCCTGCTGACAATGTACTTGCCGGACTGGCCAAGAAGTACGCCGTCAACCCCGGAGAAATCTGCTTGAGATACTGTATCGATCAAGACATTGTGCCCATCACGACCAGCAGCAAGGAACAAAGATTGAGTGATTACTTGAGAGCCATGACTTTCAAGCTCACACCTCGGGAGGTCAACGATCTGAATGAGGCTGGTGCGCAAAAGCACTTTAGAGGGTTCTGGAACCACAAGTTCGACGACAACGACAGAAGATGAATGGGCGGTCAGAGGCGGGAAAAGTAACGGGATGTAATTTGTAGTATAAAACATTGTTGCTCATGCTCACTCTATGCACAAAGTATGACACGAGTCTTATGGTACAGATGATCTTGTAACGTCATTTACAGGTTCTTTTGAAGACGTGATACGCAAAGAGTGATGGCCGAACACGATTTTTGTAGAGCGAGATTTACACTCACGGTTCGTATCGATCAAGAACTTTAGTCGTCCTTGAGGAAAAGCCGCGCAATCCAGCTACGCTTTGGCTGACTGGGGAGGACCAAGAGGTCGAGAACTGCAAGATGATCATTAGCGAAACGATACCAAGATGTCTATACAAACAGAGAGACATACCTTCACCGCCATCCAGGGCTTTGCAATCACGAAGATCGACCTTCCAAGTGCTTTGGTCGCTCACGCGCAATTGAGCAAACGAAGACTTTCTCTGACACATCTTCAAGTTGGCCGTCATGATTGTACCGACGGGAGCGAAGAGGCTGTCGAGGACGCCAGGCTTGCGTCTGACGTGTCTCATAGCGTCGAACTGGGTGATGCCCTGGTGGAAGCTCTTGTCGGAAAAGGCCTGGCCAACAGGGACCTCAAACGGCAGAGGACGTCTGCCCAACCAGATACGAACGGGCTCGATACGCAAGACGGGTCGTCCAGTAGCAGAAGGCAGAGCCCAAATGCGCTTTACGACATCAGTAGCACCAAAGGCCGTCCAAGCAGACAAGACGGCCCAGATGAGAGCGGTCAGCAAAAAGACGCTGGCGATGCGCAAATCGCTCTGCGAAGGGTCGCTGGTGAAGAAGCCGATTTGCACGGCAGCTATGCTGCCGAGCAGCAGACTCGCAAACAGGCACCATGCGACATAGGCGCGGGGTTTTGTGGCTTCGTAGATCAAGGTCGGGGATTCGGCGGTGGCGAGTTCGCGGAGACTGGCTACCACGCCTTTGCGGCCGCCGGGGATGTAGTCGAGGGTGGGCTTGAGGGGTGAGTGAGGTGGTGCGGGAGCGATGTGCTCTGTATGTCGAGTGGTTGCGGGCTCTTGTGGTTGTATGAATGACGAGGCGGCGGATGTGGGTGTTGCGACTCGAGGCGAATGGGGTTTGAAGGGTATATCAAGGCGTTGTTGCTGGTGTGCGACGGCATCTTTCTGTTGCTTCTTGCGAGGGGGTGCAGCGGATGTGCTTGGTTTGTATACGGCTTTTGAAGGTTTGCGCACTTGGAGGACGGTGGCTGAAGAGAGGAATCTCGAGTGCGACTGTGTGCATGAACGGAGTCCGAAGGGTTGGGCGAAGGTTGGCTGCAACGGAGGCAGCAGGCGGAAAGGTCGCCAGAAGAGACAAGCCATGGTGGGCGATGCAATCCACCAGGCGCCTGTCTGGAATATCGTCGCGAGACTTATCGATAGACTGTGCATAAAGTGCATATTGGATGTGCACGACTTGCATAGTGCCTTGGAGACGGGGCTTGGCAGACATGGGCGGTGTTTTGAACAGAAGAGTGCATTAGTATTACTGTAGTTGTAGGCAGATCAGCATTCGCGCGTCTCTAGCAGTGACATTCAACCTCTGCTCCTCGTCCTGTCCTGGTCCTCGTCCTCGTCCTCGTCCTCGTCCACTTGCTCGTTCGCGTCCACGTCCACGTCCACATCGTCTCATTCGCGTCATGTCCGCACCTCCATCTCGCTGTCCGTCACCAGTCCACGCGCCGCTAGTACAACAAACGCACACTGGGACCACGCGCTGCCGCTCTCTAGGAGCTGTATACCGATGCCACCGAGCACATGCCACGCGATTGCAAGTGCTCCAACCCTGCCTTGTCTTTCACGATTCCTGCCAGTTATGCTCCCGATGCTGTGAACCGCCTACATAGCACTCGAGGATGCGAAGAAGAGAAAGACTGTTGCAGAGCAAGCTTACAATCGACAACCATTAGTCACGTTCAAGTGACACCTCTCGTCGCGAACGGTATGCTGCCTCACAAACAGTCCACGCACTCTGCCGGCTTCGTCGCTCTATCTCTCGCATCTTGGTCCACTGCTGCTGTCAGACTAGCATAATTATCTTTTTGACGTCAAGATTGCAGACAACTCAATTGGTTGTCTGCAATCTGGGACCGTCCTGCAACAGCGCCGAAAGATGGAGCGTCTCGTCTCGCAGCTTGAGACGACCATTGCCCATATCGATACATGATTGCCTTACAGAGGAAGCTATCGTCTGGACATGGACCTCAGAACCGCCAGCTCATTGTTTTTGTGCCCTATTCCACAAACTGTCACCCCGCCTTTCAGCCTAAAACAGACGAGGCCCGTGTTTTGCTGCCAACAGCCATGAGCGGGGCTCCGTTCCGTGCCTCAAATGCCTTTTTGGAGCCCCATGCCGCTAGCGCCCCTCTGGATCCACGAGAAAACCAGATTTGACGTCGTCTTTGTTCATGTTTCGAATCATGCCTTCATCCTGCACACTCGGTCTGCAATGTTCTGCAAACCTGCTCACGATCTGGTCATCTGCTCTTCAGTATCGAATCGCTCGCTTGAGTCCTGCATATCTGTCAGCTATGTTTAGCTTATCAGTCGTTGGCCTGAGCAGTGCGCCATAAACAATCCCTCGACACTTAGCGGTTCTGTGGCTTCGTCTGGACACGGTCGGTTCCCACACCACGCGCTCCTCTGCCATGCCTGACAACCCACCCGTACTGAGCGGGGAACTCACACTTGCTCCCAGATATCTCTCATCTTGACCTTCTCTCACTTGAATCTCTCCAATCCCTCTCTTCACGCTCTGCTGTATACAATTCGGCCTTTTTCGGTGGTATTTCTCCATTTTCTCCAGCTGGTCGCTCCGTGTCCTCCACACAAACCCCGGTCCCAACCTCGGCTAAAGACGTTAGTTTTCCAGCTTTGGCCTAGAACCCCCACAATTCTTTGGTAACCGTTTCGCCAATCACTTGTGTCGTCGACGACAGCAAGGGTGGCAGGCCGCCTTAACACAACCTGTTCTCCGCTGTCTTCTCACCTCTCTGCTCCCCTTCCATTCTCCTACGTGCCCCCGGTCACAATCATCACTGTCTTTTCCTAAAAACTCGTCTCTGAATTGACATTGGTTGTCGATTCGGCTGCATTCCTACTTTTCCCGAGCATTGACACAAACACACCGATCCGATTTCTTAACGAATCAGTCTTTGTGTGTGCGTCACCGAACAGTCGTCATGTCTACTACACAATCTGGTCAAACAGCACGGCCTGTCTCGATGCTTTTGCGCTCAGAGACAAATCAGCTTTCTCGCCCAGTGACACAGGATTCGATTACCTCGCCCGCTCAAAACGATTCTGAACAAGCCCCGCGCCCTCGCAGTCGTCGCGTGACAAGCTACCACCAGCCTTTCCAGACTCGATGCTCTCCGTGCAATGATCCTGCACCATCATATGCATCAGCCGCTCGTGCCTCTAGATTCCCATCAGCCCCTCGATTCCTCGACAATGGAAAAGAGGTCTTGCCAAAATACACCTGCACTGTGTCCAGAGAGGGTCCGATGCAGATGCGAATTGAGAAAATTTCGCCCTTCCAATACCTACCCAAGCAAGATTTCCGCACAGTCTACGTTGTTCTCAACGGCACTCAATTGAGTGTGCACAAAATAAAGTCGGTTCAACTCGCTGGCCACGCATTACCTGCCGCTGGAAGACTCATCAAGCGTTACACTTTGCAGCACGCCGAGATTGGATTGGCTACCGATGTCCAATACGATCAATTACTCCCGGCTACTCGTCTGGCTCACTTCATCCCCAGCGCCGCACGCCGCAAGGCTTTCGAGAAAGATCCCAAGCTCTTCACACCAATCTCGCAAGTAGTCCTCCGCCTGCGGCTTGAGACCGACCAATTCCTCTTATCTGATCATTCCGAGGAGCGCATGTTCCGGTGGATCCATGATCTATCTGCTAGCATCGACATCTCATTGCCGCTTGACGAGCGATCTGCGCCGAAAGCGTGCACTATTCCAAGACGCAGACGCAGACAGCGAACACAAGAAACGGAGAATATCAACGACCAACGTGTCATCGAAGAGCAAGAGCAGATCATGCGCGAGATGTACCCGTCATTGGCGCGATCAATTCAGGAGGCCTCGGAAGGTGCAAATCTTACTCGCACGGAAACTGCAGATGACACAAATGCTCTGACCCTCACCACCACAATGGATCAGGAAGCGGAGGATATCGATCTATCCTTGATTGCCGAAGATCTTGGTCAGGAACAGCAACAAACGCCCATCCGACCTGGTAATCCTCGTCAAACAACCGCTTCAACCATGTCCACTACAAACTCTTCATTCGAATACGAGACTAGTGCCGACAATTTGGGCCCTGGAGGAAAATGGACGCCACCTCACAATCGCACGATTGCTTCGCAGTGGCGCTACATCAAACGATGCATGCCCACCCTGCTTTTCGATGCCCCTCGTGCCACCGATATCATCATGTGTCACGGCCGACGTCTTCGCGTCAACACGAAAATGGACATGCTTGAGGAATGGGAACTCGCGCCGCCTACTTACGAAGCCCATGAATTCCCTGAAAGCCTCGATCGCTCTGTCACCGTCGCCGATTCTGTTGCGACGACCTCGTCAACCATCACAGCTTCGAGTATCGATACGCAAGATGGTAAGGCTGTTACCATCACCCATCAAATTCCCATGGAGGGAGACTTCAAGAGAAGCCGAAACGAGTCGATGCCTACACGAACCAAGATTCCAGAGCGCACTTTACTGGAAGAAGGAGTTGTCGTGGTCGCTTTCTAGATCAAATCCTCCACAACGAATGAACGCTCCTACGAACCAAAGATTGACGAATCAATGCCATTGCTGAAATTGCTGGGAACCTCGAGACTGATATTATTTCGCGAAGCATATGGGTCTCGTTATGTATTCGTCCTCATCTCACAATACCCCTGCTCATTACCCATAGCATCCCCATAGCTACCTCCACTTTTCCAAGTATGACATTACCAGATATCCAGATACTCAGTCTCTCTCATCAAAGCCTTGTGCTTGGACCCTGCATTTCCAATTCCATTTAAAGCCTCTTTTTGCTATACAAGTCTGGGTTTATCTTTTTGGGATTGTAAACACAGCTTCGTCTAAATCACCTTGCCACCTGTTGACAAGTAGATGTGCTGGTTGTTTTTGATCTCGTGATGCACAACTGCGACATAAGGTCGACCATAGTCAAGATTGTAGTCCATGACCAGAATACCGCCTGTGCTAGGGCGAGAGGCAACCAGATCCTGTGACATTAACAGGAGCATTCAGACAAGCCAGATTGCAGAAGGTCAATGACGAATCTTTTGCGACCAAACTTCAGTTTTGTTTCTCTTGCAGCTGCTTTTCGTCCTATTCGCATATGAATCGAATGTCTGCTTCTACATCAAGGGTGAGATCTGGCCATCTAATCGTATACCTTTTTCTTCATGGCGAATAGATGTTTCTGAGACAAGGTATGACATGATTTGGTTTTGCCGTGTCGCTGCTGCTGCTGCTGCTGCTGC